>VWPW01012695.1:0-47537 GCA_013389825.1 Crypturellus undulatus
CATAGCTCGAGCACGTGCGCGCGCAGAAGCGCTACGTAAGTCTTTAATGGTCCAAGGGAGATCAGCCAGCACAAACAGGAGGTTGGTCTGCAATTTATGGAGAAGAAAATTGGGGTTGAGGAGCAGAGTTCTGAAAAAATTCTGACATTTGTCCTTATTTCTATATGTTATCGGTTATCCTGAGAGTTAATTTTGTGCCACATTGGTATTCTGGTTTTACTCAGATATAGAGAGGAACAAACATTCAATATAAATTGGCTTTGTAATGTCTAAGATTTATCTAATAATTTAGTGTGCTGTTTTTTCCTAAAACACAAGAAATAGAGAAGTTTAACTATCTCTGGTCTTCTTTGTGGGTTAAATGCTTTTCTCTAACATGCTACTGGTATTTTTTGCAGCATAGTGACATATACCAGTCATACTAACATACAACATACTAACAGTATATAAGGCTGTAATAGGTCAGAACAGATTAGATTTAACCACCTGTCTAGAATAGACCTCTGTATCTTTTCTGCAATCTGGATGAGTAACAGGGATTCAGAGACTCTTTAGTCTGTTTTAATTGACTGAGCAATACCCATTGGCTTTCCAAGGTGTCTTTCCATGGTTTGTATTCTTCTGTCAAAATTATTCATGGGAAAACCAGGATTTTATTTTATGTTCTGATTTCAAGTATATTTTAAAACAGTAATTGGGATGATTTTGACTTCCACTAGTGAGGGCTAGTAGCAATTGTCCAAAAAAAATTGGAATGCTTTATGGTGATATCTTCAAAAAGCTTGAAGCAGCTGAAGAACATGAGTTCCAGGGAAAACAAAGAAAAACATCCAGCATTTCTGAACACTTTTAGCTTACTAAAAATTAGAATTCTGGATCTTTATCAGCTTACTATGTCATTCCTACCTAGCTTATGCAGCGCTGAGCTAAAACATTTTTAATGTTGAGAATTAAACAAAAAAAAAAAAATTAAAACTACTAACTATTCAGATATCAGAGAAGATAAAGGATATTTTAAACCACATATGTTCATGTTATTTGATAATTTTATTCTTTCCATTCTTGTTTTCATCACTGAAAGGTTGTTCTTAAGTACTAGTGCTCATTTCATATGTACACTTGATACTTGTGTACCTGATCTTTTTTTTTTTTTTTTTAACGGAGGAAAGGCAAGGTCAGCTACATGTGATCTGTGTGGAGAGCAGTATGGCAGATAGGCCACTTGGGTATGTATCTCGTAAGCCATCCTGCCATGTTGTAGGAGTTGAACGTCACATGAGGAAGGGCCTGTTTTATGGTCTCTTATGTGGTGGTATAATACAGAAACTAGTCTTTGGTATTCTGCAAACTTCTCCCTTTTCTTGCTTTATAAATGGGTATATATTTGTATCATGATGAGTCTCTACCAGGAGTGGATATTTAGGGGTACAAGAACCAATGATTTATCTGATACATGAAGGAGAAAATGAGTATCAGAAATGCACGAGCAAGAACCATCTCTTTCCAAGACACGTAGCCTTTTTTTGTTACCAACAACTATAGCAATTAGTGTGAATCAATGACAGTGCAGTGTGTGATTCACCTGGCAGCACAAAGCTGTGGCTTCAGTCACGCTTGGCTTAAGGTAAAAGGCGAAGCCTGAAGAAATCTTCAAGCATGTGCTCATGTAACAAGGTTGGTGCCTAGAGCTGGAGCGAGGCCGGTGAGCGCGTGCTCGCTTGGCTTACGGCAGCAGGCTGGAGCAGGTGAGGCAAGAAGAGAAGCTGGGTTTGAGCTCATTGCTGTCGACTGCTGCTGGTGGCAAAGTGTGGGAGCTGGAGACAGACTCAGTGGCGTGCAGCATGGGGCAGGAGGCGAGTGATGCCAGCTGCAAGACAGGAAATTTCAATTCAACAAAAGCGGGGGGTGAATGGCGGGGAAGGGAGCAGTCAAATACCAGAACAGGTTGTCCATGTCCAGGGAGGTGTTTTTATCCGTCCTTCGAGATGCACAAAACTCAGATGGAGGGAACTTGAGGTGCGTGCTCTAGCCGGACATGCTCTGAGCAGCACGTTGGATTGGCAGACCTCGGATCCTAGCCGAGTGCACTGCTGCTCAAGCCATCCTCTGTGNTTATCCGTCTTTCGAGATGCACAAAACTCAGCTCTAGCTGGACATGCTCTGAACAGCACGTTGGATTGGCAGACCTCGGATCCTAGCAGGATGCACTGCTGCTCAAGCCATCCTCCGTGCCCTTAGTTTGGGCCAGTGCTGTGACAGAACGAACAGTGTGTTTTGTGATTGTGTTTTGTGGTGTGTGTTTTTTCCTTTTTATGCTGGACTTTCTGAAATGATGCTTCAAACCATCGCAGTGTGTGTGTAGCTACCCGGGGCAAACTGAAGGAGTTGATGCTTAAAAGTACATCTTAGTTGCAGCTTGCTTGTCAAAGAGGAATTCTTTAGACAGAATATTCCTTCACTGTTTAGGTATCTCCTTTTTGTCTGTCTTGGTACACTAACATCTTTTTTATAGTGAATCCAAGTTCAACTGGGATATAAATTGTGATAAAGATTGCAATGAATTTAATGATCTGTGTCATTCCCAGGGGACACAAGGAAGTCAGAATGTCATGTTAATCTATGCGTTGGATCATCTTGCTATTTGGTTATCACGTAGCTATTAGCAACTTGCTGGTATTCATTGTTGCTTTTGTATAAAGGCTTATATGTAGCTGCAGTAACAGAAAGATGGGCACAGGTTGGAAGATAATTCTGCAGAGTTTTTGTTGTTGTTCTTTGTTTTAGAAGAAACATTTGAGGTGTGTGTTTATAGGATAAAAAAGATTTGTTATGATTTACATCCAGGGGCCACACTTGTTGGAGGAGATAATGCTGTAGTCTCTTGTTGTAGGAAAAGTGACTCTAGCCAAACACTTATTTTGGTAAAGAAGGGATTTCCCTGAAATGAAGAATAAAAAAGCTAACATTTGTTGAAATATAATGATTCATTTGTATCACCAGTTTCCTTAATAGTCTTTTTTTTTTTTCTGAAATCACCGAGTGATTAATAGTTTAATCCAGCCTACATTTATATTACATTCTAATTCGACATTATATATTCCCTGATGTCACAAAGCTAAAAGTTCAAATGGGACTAATTTTATTATCAAGTTGGAGAGGGGGAAGCCCTAAATTATTCACCTCCACAGAGGAGACTGCATTTATACATCTATTCTGAGGAAAATCAAGGAAGGTCTAACACATCTTAATTTCTGCATCGAAGAGTTTTTAGGAAGCTTCAGGCCGGTAACTGTTTCAGATCAAGACTAGAATACCTTTTATAATTCATATTGTCTCCTTGGTATTCACAAGAGGCTCATTTCTTTCAAGGAAATCCTGAAACATACCTTGCTCTGCTTTTGCCTGAAATGTGCAAAATTAATTATGTTAGTTACCAGAAAGGGCATGGATGCTCTGTGTGTGAGCAGATCTGAGGATCATGATGTGATCCTCTCATCTGGCTTGCCTTATGATTCTTGTGCATAGTGATGACCTTATGCCTTTTTTTTTTTTTTATGGTTTGTTGGGGTGTTTTTTTTTGGGGGGGGGTATGGTTGTTTTTTTTGTTTTTTTTTTTAAGATTTAAAAATGTTTACCCTGAATGTAATAAGGTGGTGAGCCTTATTTTGAGAGATTTTAAATCATTTTAAGCTTAGCTGATATGTAAATAAAAAAGAAGCAATGAATTTGTATATGTGAGACATATACTTTGTATATTAAAATTTGTTGCATGCAGACTTGGATTTGTCTTCAGAGTGTCTATTAATACCAGAATGTCAAGGACTTGAGGAAAATGAATGTAATGTAAGATGATTATTTTGGCACAAAAACATGTTGTTTATTCTTTTTCTTAACCTGCCGGTCCAGCAATGCCAGCAGTGCTGTTCAAGAGAATCAGGTAACCTCCTGGTTGTTGCAGTCGTACTGTCAGAGCATCAGCAGCTTTTAGTGTTTCTTGCTATATAGGCTATAATGAACAGCATGAAAATCTATAGCATTTTTGAGGCAAGTGATAATAGTTTTATATAGATCATACACGTCTTAATAATTATAGTATGTTCAGTTGTCAATACAGGCACAGTTAACTACTAAAAAACCTTGTAAGAAATATAAACCTAAAATACCTCATTAAGAACCCAAGTTATTGTCTGGGTCAGTGTTTTTTTCCTCCGTATTTGCAAGGTAAGTGTCGTTCTGCTCTGTCCAAGGCGGCCCTTCAGATTCCACCTGCATTGTAGGGTGTCCATCCAGTCCTGCCGACACGACTGAGCCGCTGTCGCACTTCAGACGCCAACGCAGACATCACAGCACAGCCTTGAGTTAGAGCATTCTGCAGGTAGAATTGGATCATATCCCCTAACATGGCACGTCAGCAATGTCACGTCATTTTGTCAGCTTCTGTGACAGGGATTTTTCCCAGTACAGCTGTGTTGGCCCGGTAGCCCCATGGTCCCCATACCTCTGTATCTGGACTAGATGAGGCTGCAGTGACTCAGCTCTGAGCAATGAAGTCGAGTAACCATTAGATTTCAGCAAGCCTGTTTGTGTTTTTTTTTTTTTTAATAACAGTACAAAACATGATTTAAATGCTTCGCATTTGTGAAGACATAGGCATGCATTTTTTTCCCCCCACATACAGCTATTTTCTCACCAACTACTATCAATGTGTTTAAATTGCTGTTCATGTTGGTATTGAATTGAAGTTTAAGGTCATTCATAAGAATGAGACCAGTTAAGCCAAATTCTGAGCTGAGATTTCTTTTTTTTTTCTTTATTTTTTTTAAAGATGCTGAATAATTCTACTGATTTTAATGCTAAAAACTGAGAGAAAAATCGGTCAGTTTATCTCAAATTACATGTGACTTTTGTAGAATTGTCCAAAGTCATATAAAGAAGATATTTATCAGAATGATAAGGTCTTAAATTAACCCAAACCTAATTTTTCTAAGATAAGGTGAGCTGTGAGTTTATTCTTATACACACAATATTTTAAACACCTGCCTATTCAGCCGTATGTGACTCACTTAACTGTTCTGTCCCAGCTTTGTATATAGAGAATGACATGTTCCATGACATCTGGGTTAAGGTGAAGCTATTGTATCCGTCAGTTAACCTCTTTTTGTCAGCCTAGTAGACTGATAATTTTATGTGCATGGTAGAGTCATTAAGGTATTCTCTGTCCCCTGGCAAAATGAAAAGTTAGGTTTCCCATTCAGTATGAAGATATTCTTTTTGCTGTAAATGTGCATTACAATGCTTCTAATTTATAAGCCATATCCCAGCCTATCAAGAGACAAAGCCAGTGTGTAAAGTGTATTTCCTCCCTTTCTGGCAAGTACTTTATTTTTTGCATTTTGTTATAAAGTACAGCCATAACTACTTAGTAGGTATTGTCATGCAAAAGTCATTAAGTGATGATTTTCATGAGAAAATTAAGTGCTGTAAAAGAAATGCCTTAAGTACATTGTAAGGCATTAAATAAATAGATATGTATCATCATATGTAGAAATACATAAGTACTAGTGTTATTTCTTTGTAGCTTGAATATTAATGGCCTTTAAAATCTGTTCTCCAATAGCTTGTAGCAACTTGTATGTTATTCGATTTAAAGTAATTATGTTTCATCACAGATTTATGCTCCATTCAGAGATTTAAATGTGATTGGGCTCTGTTATATGAGTGATTACAGATATTGCAAGGAGAAGAGTTTTTGAAGGTGTCTGTGTGTTAAGTTAAATTTTGGAATTAATAGGAGCAACAAAGATACAACGTCTGGGTCAGAGAAGGACTTCAACAGAACTGCTGTTTGAAGCCTTTCATTCTTGACCTCCAGGACTGTAATAAACTTTTAAATAATTTTCAAGGGCACTTCAGATATTCTGTCAATTAAACTGCCATGCAAGCCCTTTTCCTGTTGGCTTGTAGCCATTGTTTAACACAGTCATTAAAATTTAGTTTTAGGAGCTATCGTATGCAAAGTTTTTCATAAAATGACTTTCTCTCACAAAAGCAAAAGGGAGATAAAATATTTATTTTTTAAAATGAGCTAATGCAGTTGTTTGGAGCGGCTCTAACCGAAAATATACATCTTGGTTACACTGCACGTTATAGATTTTAGTATATAAGTCACACAGGTCAAATGTGATGAAAGTGTGCAATGAGCTTAAAATATGTGATATCTAAAAATAAATTAATAAAAAGCATAGAGTGAATTCTTTTGCCATTCTGGAATCCCCCTGCAGGGCGTGCAGTACAGTAGACACAGTTTAAGGTAGGCATGCTGAATACTCTTGTTTTGAAATACATTTAATATAAAAGTACAGCATTCTGAGGAAACCAGTTTTCTGCCTTCTGTAATAAATCCCTGAAAGTGACCTGTCCAAGTAGAAAAGGCTCTCAGGAAGCGCTATCTCACTGGGTGTGTTGTGGGAATGGGTATTACTGAAGAGGAGGAGGAGGACTTGAGTTTTCCCTTGTGATTGTCGTGACCTCTTTAGTCTATTTTTTTTCTTCTGAATTGAGGATGTCTGTAACAGCAGTGACCCCTACTAACCTCCCAGGAATAATGGGAGCCATAAAGCATTTGTGTGGAAATTTGTTTAGTGTCCTTCAGTATTATGAATCTGCTGTAAATATTTTTATTGTGTATAGCTAAAGGGCTTCAGGCACCATTTGTAATGGGGCTGACATGTTGGTTCCACTCATGAATCTGTAGTAGTTGTGTACAATATTGTAACTAAATCTTGGTTTCCCCTCTATCCATTGAAATCTCTTCATCTTCAGATCCAACAATGATGACACTATCCAGACAAATAGAAGGGAACATTTAATAGCTTGCCGGTCATGTCACCTGTGCTCCTTGTTCAGCAGAAATTGAGTTTTAATGTGGTTTTGTGTTGGTTGGCCAGACAGCGCAGTGGGCTCTTGTTGGGAAGAGAGTGAATAGCATCATGTGACATACTCAAGATACATATTTTAGTAGCTCAAGAAAACCCTGGCATTGACTTGTTTTCAGACTATAGCTGTGATTTCTGGATAAATTCTCCAACATGCCTGATGGCAAGTCTTAGGAGCCTGAACTCTGCCTTAGGCTCATACAGTGAACTGAAAGTTCATGTTTTGATGAAGGTCACAGTCTCCAAACATGAAAATTAAAATCAGTAAGGTAATTTCTACAGTTCTGAAATATCAACAACGGATGCTGATGCCCCATTCATTTGGAAGTTTTCTATCCTCTGTACTTGTAGATAGTCCTCAGACCCTGAGCCACGTCACTGTTATTCTCATAGGTGGACCCAGGTTTGTGTCCCAACTTTTCTTCCCTGTACCTAGACCTGCCTTTGTTGTGGACAGGATATGATCAGAACCTCTATCATGCTATGGGATGTTGTCTTACTGTCTCTGATAGACATTACATCCTGCAGTATGATTATCCCTCTTGAATCATTTGGTACAACATAGAAAAGCTGCCTAAAACTGTATGGAGATCTTTTATTTGTTTGCTGCTTTGTGTGTCAATTGATTTGATTTTCAAAGAAGTAAGTTGTAGAGAGTCACATGGTCCAGTTTTATATATTTATTACTGCAGGTGTTAATATTTTGCTTTGTTTAGTTCACAGTAGTGTGTCTCGCAGTGAAGTTGTCTTTCCTTAAGCCATTAGATCCTGCTATGTGCTGCTTATTGCATCTTGAAAAGCGTGATATAAATTCAAGTCAGAGACATTGTACTCCAGTTAAGGGACTGAGAGGATCGTAAAGAAAAATGAGAGGTATAGCAAATGTGTTTCCAATCTCTGTAGTACATATAATAGAAGATTTTATTCTGAAAGTGTCAGAGAGGATCTCATTAGAGTTCAGACTTTCCTGTTCCTGAAAAAGTTCTAATGTTGGGTACTTGAAAGGAAAAGGTTCACAGAGTTAAGATGTAAGGGCATAGGCGCCCTTCTATTACATGGAACTGTGATCACAATGGTCTGAAAAGTTCATAAGCTATTTTGAAGGCAGTAGTAATATGTACAATTTGCTTTATTCAGGAGCTCCTTCATGATGCCAGTGCACCTGCAGAGCTGCAGAGGAAGGAATTTTCCATTCCCTTGTCATCCACTAGGGGACAAAGTTAGTGGTCTGAAAATAATTGACTGCTTCAGCATTAACTGGTCTTTTTCTTGTTGTTTTCTCTCGTTTCTTTCTTCCTTTTTTTTTTTTCTTAATAAGAAGAATAACCCAGTTGCAAGGGAATCTTAGCCACTGAACTGTTAACAGTTAGCTAAACTCAGGGCCTTTATGTTTGAGTCCCTTTTATATTGCTGAACAGGAATTTCACTCTCTCTAGACCTGCATTTTTGAATTTCCTGTGGTTTTGCTTTACAGGGTGGTGATTTAACTTGTACTTATTGTATGTATGGATAGGATTGATAAAAATCCTGTTATATATTTTTAGAAAACCAGGAAAATTTGTCAGAAAAAAAATGTGGTTTTAGTCTTACAGCTGGAATAAAATTAAACAAGAATTACATGGAAGTAAGGAAAACAAGGCACATGTCTTGAAGCAGAGGCTTCTGTTTGTTCAAGAAGAGAGAGAGGTAACAGGATAAATTTCAAATATTTTAATTTTTGAATCTATCTCCCAGCAGTGCCTCAAAGAGCAAAAGTGTCCCCAGATAGTACTGTATTGAATCCATAAGTCAACATCTTGTAATGTAATAAATTAATGAATAGGGGGAAGGGAGAATGATAGTAGAGGTTCCTGGTTGAAGTTCCAGATTGTCACTAACTTGGCAAATCATGTATTGTGTAGAGAAATTTTCTCTAAAATTTCTCGTAGATCTTCTCTTTTCTTCCCATTGATTTGAGCTACAAATACCAGGGCTATGGAAGGTTTTGTAAAAGAAGTAAGGTCCCTCTTTTCTGTTCTCTACTCTGCTGTGTTCTGAGTTTAACATTTGGAATTGGTTTAGATCATAATACAGCAAAACACTACTGAGCAATCAGAGTGTCTCGACCTTCACCTTCAGTTTGGCAGTTCTTCCATTCTAATCTGTAAAATGTCCATTCACTTTCAAGCTGGTATAGTTGTAAATAGTCTTTTTCCATTTTCTTTTCTAAATTGAAAATAAAAAAATACAATTCAGGTTATCATTTAAAATCAATATATTTTTAATAATTTAAAATTGCTAATCCAGTGGGATTCAAGGTTGCGATTGTTCAGTGCTTCTTAGTCTTAAAATAATGGATGTATGTATTTACATTCAGACCTCTTAGATCTAATTACAGAATGAATTGTTACAAAAGGATTGCTTTACAGTTTTCTGAAATTTCAGAGGTTAGATGATTGTTAGTTGTGTTTTAATTACAATTTCATTCCATAATACTGCTAAACAACAAAAAAAAGACAGCCTATTGGTGGAAGGAGCTAGTATTCGTTGTTTTATGATCATAGCTACTGAAGTAAGTTTTCCTGAATGTGTAAATGATGAAATACAACAAGCTTAATTTGGGGTAGAAGGCAAATAATTGGTCCTACTTTTTTATACAGCATGAAAGCCAGAGACCTGAGCTCAAGTGAATTCTATGGGCCATTTCTAAAGCACGTAATGATAATGTACTGCTCCATATGGCTTGTTTCCTTCATGCGTAAGACATGCTTATTTAGGTTGTCAGCTTGGTAGCCATGCTCAGAGTTTTCTGCATATAATTTGTCTTCATATGTATCTTCTGTGTTTATGAACACTCTTCTACCCATTTCTGCTACCCCAAATTAGCCTTTTCAGCTATAGAGGTGAGGTATCAGAATATGTCTGTAAACATGCGTTGGTCAGTAAATGTCAAATTCATTTCTATTGGCAATAGTTTCTGTTGATAATCACTGGAATACGGAGAGAATAGCCTGGACTGGAACCAAGATTGACATTTGGACTTAATAATATAATGAGGCTTTAATAAGCCAGTAATAGGCAGCCTCACAAAATAAAATGAGCAAAGATTATAAACACACAAATCAGTTCCCTGGATCTTAAATACATAAATTGTATTAATCTATATTGATAAAAATTAATTGCTTATGCAATTAATTTTTATCCAGATTGGTCCAGATGCAATTATAGATCAAGATAACATTTTTAATAGAGCAATGTAGCCCTTCAAATTTCAATCCTTATGAATTTCACAGCTAGGATTTTGGGAGACCTAGAAGCAGTTCTGTTTGTTTATTCCGACTCTTTTTCTCCTTCTCCCCGTGCTTATGCTGCTTCCACAGCCTTCTTGTTTTGGCTGTCTCCATTCTTTGAGCTCTTGTACTGCCTCTGGGATCATTATAATGTGAGTTAGACCTAATTTGAAAGTCACCTGAATAAAGGATTCATCTTAGAGTGACATGAGGGTCATAGCAGTCCTTTAGCAAGTTTTCTTTTTGATTTAAGTTAAATTAAGTAAACTAAGCTTGAAGAATTGTCTAATTGACATTCCTGTTATGCTTGTATATCCAAATAAAGATTTAGTGAAGTCCTATCAAAAACTATAATACAGGAATCTTCCCATACACCAAATCAATACAACAAGGTCTTAAATATGCAAAAGTAAGTAAAATGTGTCAAATGTTTCCTGTTACATACTAAATTGTACCTGTAAATCTCTGAAGGTGAGCTGTCCTGTTCAATATTATTAAATATTATTTTCTCATGTTATGCTCTTTAGTGTGAAATATATAGGAGCTCTGTAGTGTGAGCTTTTGCATTGCATTATTAATTTAAACCAAACAAGTCTAAGCGAACAACAAGCAGGTGTCCTGCATGGATTACTGACGATCCTTTCCTCCTCTCTATTGCTCAGACTCAGTTTTCTGTGAAGTCACTGTTAACACTTCTTTTCTGATTGTCATAGTATTTCAAGCTTTCTGCCAAAATAGGTGCTAAAAACCTTTTGTAGAACAGAATGTGAAAGAAAAACAACTTGTGGATGTACATTAAAGAAGAAGAAGGAGAAAAAAGATTGTAGTCTAATCATAAGCCTTTATCGGTCTTGAGAAATCTTTTTTTTGTTGTTTCTTTTGTGCAGGCTGACCCCATTAGTGTTTCCTGTGCATAGATATGTGAGCTGTACAGGTGGGGTAGGAGTTTTTCTACTAGTAGTTTAGAAAGAAAAAAAGCACTTAGGAAAAGAACCACTGGTGAGAGAAGAACGTTTATAAATCCCTGTTTTCAGAGGCTATTGCTGATGTTACCTTGCCCACCTGCCCAGCTCATTTCTGTGGTGACTATCAACATCTACAGCTGACTAGGAAGCTGGAGGCAAAAGCAGTGCCCACCCTATGGTAAGAAAGATGCATCTTAATGGTGTTGGGAATTTAGAATTCTGAAAATAGTGTCAGCTCTGGTCATAAAAGCATCTCATGCAGTTATTCTTCTGGTTTTGTTTTCTTAAACTCGGCATCATTTCTTTTCATTAACATGTGATAACTGGAATAAGTTTTGTACTGTTGTTCACCGTTCCCGCTTGGCTTGACATTTGCAGAGTTCAGCTGAGGCTCTAAACCTTTTGGAGCTCTGCTCACTCTAATGATGTCCATTCAATAAAGAAGATTTGAGCACAGCTACCATGGTAAATAGTATGCTTGTACCTAATTACAAAGAAAAAAAATAGCTGCTTTGAGAAGGAATATTTAGCATTTCAGGCAAAAATCCTCAGAAATACCATCTCGGCTACCAATACTGTTGCTTTGAATGATTCTTTGGAACTTGTCTGTTTTGTGCTACATCCTTCTTTGCCCCTTTAGCCTGTAAGGGGTCCTGATGCAGCAGAACTGCTAATGTGATAGCTCGTTTCTTGTTGCAATTACCTTCTTTCACAGTGTGAGAAAGCAGTGGCAGGAGTGTAGGGTTCACCCCTGCAGAGCTTGGGTACACTGCAGGGCATTGTGCAAAGGCTCACGCGGGGTCCCGCACTGGTGGCATGAAGCAGCGCTAACGTTCCCTGTACTCCAGATGGAGGGAGAGGTGGGAGGAGATGAAAGGGGGAAACTCTCCTTAGGGCCAGCAGGAGGAGCAAAGGTGGGCGATCCTTGGGAGAAGCGCTGTGCTCCCACGGAGCTACAATTCGCCCCGGCATCCCATAAGGTGTTCTGCTTGCCATAGGGTTACAGCACTATTATCCCTGGAGGGGCAGGATTTGACCTGGGCACTTTTACTGGCTTTTCTCATTAGTGCTTTCTGACTGTTTAAGTAACTGTTGTCCGCTTGGTTATTCATTAAATCTTGTTTCCTTCTCATGTGGAGGGAGCTGGGGAAGAAGGGGAGGAAGGCAGGAGTGAATCTCTTGTTAGTGGCCCTTGCCTCCTGGGAGAAACCCAAGATAAGAGATTTGCAGATGCACGGCCACGAGAGCTGCAGTGCAGGAGCAGCAGCGTGAGGACAGGTCAACTGCCCCCTGCGAGGCTTCGCTCAAATGACTAATGAGTGTCTTAGAATAGCCACGACAGGCAAAATACTCTAAAGCAAAATATAGTGGTCTCACCCAATCGTTTTTAGTCATTTTAGTTTTATGCTTTAGTTTCCACCGGGTGGAAGGAGGACTGCAATACAGGTATTTTTAGTTTACAACTAAATGTTGAAAGAATCTAAATCGTGGAGAATATGCCTGGAGAGAAAATGAGGAAGTAGAAACTCCATCTGTGAGGATTTTCTTGTTTGCCACAACACTCTCCTGGGCCTTTTTGCTTCTGATGCTCTGTTTGTAATCTGGTAACTTTTTGCAAATTATTCAGTTGAAGTAGAAAGGAGCCTGTAGCCAATATTTGTTTACGCAAAGAGCTGATGGTGAGCGTGATGCTGACCTTCAATGGCCTCTGCTAAAGCTGAAGTTTTCTGTACACCGAATTGTAAAGACACTGGGTAATCTACTTAGAGGAGGGAGAAAAAGTGTGAAACTATGTGCTCCAAGCGTCTCTTCTACGGAACACCTGTCAGCAGTGGCATTTTCTAGTACCGGCTTCATTGCTATAATAAGAATTAAATACAGTAGAACTGTTACTCTGAGTGGGTGGAAGAAACTTTGCTTTTATGCAAGAAATGCCCCCCCTTGTCCCTGCTGCCGTATTTGCAAAACTGGTGGAAAAGACTTTGCTTTTGTGCGAGTGCCTTTGTGGCTGTAGCTGCACATGCGCTCGGTCCAGCAGACGGTCGCAGAGCTCTCCGCTTTGCATGGCTCTATGGGCACGACACATATTCCAGGAGCCCTCAGAGTCCCAGCAGGACACGTTCTCCTCAGCCTCTCCAAAGGAATAAAGCACGCGCTTACATAGAGACTTTCATTGGCTTGGTTCAGCATCAGACACAGACCGAGGGAGCGACGTGTTGAGGAGATTTCTCAAGTTCTCCTCTCCCTGAAGCCATAGATAATTATTCTGAACTATGACATTTTTTTAGATCTCAAGAAAAATAAGCACAAAAATTCTACCCAGAATTAGAAAAAACAAATAGTTTTTTCCATTTCTGAGACCTGACCCTATTAGTGAAAAACAAATTAATATTGAAAACACTGTGTTTAGTTTTGATCTTCACCACGCATTTGCCTGCATTCAGGATTTTTGCCTCGGAGTGGCTCAGTTTACATCCCAGAGGAAGTTTCATCTTCTGTATAATGATGTGAGCAAATAAACTGGGTCTTTTCTCAGCAGAATCCATGCCAAGAAAGGACAGTTTAATGAGAAGTCTTTATGAAAAGTAAAAAGCAGGCAGGCTGTACTGCAGATCTAGTAATGTAATTCTCATTGTAGTTCTCAGGTTGTTGAAATGACATAAAATGACTTGTTGAAACGACATCAAGCCATTTCATTTTATGAGTGAAGGAGTTGCTCACAGTTAACAGAACCTGCCAGTTTCTAGGGACAGTATGCTTTGAAGCAGTTGCGAGAGGTTTTCAGAGCATTATTTTTATTAGACTGTTGTCAAGTGAATAAATCAATCTATAAAATAAACGCAAGAGTTTAAGCCCTTGCTTCTAGGGGGTGTCCTGCCTGCCTGAGTGCTGCTGTGGACACTAGTGACCATCAGACAGGCTCCTGGCTCCCGTGCGAGCCTTGTGTGTAAAAGAAGCTGCTGGGTGTGCCTGGCTCCCTGCACCAAATAAGCACTGGCCAAGCTTCTTGAGAAATGAGTAACATAAAATCAACTTGTTGTTAGATAAGTGTAGAAATACCAGGCCGTTATAGGGTAAATGGAGGGCTTACACTGACCGCAGTGTAATTAGTCTTTCTTTGCTTTCATTGGGAAGTACATCATTAATATTGTCTTGCTTTCAAAAATAGTATAGGACATAGATTTGATGATTTGTCTCATGAAAAATGTCTTGATGATACAAGTCATCAGATACAGTAAAACTCTTTATTAAATTTTTTGAACTATTCAGGAATTGCAATAGACTAGTAGTACAAAAACCCAACAGCAGTGTTGCCTTTATACTGCCACAAGTCACTGGCCTGGAAATCTGCTTCACGATCTGTGGAGCAATAGGATCAGCTAATTTCTAGCTAAGTGCTTATCGGCCGAGTCACTGGGAATCAGGATATGCTTGAAACGTGTTTGGTAACGGCAGGGGCTTGACAGCCCCCTGCCGAAGACGGTGGAGTTCGGTGCAGTACCTGGTCCGAGACTCACCCCGAGGTAGGAAGAGTTGACCTGCAGTGGTACTTAAGTACTGCTAAAAGCTCTCCGCTCCTACCTGGTGTGTATTAACACACGTGCTCTGGTTAACATAGTATTTATCAGTGTAACATTAACTAGTTCTGCTCAAAGATATTGAAGAAAATTATTTGCTTAAGATGTTATACAATGAGAAAGAGAAGATTAGTAGCTGCCTACAGTGGATATTGTGGCAATTCATTATGAAGTCACGCTGGATTTGACCCTTTTCTACATATGAATATACAGAAGAGAGTGAGACCAGGAGATTGCTCTCCTTGGCTTATGTTGTCGTTGGGTTTTAGTTGCTGTTCAGGGAGGCTGTTTACCAAGGAAATGTGTCAGCAGTGCACGTGAGAGCACATTAGAAATAGGGAGAACTACCTGTAGTCAATCTCTTGCAGGTAATCTGCAGCACCTTTATATGCTGTGTTGCTAAAATTAAGTTTATGGATAATTTATCACCTACTTGTCTCTTGAATAAATTACACATACAAATGAAGACAGAAAAACTGTAGCAAGTGTTGCTTTTGGCTCCGGCAAATATGCGTGTGAGAATCTCTTATCAAATATCTACCAGACAGTTCTGTTTAGCAGTTCATGGTTGCAAGCAGGTGATTCATCCTTGTAGCTATTGTTTTTGCAGTACAAACATTAAATATTCTTTCACTTCTGTGACAACTTAGACATTATCTATTATATTTGACATGTCAAAACACATTTTCTGATTTATCCAGAAAGAAAGAAAACATTGCACAATTTAGTTTCAGTGAGATTATTTATATCTGTTGTTCAAAACTCTGCAGGTAAAGATTATTTTGCTTTCTGATGCTGTCATTTATAACCATCCAAGCTATCTATAATGCAAAGATGTTACATCATATTATGCTTGCTTGCTCAGCGTCTTTCTTTTTTTTTTTTTTTTTTTTTTTTNTTTTTTTCCAATTTCTTCAATTTAGAGTGGTAATTTCAGGATGTTTTAATGATTTCTTTGGGGCGGTGGGGGGAGTTTACAAATGTCATTGTAAGTTGCTTAAATAGAAGTAATGCTAAAGGAACCAAAAGGAATGAGCTTCAGAAATTGCCACAATAATAAATGTCGCATCACTTTAGTATTAAATTCCTCATGGACATTTTGTAGTATTGTATCCATGCAGTGGCTAGAATTTTTTGCAACTTGATCTCTGTGGGATTTACTCCCCTGAGGGAGTACTCCCCTGAGGGTATCCTGCAGATGCCCAAGGCTCTGCTCTAGCTCTCAGATCCAGCACTAGCTCGGTCAGCTGGCCAGGAGTATGTCAGAGGCACACGCAGCTATTAGGCCTGTTTTGTCCCTCTGCAGCATAAGGGTGACAAACCCTGGTCTGTGCTAAGGATATTCCCTGCAATTCTGATGACCCAGTTGGATGCCTTTATCTGTAGGAAACCAAGAAGAGGTATTTTTCTTTAATTTTAGCCACCTTTGGCTAACTCAGTTTCAGCTTTTGCAGTGCTTAGCAAAGCCGTGGACAGCCGCTGCCGTGGCCCTGCGGTGCAGCTCGGCAGTCCTGCGCAGCGCCGGCCGCGCGCGCAGCCCAAGGAACTGTTATTTAAAAGCTCTCAGCAGAGCTGCTAGAGCCGTTCGCCTGCATATTTCCCTCCCACTCACTCATTTAATTCCCAAATGTCAAAAATCATGGGGAGCTTTTAAAAAAACTTAAAAATAAAGGCTCTGATTCTTGCTGTGACAAATACACCGACTTAATGATTAGTTTCCCCAAATAATTATACTGTTAATGGAGCAGAGAAGAAAATCAGCTCATACAACTGGAGAAAATGACCTTAGTTTATAGAAAACTGATATCCTGAAGGACCTAGCACCATCTTTTTTTTATTTTTAATATTAATAGCATTAAGATATAAGTAATTAATACTTAGTTTTCTAAGCAATTAATTTTCTGTCTGCTGTACTTAGCATTTTGCATTTCACTCTCCTTGTGTCTTAAGAAAAGACCAATTTGATTGTGTTCCTTCCTGTGAATTTCCTTGAGCTATGGGAGTCATGTTATGTTTGGATTTGCAGCATACCAAGGGAGTATCATCTAAGCTAATTTCATGTATCAGGCAAGCCAGTATCTTTTAGAAACCCCATAGAATTCAAAGACAGCTACTACTAATTGATTTACTACCTAAAAAGGAAAAAATACATACATGCTGGTATCTCTCAACACTTCTTTTGAGATGTCATCTTCTAAAAACAGCACTTACTGTGCTGATTTGCATGTTCATTTTGAAGTTTTTCGTCTTTTATCCTGCAGATGATGTATTTCCTTTTCCAAAAAAAAATGAAAAATTCTTTTATGGAGGTTTTTGCTTAGATGTGTTTTGCTCATTTTTAGGAGTAGCCATAGAAGGCACATTCCTTTCCCCTGGTCTTATTTAGAGGACTGTTTCTGCTCTTTGCAGCTAGGACATTTCCTAATTTTTCTTATAACTCTTTAAGTGGACTGTAAACGTAGCAATTTTTATTATTCAATTTTTGTTATATAGAAAGAGGAATGTTGTCAGAAAACTAATGATTTTGACAGTTTACTGGAATGTCTTCAAAAGTGGAAAATCTTTTTGAGTGTTTCTTTTTTATACAGACTTGATTGTATAGCATAATTCACAAGTACATAGTTAGTACATCGTTCTCTTAAAATAAATTCTAAAATATGGTGAATGTTGCTAAGATAGACCAAGCCTAAATATGTACCATCTATCAGCAGTTTTACTAGGAGTTCTGTAAAGGTTCACTGATTGACTGCTTTGTAGTAGTATACTGTGTCTATTAGATTTTGATTACGGGAACACCAGAAAAAGAAACATAAGTCGTTCGTAATGAAAAAGGTTTCATTCACTCTTTGCTAATGATAGAGAGGAGTTTAAAACAAAGCAATTAGGTGTCATTTGTATTATTGCCAATATAACTGTTCTGAGGAGGATTTGACGCTTAAGAGCCATTTCAGCCCATGCAGTCTCATAGAAAGAAGGTAGCTAATATAGTTACGTGAGAAATGTATTCACAGTATAAACTTTGCTGCGGTTTATGACCATCAAGTTTCTTATAAAAGAGGGTTCACTGTGATAAGACTGTGAGCAGCAGTTAATAATCCATAATGTGTAGTACCAGGAAGCTTTTGAAACTTCTTCAATGTAGTTTTACTTCCACAAATCATAGCAATCCATGCTTATTGTAGCACTACTTTGTATTTTAATAAGAAATGTAAAACCAGAATGAATTTGACTTGATACTTGTGGAGTAATACAGGCTATATTGAAACCAGGCTATAATGAATATTATTCCTTGTTTTTATTGTGCCTGAACAAGCTCATGACCTTCTGAATTTTATCTCACCTCCTATCTATGATATATATAAGGCAATAGGCTGTACCTTAAAGTTTCTTTAAAGCCCAAGTGTTGGGGAAGAAGCAATGCATGACTGTTGTTGTGAGCTGATACCTTTAATATTGATTAAGACTCTACTTATCTATCCCTCAATCTAAACCTTGCAGAAGTCAATGGTACTGTTCGTATCAGAGATTTTTTTTTCCATGCTGTTTAGTCAACATGACAAAGTACTCTCAGGTATAGTGTGAGACCTATGGTTGCTACCTTCTGTTTTGTCTATGGGTGAAAATCTGTTCCCTCTGCTCCCTGAGGCTCTGGGCTGACCTACAGAATGAGGGATCATAACCAAGGAAGAATGAACTCAAAGTTCTTCATTTGTGAGTTGTAAAGCATTTTGGAAAACTAGATGATCCCAAAGGTGCTGTTAAACTTTTGGAAGTCCGTGGAAGGCTGCCATGAGGGCAGGGGCCTCTGTCCCTCCATGGGAGACTGGGGGAGCTGGGCGCCCTCAGGCCGCCAAGGGGAGCGTGCAGAGAGACCTGGCAGCCCCCTTGCTGTGGCGAAGAGGAGATCGCAGAGACTGGCTCCAGCTTCTCACTGCTGAGGCGGGACAGCAAGCGGTAGTGGCCGTAAATTGAAACAGAGCAAGTACTCACTGGATCTAAGGAAAATTAAAACCCCGTCTAAAAACAGTACTGCACTCAAACGGGCTGCCCAGAGGGGCTGTGCATTTGCTGTCCTTGTAGCCTTTCCTTGCTGGAGACAGCTCTGGGCAGCCTGCTCAGAGTTCAGCAGGGGTTCTCCTTTTAATTTTATCTAAGTTACCATTTAAAAATTAAAATGCTGATCATTCTTGTCACCAGTACAGGCTGAGTTCTGGAATGATACCACCAGAGATCTTGAAGTTATCTTCTGTCCCTTCACACTATGTGATTTCAGAGGCAAAGAAAATAGACTTCCCTGGGACTTAGCCTTTATACTGCCCTCCCAGTTTGAGGAAATGGGAGAAAAAGGAAAAGAAGTAAATGGATTTAGAAAGACCAAGGATTCAGAAGACAGACAGAGAAGCTGGGCTGGGTGAGTGGTACAGAGATAGGACAGAAAAAAGGAGCATGGTTGTGAGGCAGTTGAAGGGAGGACTTATCTCACCAAAAGGGGTGGTGTTGCTTAGTCTCTCTGTATTTGCCTCTCTGTATTTGCTCATTCAGATGACAATATGTGAAAGTAATAGGAGGGAGGAGAGGAATACCTGGAATATAATCCTCCTTTCAGTATGTGTGAGGGGTTTTTTTTCCTTTTTTCTTTCTTTTTCATCTTTTTTCTTTTTTTTAATGACAAACCCTGTACTATGTAGATTTATTTGAATATAGTGCATCACATGTTACTGATGAAGTAATGCTTTCTTCAAAAGCGATTATTTGTACGTATTGAAGTATCAGCAGGGTATGAAGTGCTATGGGCAAATTTAGTGCACTGCTTATAAAACTTAGCACACCAGATTAGCCCAAAAAGGCCATGTGCAAGTTGGTGTGACCTATTTCTGTGTTTCCAGAGAGAATTAATACTCAGAAATAGTTGTAAGGAAATCCTTGACCCCAGCATTGCGTTCATAATTGACTACCAAGTAGCGGAACACATGAAAAAGGAGCAGCTCACCACAAAAGTGAATAGTAAGATTGGCATGTGTGTGTGTGTGTGTGACTTCGAACCTCCAGTCTGTCCTATTTTTTTCTGATTTCATTTCTGCTTATTTTCAAGAGATGAAGGTCTTGTTACTATGTTGATATCTACCGTTTTATTTATTTTACTGCAGTACTGAAGGTACAAATTTCATATCTCATAGATCATTTTGTCTAGAAGGAAAACTATATTTTTGAGACCTTTTTGTGAAATGCACTTTGTGGGTTTCAGGAGAGATGATTGAAAAATATCAGCTTACCTGCAATAATACTATCTTTGATAGGTGGGAACCAGTGATGAGTTCCAAGTACAATTTGAAGTATTGCCACTGTCCTCTTCAGCTTCTAAGTTCATTTAAGTTGAGAAATCCTAACAAAGTGCAATATTACTAAAAGGTTATGGATTAAAAAAAAGAAAAGGCTGTTGTAAGGCAAAGTGGAAGTCTGTAAGGACTGTTATTTTTTTCCTTTTTCCTCCTACAGACTTCAGAATAGCGAATATCACAGGCAGGGTTCTGTTGGCACATCTGTTAAGACTCTGCAAGTTTCTTGTACTTGGTGCTGGGAGAAAAATGGATTGGGATAGAGTAAACAGTTGGAGAATCCTCTTTGGAGTTATTATAGAGTGAACATACATTTTAAAAATATTTTAAGCATCTCTTAAATTAATCAAGAACTCAAAAATAGCTGATGAAAATTTCTTCCAAGCTCTACATGTGATTAAATAATCCTTAATGAGAAGTAGGTCCTTCGTTAGATGCTATGTCTAGCTAATTGAGGGAATCATTTTGAATACACTCCAGAGTACGTGAATGAGTGAGCATGGCCTGTGCATGAAGATAGTTATTACTTATTGATATTTTAAAGTTGCTACATTAATCTTATTTAACTGACTGTGCACAGCCAAAACAGTGTTAGAGTAATTGTACTATGTAATTCCAGGGGTTTATTCAACTTTAGTGTAAAATTTGCAAGAGTGGAATATTTCTTGAAAATTTTTCCTACCGTTCATTGTTGCTGTGATTATTCATCATGGCTACTTAAATATGCACAATGTAAATGCTTCACAGTTACGGTATTTTTTGTTCTTTTTTTTTTTTGCCTGAATATGAAGCTGTAGTTAAAAGTATGCTCTGAAAAAACATGTGCCTCATGCAGGAGAAAGTATCGCACTGATGGTACTGGTTGCTTGCAGTAATGAATGAACTGTGAGTTCTAAGAAGTGCAACCAGTTTGTCTGTTTTCCTTCCATAATCTGAAGTCAATTTTGGTAAATACTACTTAGTAGTGGAATTACTGATATCATAATGGATTCATATAATGATAAATAATGATCCGCATGAATACAAGGTGTTTTAAGAGTGCCTAGCTATTTATTGAGATAAATGTTTTGAAAAAATAGGTTAAGTAGAAATCAGAATTGTGTTCTCCTCATTTCATTCCAATGTAGGGAAGCCTGACATGGCTTTCCATTAGGAAAATTGCTACTCATCTCTGAAGATGTTTCTACTACTATAAGAACACTGGAGATAATATTCTACCTTCTACAATTTCTAGTACAGTACCAAGAACAAGGAAACAAGAGGAAGGTCGTGATTTTAATTATCTATGCAAATTAAACTGTTTGCTAGAGTCTTATGATTGAAACTCATTACTCTGAGTTTATTGTTTGGTTATGAGTGTAAACTACAGCCCAATTAAATTAGAAAGTATGGCGTGATGGATGCTTGCAATCCGGTGCTTTGGGATGGGAGCAAACCCTCTCAAACAGTTCAGAATTGTTTTATCAGTTCTGCTTTTCTGTTCCTCAACCAAAACGTGCCATCAGATAGATTTTTTTTTTTTTTCCAGAACATATTCAGTGTTGCTTACGGTGTGATGTAATGGAACTTGTAGGCAGAAGACTCCTTTTTTCTGGCTCCATGATTGTGTGTTCTGTATTTTCTTACACATTTGGTCCTGATCCTCTAAATTGACACAAATCCTGGGTCGTTTGGATTGTGTTCTTGAGTGACAGCAGCATGAGCCCCGTAGCGTAGAAGTCACGAAGCGCTGGCACGTCCCTGATGATCTCCGCCCCAAAGGATTGGCCCAGCCATTGCTTAGAACATTTTCATGGTTTCCAAGTTTCTAAGGTTAATGGTATTGCGTGCTGGCTGTGCAGTAGACCTAGTCCCTAACCCTTTACTCCACACACTTGATCACTCGGGAACGTTACACGTGCACGCGGGTGCTCTGCTGAGGTGTAGCCTGCTGACTCTTCCAGGTTGTTGTGGGCTGTTTTTGTTGGATTTTTGTTTTTACTAACAGGAAGAAGAGCTGATCGTTCTATAAATATTTTGAAAGCTTTTTTTACAATACGTATTTGTAACTCGCTTTGTTTGTGCTCCTGTGCTTTTTCCCTGAGTTGGTTGCTGAAAAAATGTATATACAAGAGAAATGGCTTAGAGCACATGTCAGGATAGGCTTTTATAGTCTTTGTGGATTTTTTTTTTTTTTTTTGGTAAAACAAATCAGTTTTCCTAAATATGCACCACGTTCAAATCACTGGCCTGAAGCCGCTATCCCAATTGACAGGTTTGGGAGACAAAGGATAGAAAAGTAGCAAGAGATCCTTGGCCTGGATCTGAGACACAGGGACAGTCTGTGCTGCTCTGCACCCACGTGTGCAGCCAGCTCTGTCCTTATCCACTGCAGCCTCCCTTCTTCTTCCCTCTCTACAGTTCTTACTCTGTGATTTTTATGAATCTTTTGTTCATCCTTATTTTAAAAGTACTGGAAAATTGTGAAGTTGTTGCTCCTTTCCTTGCGAGCCTCCTGCCTACTTATGGAGGGGCTTTTTCTTTTTAGGAGCTACCCCAATAAGACCACGTGTGGTTGCGTCAAATCGCTCACTATTGCAGCCTTTGACGTCATTCCATTGCTTCATGAAGAATTGATTGCATTTATGAAGTATGTCTAAGCAGTGCATCAGTAATTTATGAAGCTTCCGTTGTCGGCTTTGTACATGGGGACTTGTGGGAAATACCATTTGTGCCGCTGGAATGATACTTGGAAAACAAAAATGAATGCATCTCGCAGGCTATGTTACAGCTGTTTCCTGTTTTGGCTGTATTTCAAATATGGAAATCCTCTGAAAGCTATTTGTGCTTGTAAGTAAAATCTCAGGGGGAGATAGGGAATGGACCTTTTCCTGTGGAGCCTTTGTCAATTTACCTTATGTTTTTCCTCTTTTAAGGACAAAACCTGGTGGCCCAGTGAGTGCGTTAGTGTCCGGACCAGGTTGCCCTGAGCGCTCACTCATATGTCGGCGCTTCTGCATCGTTACCAGCGAGGCTGCTGCCTCGACCTCTTTTTCTTAGTCGCTGAAATCCAAAAGAATGCTCTGGGCGGCCATGTGATGCAGTGCCCTCCCTCTCTGTGCTCCCAGCAAAGATCTGTAATGCTGTTTGTACTGTTCCCCTTTCCCAGCTGAGTTTTTGGGGTTAGGCTGGCAAATTATTTTATGCAGATGAAGGAAAGACTTCTCCATTCTGATATTGGTTGTAAATTAATGTCTTCCACTTGGAATATGCTGGGGTTTTTTTACGAGACTCGTTATTGATAAATTTGATATTGGAATTCAGGTTGTATTTGTGCTGTTTTCATTTTTATCATATCAAGGAGGTGAAGAAAAGGAAAATATTCCTTTGGGACGGTTAAGCATTTCTCTTTATTTAGTTGCATGAAATAAGTCTTTGAAGCACTTGATTTGTGGAAATGCTCATGCATTGGCTATCCCCATGGAATATCTTTCTGGAAGAAAAATATCCCATGTATATAGTCTTTTTTGCTTTGATAATTCTTTTACATGTTAGGAAAATTCAATGAAAAAAATTCTTTAACAAGATTATTTCCTTGAGCATCAGAGCATTCTTAACTAAATGCTGGAGTTGGCTGTGAGTATGGTGAACTATTAAAAGCTGTACATTTTAATTTTAAAGATGACCGCATTAGCATTGCCATTTAAATGTTTTAAATGTTTTGTCCTCGAAATGAAAGGGTTAACTTTCACTTCCAGATTGCTAGGTTTTTACTCCATAAAAGCTGTAACTTACGTGCAGTCATTAGAAGGGTTATTGTTCTCCAATAGAAAATTTAGGCACTTAGTTTTCATCTACTGACATTTCTTTGGCAACTCTGTCAAACTCCTACCTATTCTCTGTAGGCAAATGATTAATATGCAATGTCTACAATAGAATTATTTTGAAAAGTAACTTAAACTATACCTTCAGCACACGAATGTTAAAAGTGTAGATAGTTACTGACCCTGAGCCTAGCCTTTGCTACTGCCAACTTCTATTGCTGAAGTAAGAATAGAATCAAGGCTTGTAAATGCACATATTTTTCATTAAACTGGTATCGTGGTTTCCCTTTCTTTATGATTCACCTTGACTTTAAAAACATGGAAGAGGTTTTCCGTAGAGCTGGCTTGCCTTTCAATGCGAGGGGAAAAACACACGTACAAAACCCATCTGTCGAAACAGAAACAGTAATATCTTTTTTAATGGCTGTGGCCGCACACTTCTCTTGTGTTGTACTCATTCAGATTTGGAGAGAGGCTGGGTTATGTTGAACAGGCTGGCAAGGGAAGACATCTGTTCTGAAGAAAACCTGTAAAATCTCCATCTATATAATTCAATTTACAGATTGAAATTCAAAACATCCTAACTAAAATATAGTGTCTGATACAGAATGACTGTGGAGTTTCTTATCTGTTAAATTCAGAAGCAGTTGTTGTTTCCATGCTTTCTGACCCTATGTGAGTAAACAGACACCTTGAACATTTCTAATGTCTCTAAGAATATCCAGATAGAAGCTGTCACAGAGATGACCAAAATACCCATTCAGGCTTCTGTTTAATATCTTTTCAGAATTTATGTTTTGCACTAGATTGTAAAGTGCTCAGAAGTATCCACTTGGAGAAGAAATATCTAACTTTACATTAGAAAGCTTCTTAAGAGAGAGACTCTGTAAAGTGCTCCGAGATGATCCTGTGTTCTTGGCTGAATGGGTATCCTTGGCACCCCTGATCCTCCGTTGCCTGAAGGGGATCTCAGGATTGCTAAAGAATTAGCTGAAGGTGCTTGGCAGTTTGTATACTGAATACTTGTGACACAGATGTACCCACTGCAAGTTGTGTATTGTTCGTGAGCATTGCAAATAATTCCTATACATTGTGTTTGTAGTGCGGGGAGTGTGTTCAGGCCACAGGCTTTTCCATCATGAGTTGTGAATGTGATTGGGAGATGTGGGTGTGAGGAATAATTTAGAGGTATTCATCCCAGTGTGTTTTTCCAGTTCCTTGTTGATTTTTTTTTTCTTTTAAAGAAAGGACCGAGTGTATGGCCAAGGAAATGAAATTCACAACCACCTTTCCCACCACCTACATATCCGCTCTAAACAGTAGTAACAGAGGCATTTTATGTGGGAGCCAGCACTTCACTGGAACTCTGTGTAGTTTCCTTGCATTTGTACTTAGTAAGATGTTGGTGCATACATTTCAATTGGAGGTCCTTGCTCTGGTTAATAGGATACAAACCAGAACTTCAACATACTTTCCCATTTCAATTATTTATTTTCTTAATTTACCTTTCTGAGCTTCAGATTTTTTTTTTTTTTTACATAGGTATTACCAAGCTACTTTCAGGTATTTTTGGCAAAGCTATAAAAGCAAGGAGGAGAATAGTAAGTATGAACAGGGAGAGCCTGAAAATTTTGCAGGGGAATATCAAGATACGGAGAACTTAAATTTGACCTGCTTTTGAAAATTCGTAGGTCTATTCAGAACAACAAAACTAAGAGAAACAAATCTGAAAGAAAGTAACACAGGGACAAAGAATACAGCAGAAGGTTAAACACCTACTGCAAGGATTAAACCCCTTGGGGGAGTCACAGGTTGTGCTGTTGAGACAGGCGCTCCTGGAACATTGACTGTCTGTTTTACCCCTGCTGGAGCAAATTACATGTGGAAGCTGAAGCTGTCATTTATTTATCCATAGGACAACTAGAGCAAGGACACCAAAAGAACACAGTTCTCTCCCCGGTAGTGTGTGAGGGCGGTGCCAGAAACCTTCTGCCATTTTGCTTTCCAAACACAGCTCTAGTCACCTTGCACACTTCAAGGAAGAAAAGCTGTGGGTCTTGAAGGTGGCGGTCAGGGGAGGCAGTGACCTGCCCGCAGGTTGTGAACCTGTTCTGTTGCCCAAACATTTCTCCTGTTTGTGCTTCCTGAAAACAGTCACCTGGACTTCCCTAATGCGGTGCTATCCCTATTTGCTATTTTACCTTCTCTGCCTCAGGAGAATAAAACCTTATCCTACTTCCCTGAAAAACAATGCAACCCAGCTGATGTGACTGCTCTACAGTGATGTTGAAGGCTGTGCATGCTCCTTTGTGCTACAAACCATTCATGCCATCTAATCCAAGGAGGCATCCGCTGGAGGTGCGCTGAGCTGGCGGAGGGAGACTGCAGCTCTTGCTCTTGTTCTGCCTCCTCTATGTGAAGTCCTTCAATGCTGGACCTGAGTCAGGAGTAGCTCCCTCCCTCTGTTCTTAATGCTGTGGCATTTCTATTTTACAAAGTCGGAAACCCTAGTGGACATTGCTTCTAAGACTGAGTTAGAGAAATCCTCATCTCTGTAGAAGTAATTTTCTATGCTCACTTTTTGAAATTTAAAAAATAAACAACATATGTCCAAGAATGTGTAGGAGGCAAAAAAATGCATACACTTAACAACTTGTACGCTTCACGAAGCGCACACAAGATAAGTGCAGAAACACGGTACTGATATTGATAGTCTGCACTTGACAGAAATTTGTAGGAAGAGGCTAACCTTAATGAAATGTTTGGTTAATTAACAGTCTAATGTGGATTATACTTGAATAATTAATTCATGTAGAAAGAGGGCCATATATTTGCTCAGAATAAAATTTGGACTGTGATTTGCACATGCATGTATGTGTGGTTGCTGTCCTCTGATGATGGCTAAAAGGTCCAGGCTTGTATTTACATTCCTGCTTTCCTCTGAGCTCGCACACATCACCACAAACACTTTCACAAAATGGAGTGTATATACAAGCATTCACTTGAACAGCCCATCGAGATGCAATTTTATCTCATAGCCCTTCCCTTGGCTTAATGATGTGAGTAAAACTACCTGAAGAGCGGTCGGGGTGGTGGCACTTTGGAGGACCGCTGCCATTCATTTTCATCACACCCAGACGTACCCCTGTGAGTGATGCATTTGTGTGGTTTTCAGTCAGCAATTTTGTTATCAGTCAAAAGAAACTTTCCTGACATATCAAGCTTGTAATTTTTTTTAAGTTTTTGACAATTATTTTATTCCTAAATGTCAATCACAGAATGTTTTTGTTCATAATTTTTAAAAACTGTTGGAGAGGCTCTGTGTGAACATAATGGCTAGGAGTGATTTGAATGGTTATGTGATGTTGATGGGGCTGCTTTTATCTCCTGTTTTGGGAAGGTCTCGGAGCTGGCGTCAGCAGACCCACGCAGAGGCTCTGTGCCATCTGCTGCCTGTTGCGCAGCGAGTGGAAGCCCGTGGCCGCCTTGGGCCGTAGCTCGCTGAACATTTTTCTGCAGTCGTTACCATGAAGTCAGACTGGACCTTTGCATAGTCTAGCATTTTTTTTCAGAAACATGAATGCTTTAGCAGCAGGAATTGGACGGAGCAAAGGTGAATATGACGAATCCAGCTTGTATTCAGTTAACCTGCCTCCAAGGGGTGTGTCAGGTGTCCAAGTCCTGGACTGCAGACCTTGCCGTGATCAGTTCCACTGGTGCCTTACAAAACTTTAACTCCTTTCTATATCACATTCACTGGGAGTACGTTAATGAGGATTTCTTAGTTGTGTTCCTGCTATTTGTCTTTTTTAAGACTACTTTCTGTGTTTTAGCATCATGTTCAAAAGGCTAGTCAGACTTCTGCGCTCGCAGCCTCATTAAAATTCTGTTCTGCACATCATCTGACTCACACTTTATAATCTATCAGAACACCTGTTTTCTTTACAATGGCCACAAGGCAGCTCAAAACACTGTGGTATTTAGCATTTAATAATGAGCACCAGATATGTATTTTTTGACACTTAAAATTTCCTTTAGAAAAGTGTATGGAAAAAAAACGAGGTTTGAATGAGTTATCTGAATTCTCTCCTCTCTCCTCCCGTCCTCGCAGTGTTTCATTATGTGTTTTGACAAAACTCAATAATCCGGCAGCAAAATGAGAATTCGTGTGCTGCGTTAGGCAACGGACATGACTCTAGCTGCGGTGGAAGCCACACAGCAATCACTTTCGGCACAGTATTAGCAATTTTTAAATTTGTTAGGGCAGGAAATGTTTGAGATTTGTATCTACATTTAAATAAGAGTCCTTCACAAGCAGTTCATTGTAACTCTACCCCTATGAGGATGCTTCGAAGCTTAAGTGTATTGTTAACATCTGTCTCTTTATCATTCCATTACTTAAATCAATAGTGGGCACTGCAGACAATTTTTCTTTTAGTTACAAGCTTTTAGAATTGCAGCATTTAGTTTAATACCAGCCATTTGAGGGCTCAGCATGGGGTGGAAAATGTGATCTCAAAGGGCGAAAGCCTGACACTGTTATGTAAGTGAGGAATCATTTCCTGGTGGATATGAAATGCTGTATCTTTAGTACCCTAATAGAGGACATACTGCAAGTTGATTATTGTAATCCTGCGGTGTTATCTCATCAGTGAGTGGATTAAGGGAGTTCTTGCTGCTGAGGGGTCAGAATAAACATTTTCATTTACTCCCTGCTGTGTCACTGACAAATAGAGGTGTTATCTAAGAACATTTTAAAGCATGCTGTAAACAAAACTATGGTGATGTAGCAGGGCTTCTTCTTCCAGCCTTGCACTGCCATGTAAAACAGATTGCATGCTGAAACCACCCTCCTGAAATGGTTACTAGAAGTGAAAAGGGAATTATTACATTTAATGAAGAAGCTTGCATTCTGCTCTAATTGTATTAGCTCTCCTTACTCCAGTTCAGTCAAGTGTTAGATGTGGGAGATGCAAGATTCTGTTTGCAAAAGGGAAAATCAGTTTCCCGTCAGAGTCAGTGCAAATATCTGAGATGTTATAGGTTATTGTAAAGGAGTGAACTGAACAGATGAGATTACGAAATAAATGCGTAAGTGGAAGAGATACGTAGCATAGGTAGGTTTAACCTGTAGGCGGCTGAAGACAAAAACTTGCAAGGACTCCTGTGCTTGAAAAAAAAAAGCACTGTGCGTGCTTTTTGTTGCTTACCTAGGATTTTCTTCAAAGGAATTTTTGTAAAATAACATAAAAGAATACTGATTTTTTTTTCCTGCTAAGTGGCGGTCTTTTTGCAAACTGTTATTCCTGGGGAGAAGTCTCCTTCTCTGAATGAAAGGGAACATTTTCTAACAAGAACTGTTCTTGGTAAGCCAGGAGCCAAATTGTATATGGCATCAGAACAGAGGGAAGATAAAGTGTGGCAGGAAATGCAAAAGGAGAGCTGGTACCGCATTGAAGTAAAAGACCTAGAGGTGATAATGCAGAGGGCTCCCAAGCCTTTAAAGCAGGTGTCAGCTTCGCCCTGTGGTCTAAATCACTCAGTAGTGCTGCAGGGATTTTATAAATGGAAGAACAGCTCTCTGAGATGACTGCGGTGTTGTTGGCTTCCAGTGATTCTTAGAATTTCTGCCCCACATGCCATCAATTCCCAAAGATTGTTTCTGTTTGTTCTGTTGTTTTTGTTGTTTTTTTTAAGAAAGGATGTGGTATACTCATAATATTCATAGGCAATACAGAAATACAAAATTGTAGTGTAATATGAGAGATTCCTTAATCTACTGTGTGGATGTATGGCACCCTATGTACTGAACAAAGTGTGCAAAGAAAATGGAAGTTGAAAGAAGGCTCCCTATGGAGGAGCACCTCTGTTGGGAAATGACCCTTTGCTTCTAAGAGGCTTGTGGTTCCCCATTGCTGCCCAGTCCTGCCGGTAGAGGCCCATGTCCATCTTGCTGTTCTCTTCCTCTCTCTCTTTTTTCGTTTGTTTGAGGTTGGAGGACTCCCTTGCGGTCAGGTGTCCAGCTGCTGTGTTTGCAGCCGTCTCCTCTTCTCCTGCCCTCGCACGAGCGTGGGGCAGCGTGTGCGCCAGGGAGCCCTGGCGGAAGGGCGGGATCTGTTTACACGGCATTTGCCCCCATGAGAATCCTGGCATGGATTCTGCACTCTGAGCAGACAGTTTCATTAGTGAGGGAGTGCTCCAAGCACAGGAGTTAGCCATGTAGCTCAAACCGGGCACGAATGGAGCCAGCATGCTAACGCAGAATGAGACTCTCAAGCAGAGGTTAATTGGATGTGACAAAACAGAGTAAAATATGGACAAAATTAAACAAAACATGAGTGTGGTATGAAAGAGTAAACATAAAACACTGGATTAAAATTTATAAAATACTAGACATACAATATGCTGAAGTCTGTCTGAATGTGGCTTGCCCTGTGACAGGTTTCATTATATCTTCCATTTGACAAAAACAACGAAGCTTCCTGCAGAGCCTAAAAGCAGAAGTATTAGCAAGGTCATACGAACTAGATGGGCTAGTGCAGAGTGGAGACGCCGCTGCCCAGGTCAGTGAAGCTCCAGGATGTCACACACGGCGGGACCTGGGGACGAGCTGAGCCCCAGCAACCACCAGCACAGGTTTGCTGCTCAAGTTCAGCATGTGCTGAAGGAATCAAAACTGCTCCTCAGCTAATCCAGCTGCCAGCTCTTGGTCTTCCCAGTTCCCATCAGAGCAGTGCTTATGGAGTGCTTGTGTTGGCATAAAACAAACCTTGTCAAGATATCTCCGTCTGAGATTTATGCAGAGTGAAATAAAAGTGTGACATGGACACCTGATGCGTGAGTCTTCTGTATGAAGCCTGACACTTGGCAAGAGGCAGAGTGCTGAGCTCTGCAGACCTGCCAATTCGCACTCATTTGCAGTGACTCAGTCATTTTTTCCTGCTAGTTGTGCACAAATATCTAGTTAAATAGCTCCTGAAGTTAGAGATTTTTTTATGCATGGAAACATTTTTCTAAAGTATTTCTTAACAGTACTTCTTTAGACATATGTTTTCCTTCTGTTCTTTAATCACACTGTTAGCCTTTCAAAACAAAATGTATATGGATTTTGAACATGAATAATTAAAAAATTACCTTCTGCTTGTCTCTCCTTTTCCCTCAGAAGCAGGAGATGGTTTCAGTCTTGCTAGCCATTTTTCTGAGTATTCATATTGCCCTGGTGAGCTGTGGAATTAGCCTTAATTGCAGGTTGTTTCCTTGGTTTTAATGTTCGTATCTCTGTCGTTGCCAAAAGGAAACAACTATATGTAAAGTTAAGAATTCTTTAGTATAATGGTAATCTTACCAGAAAAATTGTGGTGTTACTGAAAAACTATTGTTGGATCAGTGAAAAGTACTACAGAACAAAATGAAAAGGGAGAAGCGAAGTCTCCCTCTGCACAGGCCAACTGCTTGTTGTTACCATTTGCTTACAACTTGCAGTTCGTTCACATGGTTATGCAAAGCTAAGCAAAAGTGAAACAAATAAGGCAGTAGCCACCTGCTCATTAGAAAAAATATTATTAGAACTAAAAAAAAAAAAAAAAAAAAAAAAAAGAGCAGGCGGGTCCTGAGGCTGCGATGCGAGCGCGGCGTAAAGCTCCGCGCCGGCGGCAGGGCCACCTTTGCTGGGCTCCAAGGCTGCGTGGCTGAAGGGTCAGCCAGACCCTTTAAAGGCGGCCTCGGGGCCTGCCCCTTGCTTCTGCCTCCCCCGCATGTGCGCGTCTGTCAGAGGCATCGTTGGTGGCAGGAATAAGAGCATACTGATAAGTCAGTATTTTTTATGTATTTTTCATATATTTTTGCAGAGATGGAAGGTGAATGTGCACGTTTGTTTTTGAAGCTCACAGAATTAGTGAATTAAGGTTGAGATGATTCTTTGTGTGTAATGCATGTAAAAAAGTAAAGGAAAAATAATTTGATATAGAAAAAAAATGCCATGAAAACTGCTGTTGATCATCAGTGGCTGTTTCAAAGTCTATCGCATGGAAGTTGGGAAAGCAAAAGCCATCATGTTACTACAAGTAATCAGTCAGTGTTTGTGGCTGGTGTCTGTACCCAGCTGTGCTGCTCCACTAAGCAGCCCGAATTTAGTTTGCCCAGCATGGCCCACGACATCCGCTGCGGGACACGTTTCCATGTGACTGATTTCCTTCCTACCCAGTGGTCGTAGCCTGGTGAAAGAGCTCTTGCTTATTCAGGCTCGTCGCGTCCCACGTAGCTCCTGTCTGAGCACGTTGTTGGACCCTGGCTGAAGAGCAGGGAGTGCGGAAGGCGCACGTGGAGGCCTCCCTCAGCCCCAGGGAGGTTTCACCGCTCACACCCTGGCAGAGCTCACGGGCTGCCCAGCCCACAGCTCCCTACCTCCAGAGCATGAGCTCCCACACCAAGATTTGTCCTAGTCTTGTGAAATTGCTGGGGGCTCTTAGCTGATTTCTGCAAAATGGCAGTAGCTTCAAGTATGTGTCTCCAGTGGGAGAAGGTGAGATGACTGATGAGCTGTTAACTTGTTGAGCCACAGGCCAAGGTGATGCTGCTGTGAAGCAGGCTAGCACTGCTTTCCGAAGGGCCACACGCTCGCTGTGGGTCCCTCCATCCACTAGGAAGCGACAGTGATACTGGTGTAAGGGATTCTTCATGGTTGTGACCATGTCCAAAACCAGACGTTTCCTGGTTCACCCCCTCTGGTTATTCAGTAGACATGAGGCACAAGGGCATGTCTGCTATGCCAGAGCCATGGAAAAATGGATCTAACAGGCCAACTGGTACTTCCAAGATTTGACCACACCTGGTATTAATTCCTTCAAATTATGTGGTCCCACTGAGTGCTTGGGTGCAACCAGCCAAGCTCCTGCTTCTACTAGTGGTGATATCAGTTGTCTCAGGGATGTATTGAACAAACTGCAGGAGAGAGATGTATGTATTTATGTGTGTAGGCATACACACATATTTTTTTTTTCTTGACATGTTGGTGAAAAGTCTGAGCCTTAGGGAGTTACTGATGCTCTATGTGATGTGTTATGTATGTATCTATGTGATATATTCCTGGTTTGTGTTTGCGTGTCAGGTTGATTTCAGAGCTTTGTGAAGTTGTTAATACCAGTAATGGAGGGTAGCAATGAGTTCCACAAGCTCCAGCATATAATGAAATTGTGCAAAAGACCTCAGTCCTTTTGATAGAAATGGCATGTTTCGTGTGGCAGGAGGCAGTAGGAAACCCAGCAGATGCGATTCGTTTGTCAGGCTTTGCACCAATGTGTAGAAAAGATCCAAGAATACTAACTACTTTTAATTTCTATTTCAGAAGTGTTCTTATTGTTTGGTAGCACTATAAAATCAGTTTTCTGACAAATTCTGATAAAAATTTGAATAATTTGCTAATGAAAGTGGAAATTTAGTTAAAAGGACAAAACGCTGAAAGAGTCATGTGTTACACAATATAATCGTTTTATGATAGGTGCCGTTTGATCAACTGAAAACTTAAGCTATTACTCTTCTTCAGGAGGAAATGTTTGTCATAACCAAAGCACTTTTAAAATTTGTTACTTTTTTAAGTAAAGACTGGTGGGTTTTTTTCTTTGTTTGTTTGTTTCTGCTATCGTTTATTTCTATAATATTTAAGTAAATTTTTCGTGGAAGATAAGCTGTGAGTGAGAAATAGGTCTATCTAGAGATTCAGTTAATCCTATATTTTGCAAGGAAACAGCAAAAATAGCATGAAAGCAGTAAGCTGTTGTGTGGAAATAATGTAGTTACTGGACAGCTCTTTTCCTAGGCATATAGATAATGGTTCATGGAATAAATTTATCAAAGATCCCTGCTAATTAGTTTTGATCAGCCCAATAGTGCACTATCCTGCATTTTATAATGTGAGAGCAACAAGAAAGGAGTTGCAAAGAAAAGAACTCAATCCTGAAAATTAAAGATTTTTAATACATTGATGAAATATCCTTAATAGGTTAAAAACAGCTGACAAAAAGAAGAACACAGGTGTGAAGATTATTAGTATTCTGGCCGTCACTGATGTAGGTTTTCTGTGAACTTACCTATTTTTTCTTTTAAATGGAGCTTGTTGCTTGAACTACATGTATTCCAGAAGTGCATACATTCCTACCCTTCCAGCTTTTCTCTTATTTTTACATAAATTAAAAACTTTCTGAAGGAAAATCAGATCTATACCATGATCATGCATGGTGAAAAAGTGTCTTATGGACTGCTTCAAGCCAGCAGATGCCCCTACTCTCTTGATGATACGGTAGGTATAAATTTTAGCAGGGAACATGTGAGTGCTCTTTTTAGGAGGATAATTGATTTCTACGTGAAAGAGCAGCTTTTGCTTACCTCAGATGGCACACTTTCTTTGCCTCTCACTGAGCCAGCTGTGTAACATAACTGAACTTTAAAGGTATTGGCAAAATTTTCATCAAAAATATGCTAGCGCAGACTTTTTAGTATGATTTTGTATTTCACCATATCTAGTGATTCTTTTTGGTTTTAGAAGTGATGTGCTTCTACCGGAATCAGTTTCTTAATTTGCCTGGAAGGAGATCCTCACTGTTATCAGAGCAGCGAAGAAGTAGAGATTTCCTTAAATGTAAAGTTTTCGTATCTAAAATCACGTAATACAAGATAGTCCACTTACAGTGAGCAGTACAGCCCTTACCTCTGTGCTTTACCCCTTCCATATAAGAAGTAAAAGCTACAAAGAAAAGAGAAGTAATTTGGGGAGTAACAGGAAAGGATAACAACAGGACAAAATTTAGGAGACAAGTCCAATTAGGGAAATCACTGCCTAACCAGCTCTCTACTGTTTCTCTCCCCCGCAGAGCAGTGAGTAATCAGAAGGGTGTCATGCAACAAATCATGCATTCACAGTTTAGCATACAAGAAGATATGGGTCAAAACTTTTAGATGTGTGTGAAAAAATATATGCTGGATTTTATGTCTCTTTTGCTAGAGTGACGCCACATGCAGAAATCATGAAATGTAAGCAATTTCTAGCGGTAAGGAGTAGTAGTAGACAATAGTTAGTCTGGTGATGCTGGAAGAGACCTCTATGTGTGCAGTCCTCCCTGCTTGTTCAGTGATGATTTCATATATGGATGACATTCAGACTGTCTTTTGATGGCTTTTTTATTGTGTTTGTTATGGTGGTGAGCCATAATGATTTGCCAGAATCTGCTGTGACTTTATGAAGAGCAGTTCAGAGCTGTAACATGAAGTCAGAAGTTCGTGTTGTACATGCCCTGTGGTCATGACCTGCCTACCTCCATGCTATATAATATTATTCTGCTTTGGACTCGACACACAAAATGTTTAGTTTTCTGTGAGCTTGATTTGCATACCTGTGATCAAGGTATCACATCATCTCCAGCTTAATTATCAGCTTGCACTAGCTACTAGAATAGAGCAACTTGTCAAAGCTGGGTGACTCCTACACTTTTTTTTTCCTAATACTTTAAATATTTGTCTAAGAACTTAAACTTTCTGTGCCATTTTGTTCCCAGCACATGTGACATAAGACTCTACTCGTGACTGGATCTAGCTGGGTATTTATTTTGCAGATAAGCAAAGCAAAAAGTGGCTTTCTCACTTGCTCACAGTATCAACAGAGCACAACTAGCTTCATGGAGCTCACGGATGTGAAGTTTAGTTATTTGCATGAATTTTAGTTCATATTATTTGGTAGCTGTCATTGCAAGCCATTTTCCACACAGACAAGTCTGACTAAAAGTAGAAGGACTAATGGACATTGTTTTGTAGCAAAGAAGGAACTCGACACTTGTTACTTGGAAGTTGCCTTTGGTGAATTCTGTCACTTGTACTAAGGCCTTGGAAGGAGAGTGCTTCTTTCCAAGAAAAATCTGCCTTGAGTAAAGGAGTACGTAACCCTGAAACCATTGAGCTTATCTTCCTCTATATGTGCATGTATATTTATGTGTACTTGAATGTGTGTGTATATATATATATGTTGACGTATATATGTGTGATAGGTTACGGAGTGTGTGTCTGTATATATACACACAAGTTACATAAGGATGTCTTTTGACTCCATGCTCACCTGTGTGATCTTAAAAAGTGGTTGCCCTCCCTGTTAGACATCTGCCTCTGTGAAGTTGTATGTAGGTTTAATTAGTAAAGTCTCGATTTGCTTCGCATCCATCTTGCTGCCTGCTATTGGTAATTAGAAGCTGTCTTCATGAAGTAGTTTTTCATTGTGTTTTAGAAGATGACATAGGATTTTGGATAGTGAAGGGTCAAGTAATTCAAGCTACAGGGTATAAGTATTGCAGTTGGTGTCAATCTATTTATATCAGTGAAACAACACATTTAAGTAGATTCAGAATATAGACCTGAATATCAAGGTGAATAATACTATAATGCTTTAACTGTGGGACTTGTGTGGAGATACAAGACTCATGTGAAGCATGAATTACCGTCATTGAAGTAAATAGATATTGGTGAGCTTATTCTTCTACTGAATGTGTGAAAAATGAAAAGCATGCTGTATTGATAGAATAGGTGGTATCAATTTCAGAGGCACCTTTGGGACAAATAAACTGCCTAACTCAAAGCTGGGAAAAAAAAAAAGCGTTGAAAAAATGTAATAAAAAATTGTAGATTCAATTCCTATGTATTATCTTGACTGTATCTGTTTTGTTCTGATTCTTAGAACTTTCCTTTTATTATCATTTTAATCATCTTGATCAGTATTATTATAACCACAAAATGTCAGCCTGAGGAAAATGATAATCTAGTCATTATTATGGTTCAATGTCACCTTTTTCAGTTCATGCTTAGCTATCATGTAAAAATGCTGTATTAGGTTTCCTGTGATAAGATATCATCTGTGATATGGCCAGAATTTACAGGTGAGCAGCTAAAAAGAAACAACACTTCAGTTTACCCGTCTGGCGTTAACTCTCTTATCTGAAGTCAGTCACTTCGGCAGCATTTTTTTTTTTTTTTTTAACTTTGAAGCTCATTGACAGATCTAAATATTATATTCTAATAGACAAACATTTGTCTTTGATTAAATTACACCCGCAAATAGCCCTGACAGGGAGGAATAATCTTCTATCCATGGTCAAGTGTAGATATTGTTTAAGTATCTGTGACATCATTTTTAAAAGTTACTTTTCAGTACATTATTATATTTTTTAACCACTATAAAATTTCCAGGCCCCTCTCAGAAATGACCAGCAGATAACACTAAACTGATGTTTTCTGATTCTGTTTAAGAAGAAAATTGCTTCATTGTTTATGCTTTATTCCAGTTACATTCAAAACAAGATAAACTTAGCAAGATTATTCAGAAATGTAGAGGATGATTCAGGGCTGTTTTGCATTCTTCATTTCAGAGGAATGAAGATAAACTGTATTAAAAAGAGAGACCACTTAATGCAGCATAAAAATGCTGCAAGAAATGTGACATCTCTTTAACACTGAGAGGAAAACACTTCCCTCCATTGAGTGCTTTATACTAAATGCAAAATATTGACACATCCCTATTATACCAAACAAAAGACTTGGTTCAGAAAGATAATTTTACAGAAGGGGTAGTATCATGTGATCTTATTAATATTTATGCAATATGATAACAGGGAAAAAAGGAGAACTGGGATAGCACTGCTATCTTTATAGACCCGATCCATTTCAGCTTCAAAATGTTTTTCATTTCACACATCAGACACTAATTAGCAAATATCTAATTAGTGTTAGAAGAGTAATCGCTCATGGGAGTTGTTGAGGCTTTGAGCTTTCATGCATGCAAAAATAGTGGCACTTTAGGTACATTTGTTAAGGTACAGTAACTTTAAGTTTTATTTTTCTCTGAAAATTGCAATAAAAAGTAAAGTTAAGATCTAGTAATTGGGGAAGGCAGAAACTTTACTGATAAAAGTGTAAGGCAAGATCTAGAAAACTTAGAAGATAGGTATTGAAACTTCTGCAGATGCTGATAAATTCAGTAGATGAAATAGAATATGATAATAATTTGTTTTTACTTTCCAGGTGAAAAACTGTCTGTAGTGTTCCTATTTATGAAGCACATAACTATATATATGTATATTTATATATGTTATAAATCACTTAACACACAATACAGCTAAGGATAGAATAATCAAAATGTTGCAGGAGTGCTACCATTTTCAAGTTTTATAGTTCTAGTATGTCATGCTGATAAGGTACGTGTTACAGTAGTTAATTATTAAAGATTATGTGGATTTTTTGTTTCATTTGCATTTTTCTTTGTAAAGGAGAAATGAATTCTCTATAAACAAAACCTGTTTTACTAACGATTTTGCCATACAGTAGGTACATGCATTTAGGCTGGTAACTTGGATAGTACTTGGTATGTACATGGCATTGTGCTTTGCAGATATCAAAATCGCAAATATGATAGAGGAAATAAAAACAACTACTGTTTTTGGCAATTAGTAAGTTCACTCCGGAATACTAAAAGCTGGAGTCTGATTTTGAAAATAACTGTGTTTTATGCGCCTATCAAAATAGTCTCAACAATGAAATACTCATATACCTTTTAAATATACATAAAATACACAATTTTGTAGGGTCAAAAAATGGGCCTTCTTTCATCCCATGGAATTTAATAGCAGTGCAGCCATTCTTAAGGTGTGGTGTTCAGCTTGCTAAAAATGAAATGGCTTTAAGAGATCAATTCTCTGAGTGCTTTCTAATTCATATTCTTATAAATTTTAAACAATTAAGTATTTACTATCAGTTGTATTGTAAAGACAATGTAGGTTCACAGTGTTCTTTTTATATAGGTGGAGGAAAAACAAAAAAAATTATTGGCGCTATACCTATTTTCCATTTGGAAATGGCTTGTTTTAAAGTTACAGCTGTCCTTAGCAGAATTCCTTTTCCAAATTATACAGTATTTGGACAACATCAAGTTGTGAAACTATCCAGAATATGCCTGATAAATATTATAACAGAGTAGTCCATTTCATTGGAGGAACTGAGTGGAAAACAGAGTGCAAATAAATTCCAAAATCGCCGGGGAATCCTTTTTTTTTTTTTCCCTACTCAGGCAGCCAGCTCTGTGTGTGGTTCACACCTGTATCCCAAGCTTAATGAGACTGTCAATATGTTAACAGCACCAGCCTTCAACAGGAGAAGTGGCTGTCAAATGTTTGATCAAGTACCACCCTTTTTAGTCCAATTTCCTATACTGCTGAGCCAAGTACTCAGTCCTAGGACAAAACAAAAACAATTTGATTCCGATCTCATCAATACTAGTGAGCTGCCTGTAATCAACTTTTGATTTCATATGGATTTCTGTCTTACTGTATGATGGAGCATATTGCATATTTTTTGACTTTTAGGCTATTAAGTATATCTAAAGTTTTGGACATGGGAATGAAAATTTGAGTGTGAAAATTGTTGGTGTTGCAGTACTTGGCGGGACATGGGGGGACACAGCTTTAAATCAGCATAAAGCTGTACAAATAGGTTGTGTAATGGAAATTTTCCCATACTGTGACTTTTCTAATTTCAGCTACTGTTTACAATAATGATAGCTCGCTGTTGCATGCCGTTCTTCATCAGTCGTTTGCAAAGTGTTTTTACAGAAAAGGTTAGTGTCATTATCTCCATTTAGAGCTGAGAACATTGATAAAGAGGGAGGCGAATGACTTGCTCGAGCACATATGAGAATACAGACGATTTCTCCAACCTCCAGTCTTGGTTCTCTAGTCACTTCTCATTACCTCTTTATAGTCTTGGTTCTCTAGTCACTTCTCACTACCTCTTTATCTGCCTCAGAAGTTAGGAGTTTCTCAAATTTAGTAAAATATTGAAGTGTATATTGGTGGCTTATGTTGTTAACCTTGCTTTACAGGGTTTTCCCTAGCTTTAAGGTTCTAGTTGCGCAGGAATTGCTATACAATACATATAACATTGGAGTATTCTGAACTCTTTGGACCTGTGCAAATAGATTTTTTTAATACAATGATTTTAGTTTACATTTTGTAATATTCCAAAAAAAAAGTATTTCTGATGTAGGACAACACATTTTTTACTGGGTTTTACTTTTTTGTTGACTTTAACACCATGATCTCTGTGGTTTACTATTTTTTTTTTCTTTCCTCATGTTTGTTAGAGTAGGAGCTCGTAGGAGGGGATTTTTTTCTCATTCTTTTGGAGAATGTTGGTCTTAAAACACCCCTCAGAGGTGAAACGAGACTTAGCTGTTAGCAGGCTTTCTATAGGACTCTGGCTTGCTTCTTTGCTCAAAGACTAGTCTAACCTCGCTGTCAACGTGAGTGTTGTAATTGATAACTCAATACCCTCAGGCTTTATTTCAGCTCCCCTTCCAAGTAATTGACACGTCAATGAAAATGCAAGAGCAAACCCCCATGGGTAGCAGGGGTACGGAGACATTCCTGTTATCTTCTCTTCAAAGGATCTCTAGAAATGCCTTCAATTGATCCAGTGCTGTATGCTGTCTCCTAGTTCGTCTCAATCCAGTTGCAAGAGGTTTTTGTTTTAATCGAAGTCCAGTTTTATTGTAATCAACACTGACATGTGCTATATATCCTAAGATTTATCATTGTAACAATGATTACAATAATTTATTTTCTGCTGCATATAATTCTGCATAAAATTCTGTGTAGCAGACCAATAAGCAAAAAAGGAAGTAGTGCTGAATCACTGAATCATTATGCTAGTCAAACCAAAAGCAGCAATAAGGAACACTTTCAAATAGGAATCCATTTCAGGGTTTCTATAGGAAGATTTCTATTAAATCAAGCAGACAGAGTCAAATTTGGGTGAACTGACTTATGGCACCTTTTGCAGGTATCTGACATCTGCCTCAAATATTTGATGGTATTTTTCATGCAGCCTAATTAGCAAGTTTAAGAATCAGAGATGCTTATATAATGCAGCAATGACAACATCATAAGTATGAATTGTAGGAAGATTCTTGATATCCCGTCATAATTTCCTACTTATAAGAAAGCTGCTCTTTATCTCCAGGTTTTGCTTCATTTTTTTCCCCTTTCTATTGTAAAGATACACAAAAGAAATAAGTAGTTTGTGTTAGATATAGTGCAATAGTGTGTTGAATATATTTAAGCAAAACAGTGCTTAATTTACTGAATTTACTACTACCTTAGCTTATGTTCTTAACTTTTCTCTGTCATAGAAAGGGACTCTGCAAAAGTAATTCCATACATTTCAAAACATTTTTTTTTAATGTCACTTCTGTATATGCCTTTATGAGGAGAAAAAACATCCATTCCTTAAATCTCGCTTTTCAACTTTGATTCATAAGAAAGCTATTTTTGAATACTCTGAACACATGTAGCTTTTCTACTCTGTTTTGTGTTCAAGCAAATTAAAAATATATCTTGAAAAAATTCTAAGTCTATTAAATTTGAAAACTCTTGGTCATGGTAAGCTTACCCCAATATATACATCCAGCTAAAACTGATAAAAGTATATACATCAGACAACGTAATTACAAGTACTCTTTCATAATTTGTCTAATACTGTTCCTATTTAGTTCTCATTATTCAGAGATCGAGTAACATTAGCAAATTCGCAGTACACCTTAGCACCAGATTTACAATTTTGTGAGTTAAATGTTAGCATCTTTTCTAAATAATCAATAAAAAGTTTTTGATTTCCAATTAACAGATTAATTTCCTCTGTCTTGTTTCTTGATCTGTGGAATGGGAGCACTGATACTAAATGAAAATTCAGTACTAAAATGCATCTTATGATTTGTGAGTCAGAATTAACTGTCGTACTGATTGTAGGATAATTTCATCACTGCATTAAACTTATTTTATGCAATATAATAATGTAGTCATCATCACCATCAAAATTTTTAAAATGAAAATTCAATCCCAAAGATTCCTCAGATGGTAGGTAAATGTGATAGCAACAACAGCTAAAGATATTCCAGATTCTTCCTTAACCAATCAATACTATAACCAGAAGGAAACTCTCTTCTGTAGAATGTATAGAAACATGTGTTTAACATATTCAGATCAAAATTTTAAAAGTCCTAACTTAGCCATAAGATAATAGGATTTGCAAGATTCTCTATGGATTTCAGATCTTCTAATTAATTTCATTCAGATAAATTAATGCTCTTAACATCATCTCAAATAATGTCAGTATATTCCAGGCTGTAATGCAGATGATAGTGTATCAGTTGCATTATCCCTGAATGTGTGTGTTTACTTGATCGGAATTACAACCAGGTGGTACCATCTTCCCACAATTTTACTTTCCTTTGAATGAGAATGGCTCATTTGAAGTTTGTGAAAGCCACATCCGTATGGAATTGGTAGGATTTCATGTTGTGATGCAGCAAGGAGACTTGCTAGCAATTGCCTGTTTCAGGCTGATGATGCAAAACTAGACATCTGCTAAATTAACATCTATGTAACATTTTTGCCTTTCAGTCAAATGCATTTAAAAAAATTTAAATCTTTTTTAGCTGTCAAAACAACCTGTCACAAGATATTTATTTTTTGTATAATGGGTTACTTAAGGAAAGCAGCATATGGTTGTGAGAGCTGCACCTAGGCTGTAGCTTCCCTGGTCTGTACTACCTAGAAACTGATGGAAAATATATATACTTTCATGACTACTTTTCATATTTTAAATACATAATGTAGATCTATATACCTGTAGATTGGATCTATTTCTAATCTGGGTTTAAAAATGACTTTGCATCTGATTTTTGTAAAAATCTTAGGACATGTCTTCCTGCCTTTTGTCTTGAAAAAAATCTGTAGAATGATAAATACTTCCCTTGGCTAAATTATGGTATGAGTAACCTTCCATTCACCTCTGAGTTTTTTCTTTGCTTAATTTAGAATACTATTTATTATGTTCATGTAGAGCAGGATATAATAACACAGATTATGATGAATTATATTTATATGTAATTTTAATGAGAACAGCAAGTAGGTCTTAATAATGACCAAAACAAAAAGTCTCCAAAACAATATGTAGCTTTGCATATTCTGCATTCTCATTCTGTCATCTCACAGCCTGTGTAGCAGGGTGCCACAACCCATGTGCGTTTTAGGCATCTCTTTCAGTCATGTAACAGTCCTCCCTGCCCCACTCTCCACGGTGTTTTTTCTGGATTAAATTGGTGATGAATCGTGCCCTCACTCAACTCACAGGGTTTGATGCCTCTAAATCAGGGAAACCTAAACCAACTGCTTACTCCACTGTGCTTTCTAACAGATAGACACACTAAAACTCTAATGTTTGAACAGCCTTTTTTTTTTTCTTTTGGATTAATTTACTTGTTTATATTTTTTCTGCTTTTAGTTTTTGATTTATATATGCTTGAAAAATGGGAGTTTGTTTTGCTTTGCTTTTGTTAATCCCATAGTGCACAAAAAGCATGTGTGAATGTGAGATATCTTGCTCTGGGAATAGGCAGGAGCTCTGCAGATGGGTGAAATTGGAAGTACTAAGGATGTGACATACTTCACCTCTGGGGAGACAAGAACCGTGTCACCCGAACCACTACAGCCCTTGAGGGAGCATCCCGGGCTGCTCAGTCATGATGTAGTTCTGGATTTCCTTTCAAAGCAGGAGGGGTGCTCTTGCAATAAATCACTGTATTTCATTAGTTACTAGCAGAAATTTTTCAAATGCCCCAAAAGGAGTCTCTCTGGGCTTGCATGTCAGCATGATATTTTCAGAGAGACAGCATTTGAACACTGAGAACATATGGGAATATACACTATGGAAATCATTCACTTAAATGTCACTTTTATCTTAGATTTGTCATCTAATTTTAATATTTTGAATGTCATGAATATTTTTAATTGTAGCTTGCTTTACAGTAGGTTGTATTTCTTCCTAATGATTGCAGCCTAAATCCATGCATGTTAATTATGTTTGTAGTTTTAAAAGCCAGTAAATTTATTTTATTTTTTTAAGGTAAGTTATGTCTGTAACACATTACATAAACTTTTAGGGTTTGGGGGAGATTCTGAAAAACAAATTTTCTTTTGTGGATCCACAAATGCACATGTGTGCCAGGCAGCTCTTGAACTCATATCCAAATCCTTCTCCGTAGGAATACAAGCTTTGGTACTTTCAGTAGTCATCTGATAACTTTGGTGAAACTTTTGAAGGAATTTCAGATCTTCAAGACTCTGTCAAATTTGTTTTTAACTAGACAGTTAAATATTTTACAGAGGGACTGGCAGATAAACAGATTCTTCAGGAAGCCAGACTAAAAGTGTCTCAATGTAATGCTTGATTTCCAAAACTCACAAGAAGGGAATTTGCTGTATAAATACTTTAATTTCCATTTTTTCCTTTGTATTAAAGCTGCGTCTAGTCTTTAGGAGCCATAAAGTACTTGGAGAGCACGATAATTTTACAATATTTATATATTTTTTCTAATATGGATATTTTTAGGTACAGCGAACAATCCCAAATGTGAGTTTTGTCTTTTTGGGGTAAAGGTATTTAGCTATAATCTTTATAATGATCTTCACAGTTTCAGGATTATAGGAAATGTCCAGTATAGAAGTAAGAAATATAGGTATATGAACATTTAACACTTTTTTTTTTTCCTACGGTGCTTTATAAAAGCAAATCTTTGCTTTTGCCTTATTTGCTAATAGCATCCCATTTGGTTTATTAGGTGAATCCTTGTCCTGTTGAAACCCTTCAAGGCTTTATTCTGATCTGATATTACCATAAACTAGTCCATGGCAAGAAGTTGATCCAAACACGCTGTGAGCAAGTGCATGACGGGCCCGCTTGGCAGTGCTGAGCCCTCCGAACATCCTCGCCCTGCTCCACTGCTCTCTGTCATCCCCAGGCTACTGCCACCTTACCCTGCGTTCGTAACCCTCAGTCTGTAACTGCACAAGTTACTGTTGGCCAAGGACACAGAGCTGGCTTTTATGGTAACTTTTTTTGGGAACGGGCTGGTGTGTTTGCTTGCCCATCTCAGAGCTGAGTGTGCTGCTCATAACTGCAGTGAGCACTTGCTGTGCTGTCTGTAGCCCGAAAGACTTGTGATCAGCTAGCTGCCCCTAAGAGGTGTGTGTGTGTGTGTGTGTGTGTATCTATATCTATCTATATATATAATATATATATATATATATATTTTGTCGGTGTGTTTTTCACCGGAGGCCTATCTGTAACTGTGAGCACAGACCCAATAGCATATGTTGTCTTTCAGCCATACCATGTAAACACCATGTGTCAGCAGGTTAGCGACTGTTGCACTTGGTGTGTGGCATTAGTAGGAATTGCCATCATAATCATCATTGTCTTTGGGAATGCATGAATATTATTGTTTTCTTACATATGTATTAGGTTATCATTTAGCCAAATAATCATAATTAGCAACTCAAAATTTTGTGTAAACATTAGTTATTAAACCCTTAAACGGGTCCTGTGAGGTATCATTACGAGCATTATACAAACAGAAAAAATTGACCACATCAAAGATAATTGTCTTTCCCAAGTTCCAGCAGTGAATCACTAGCTGAGATGTGATTACACCACCAGAGCTCTTGCCTCACTCAAGTACTTTGCAGGCTTTAACACATGGACTCCCAGGAGTTGGTTGTAACTTGCCTGAATTAAATTACAGTTAAAGATCATCTTGTTTATGTTTTATTTTCTAGACATTGCAACAGAAATAAGCTTCTAATACTATTATCCATATTTTTGAGGCAAGGGAGGCGTATTTTGGAAATCAAAAGATTTTGGGGGGGGGCGGGGGAGGAGATGGAGATGATTTCTGGAACTACATTTGTAATTGTAACCTGATATGTTGTTTGTACCTTGAACTAAAACAACCAAAGCAAGATGTTATCCAAAAAGAAAAATGTACAGCTATGTTAAAATCCCATGGAAAGTTAAACCAAAATGGTAAAGAAATGTGATACCTAAGTTAATTATAATCATGCTTCAAAGTGGAATGTTATTTTTCTATATAGCTGTGGTGTGTTTATAACTGTTAAGAAGGGAATTATGCATTGTAATGTGTTTAGAGTATAACGATGCTATTTTGCCTATATATTATCATTTTTATTTGTTGTTTGGCTGCAGGATGGCATATGGAGTCATTATTCACTTAATAAATGCAGTAGATGCCATCTCCCCTTCCACGCTGATTGTTGGTGTGGGAGTAGGTAGCATCTGTGCCTTTTAAATGCAGACTGAGGAGGTGAAGTTCAGTCAGGACTCTATCATTGCTCTCTCTTTCCCAAGGAAGATTTATTATTATTATTATTTTGCTGCCTGTAATAATTAGCTTCTCCTTGGAACACGTAGGTCTGTTTGCATTGGTACAGAGAGCGCAGTCCTGTTACTTAGGGCCTGCCTGAGGCTCACAGGTGCATAACGCGCAGTGCACATGTTGAGAAGCTGGGATACAAATGTGGCCAGGTGTGACAGATGGAAGTGAGGAAATCACTTCAGTGTTTGCTGAGGTCAGGAGGCAACTGGCTGAGGTGAGATGCCAAGTAATTGCTTTGCTTAAACGACTGCAGTGGTCAAATATTGGGAGAGCTCTTCCAAGCCAGAGCAAAACCATTTTCATGTCCGCACGCTGTTCTTTGCAGTGTGTTCCGATACTGCATGGCCCTGTCTCCCTCTGTTGTTCAGTTTCCTCCTCTTTCTTTTTAATATTTTACCTTTTGGCTGAATTCTAAACAAGTAGCTAATGGGGTAAGTAGATTTTAATAAGATTTTATTGCAACTTAATGGAAGCTTTCTGTTCTGATTGGAGTCGGGTAAAATAGTCTTTTTTTTTTTTTTTTTTTGTCGGTGGTGCACTTAAGAATTTCCTGCAAACCTGTGTTTAAAATTATTAATCTAAAATGAAAACTGTACAGCTGAATCGTGGACATGTCACTAGTGGCTCTCAGTTGTGCTAATTTTGCTCTTTATGCATGAACAAAGCTTACAGTCTATACCTGGCTCCCAAAGAAGCTACAAGATGGGTTTCTTGAGGCACCTGCAGCGTTGGCACTGCCACGCTGGTGGCCGTGGCTGGGGATGGCACTAGCCCTTGGGCGTCTCGTCTGGAGCACTGAGCGGTGCCGTGCTGTTCGGGTACTCCCTGCACAGGGCATTAGGATCCCAAGAAGCGACCTGCTCGTTTCTCCGTGGAGCTCTTTCTCGGTGCAGACATTGGCAGTTCTGGTTTATGTCAAATATTGCTCCTCTCTCCCTGTCCGTTGCCGGGAAGGCTGGTCCTGGGAATCACCCTGGTGCCAGTAGCTTTTGCGTTCCTGCTTTGCAAGGCTACATAATGCGTTCGCTGCTGCCCAGTGTTAGATGAGTTGAGCAGAGCAACGGCTACCCGGGATGCTAGACAGTCCCTCGACAAGCTTGGCGTGGGGGGAGTTAAACCTTCTTATGACACGGGCTTCTAATTCTGTCTTGTTCCGTATAAAACGCCGCGGCCAGAAATCGCACTTTAGGTGGCACCAAGTGCAGGGACAGCGCGTGGTGCCACCTTCTGCTGCTGCCGCCTTCCTCTCCCGCAGCTGCTCTGAGCGCCGCTTGGGTCCTGCCCCGCCCGGCCGCGGCCCCGCGGCGGAGGCGGCTGCCGCGCGCCCAACCGCCGC
>VWPW01012695.1:47641-366774 GCA_013389825.1 Crypturellus undulatus
TCGCCGTCGCTGGGCGAGGCGAGGCGGCTGCTGGTGGCGCCGTCCTGCTGCGGCGCGCGGCGGAGCCGGAGCCGGGGCCGAGGGAGCGGCGGGAGGAGAGCTGCTGCCCCTGCCGGAGTCCTCAGGTTGGTGCTTGGCGGCGCGAGGGGGACGGGGGCGGGCCGGGGCTCCGCTCTCCCTCCGGCGCTGCTGGAGCGCCGCGGACCTTGCGAACAGGGTCCCTTCGTCTCGGCTTGTTTTCCCTTCCTTTCCTCTGGATCTTCAGGCAGGTCTGGGTTAGTTCAAGCACGAAAATGAATGCAGCCGGCGGAGGTGGGGGCGGTACGGGAGGTGCCGCCTCCTCCCTGCGAAGACCTCGGTGGGGGAAGACCAGGGGCAAGGGGTGCGCGGCGGCAGTCGCGTGGGTTTCTTGCACTCTGAGTAATCAGTAGTTCGTCTTGGTGAGGGAGGTGCAGTCTGTCAAGAGCTTCTCTACAGAAATAGTTGGTCTTTCCCTTTTTGCCCGAGTGTATTTTGTCTTGTTGGTAAGAAAAGGTTATTCATTGTCATGTAACAGTCTAATTTTGCAAGGCAACGGTGCTGGAGGATAACACGGTTCTAGAGGCTACTCTTGCCCACCCTCGTTCCTTGGGTTAGGGTCTCACCAGGTGCTCTGTGCACTCGCATGTAGCGCTAACCAAAACAACACCTCCCTCTGCTGATGTAAGAAACTGCCTGTTGGTTTTGTGTGGGCGCTGATTCCGTGGCAGATACAGGGTGTCCAGAAGTCTCTCTTGCCTGCGGGTCTATCCTGAACCATTTTCTTTCCAGCTACCTTTGTGCTAAATATTTATTCTGTCTCATGAGATTTAAATGTCAGCAGATGTTGAGAGTTATTTTGGTAGCACCCTTTCTTTGCTCCATAAGGACTTTTTAACAAGCATGAGGAAATGGTTCCGTTTTGGTGAATATCAGAACACAGAACTAGAACCTCGGATCAGGTATTATCTGTAGTGGCCTTGTCTAATTCTATCAAAATGAGGAGCATTTTAAAGATTTTTCTGTCTAACTTTGCCAAGATTGAGACTCTTGAATATCATGCTTTTGATTTTGTGCATTAGAACCATTGGATTCCAGGAAATGTGTTTTTGGCAACTCTGACATATTGTATAGTGTAGTTCCTATTGCTTCCTGGTGACTACTGGAGGTTTTTTAATTATTCATCATCTGAAATTATACTGTTTTATCCCAGGCATTGCAAATAACCATCAGATGACTGTCAAAGAGAGCTGGCTGATATGTAAAGTGTTGAATTGCTTATGTGAATGTCATAGGAAAGAACATCAGAAGATGATAATAACTGTAAGAAATCAGTCAGCTAAAAAAAAAAAAAACACCGTAACACTAATTTCTTGGTAACGTATTTTTTTTCTCTGACCTTGAGTTAGAAACTACGTTTGCTGGAACATTTGTGTTCTGAGGTGTCTGAGTTCATGGAGTTGAAAAGCATTCCAAATAATAGCCAGGTAATGCATCAAGACTTCTACTCAGCAGAGTGGAAAGGATGACATATTTTCAACTAGGTGTTCATGGTGTCAAAATATATTTATTCTGAAGAAAGATATTTAGAAAAAATAATGCAATAACTTATTATTATTCCTATGCTTCATCATTAAGTACATTGAGTTACATGTTATGTATATCTTGAAGAGATTGCACATAATTAGAAAGATCATATTAATATTTGTAATCGGACCACATATAATATCTTTGAAAGTTGTTTTAAAGCCCAAACTAAAATTTAAATTTTTAAAAGAATTTTAGTTTAAATCATTTCTAATATCACCGCTCCTTCATTTTTTTTTTTGCGGAATATTTAATGAACGTATTTATTTTTTGCTTTTTAACAGCTTAAAAGTACTTCATCTGTATGCTCTCAAGAGGCAGTGATGTCATCATGTCAAGTTTCTGCTGTTGTCAGCATTCTCGTGCAGTACCTCACATATACCAAATTCTTTTATTTTCTTCATGCTATACTTTTTCTGATATGAAATCAATGAAGAGCCTTTCTGGTTCATACCAGTGGTTCATTGAAACACGTATCCTGTCTTTTATGGGAACTTATAGCATGCCAGAGTGTGTGTTTTAAGGATGCTTTTCTCACCTTTCTTAGTGGAATTTTATTATGCATGTTCTGAAACACAATAGTTGGATCATAATCTCGTCTCTTTTGAAGGTTACTACTCCCTTGCTTTTTTCTTTACCCATTTGCTTGAGTTGTAGTGTAGATACAGCGTGAAACTGTGTGTGTGTGTATATATACACACATGTAAATCATTTGGAACTGTGTTTTATATAAACCTTGACAAATATTTAGGCAAAAAGTAATGATTGTGCTTCTTTATTTGTATGCTTTACGTATTTTTGTTGTTATTGTGGCATTATTTGCATAGCTGACAGTCCATTGTTTCTTGCACCTTCAATATTGTGGCAAATTTAGCTAACAAACACACACACATGATGAGTAACTATTACATGTTTTTCAGAAACTGAAGTCTTGTAATTCCCTAGGAATCTCTCAGTCGAGGTAGTATGCTTGGAAGAACTGAAATTTTTAAGTGTTTGTTACTTTTAGGTGTTCTAGAAATGTTACCATGCCTTATATCGTGGCTTATTAAGTGTTAAATGAAATGTTTTCAAGCATTTCATGAATTGTAAGACATAACTGTAAGACCTTGACACTATAAATGTGAAAGGGATTATTTCGATGCAATAAACATCACAGGCAAAATGTGTTTGAGAACCACAAAACAGGTAGAACTGTTGAAAAAGCCAGGCTTTTTTTTACATATATTCCACTTCCTCTTTTCAATTTCATGTTAGGGATGGAGAACCTTTTCTCTTCTTTAATCTAGGAGCTCTGTTCTTGAAGAACTTTTCCTCTTTCTCTCTTTTTTGATAGTTTCTCACAGGTTAGTTATTCCTATGAAGGAAAGATGTTTCTATTTGAGGTAGTTCTAAGCATCTTTGCCACATGGCACAGATCAAGCTCAGCTTCTGGCAAGTCAGCAGGTTCTTTAGATCCAGATATAGTAACAAATAATTTGCAGGGCTGTAAAATCTTGTTTTGTGCTTCCATATTATCATGAAAATAAGCCTTTGATAAAATAAGCCAAGATATATTATATATATATTATTTGGCTAACACCTGTTTTTAGTGAATGACAGCACTGCCCTTTTAATTCGTTAACATTCTTCTGCTTTTTGGGTATCCTTACCACACGGGTGGGCAAGGCAATGTAGAAAACATCTAGAATTGAATTCACAGCAAAAATAATCTCAGAATAGAAGTTGGAATATAGGTCAAGTTAGTGCATAGGAAACCAGTGCATCTTCAAAGCTGTGGCTCAGAGAAGTGCTGAATACTCAAGGGATACTCGAGGCATGAATGCTGTGTATTAGTTGTGAGAATTGGACAGTTAGAAAAAAAAAAAAAAGGACTTGGTTCATTTTGTAAATATTCTACCCATACAGTAAAATAAATGGTATGTTTCTTAAGCTAGTACTGTATTGACTCAGAGTGCATCTGCACCTAAAGTAGAGAACCTAAATTGTAATGAAAAAATCCCGTATGAGCTGTAGAACTCTATCCTGAAGGATGGCCTGGGTCTTTGACAGCAGCATGTCCCTGTGCAGCACGAAGGCATGGCTGGAATTTGAGGCAGGCCAACTTGTAGGAAAGTACTTCTTTCCATCCCTCATATAAACTGATGAGGGATGGATTGTTGAGGCACAGAAGATAATAATCAGTTTACTGCTGTTTAAAAAGGTACAAATCTTGTGTGGGAAATATTGTTGGCCATGTTACTGGGCATTAGTGGATGTCACTGTATGAAGAGCTGCGATTGGAACAGAAATTGTAAAACCAAAAAGGTATCAAGCAGACTGTAGTGTGAATTGATGTTGCAGAAGTCTCAATTTGGAAGTGTCACTTTTATGCATATTTCTCCATGGTTTTACAAATAAATACAATGGGACAAATTACTTTTTCTTTTGAATTAATTTTCCTAAATAATCAGAGACATACTGAATATCTCTTATTTTACCTCTCTTTTATTTTATCTCTTATTTTTATCTCTTTATTTTATGTGAAGCAAAAGTTACAAAAATGCTGATTTCCATTCATGAAATGACTGATTTTATAATGCGCTAAGACTTCTTTTATGAAGAAGAGCAAACTAAAAATGAAGTATCTAAACAGTAATGAAGTCAGGTGTTAGTTACGACTACTTACTGAATTTAGGTTAATAATAAAAGATTAGCTTCAGTAGTATTTTGCAGATCTGTGTGAGTTGAGTCTGCATAACTCAAATTATAAGTGGCTCCTACTGATACCTAATATTTTCTCTTAGCTTCCTTTGCATGACATTTGTTCATTTCTTCCGGACAAGGTAAATTAATTCAGCCATGCATATTGTGAGTCAAGCTGTAGTATTTGAAGCAAATGCAGGCCAAAGAGTTTTAACTTTGACTTCAACTTTGACACTGTTTGACTTGTGCCTTTTGTTACTCTTTGCCATTGACAATTATGTCTAATTTTGACATTGAATTTACCATGCCAACCCCATTTCTTATCATAAGTTGGATGTTAGTAAGTTGGGTATACATAGTATAGGATAATCTGTTTTCTTGTGTTATATACTTTGTACTAGCCCATGTGCTATACTACTGTATTTGCTTTGAGTAGTAGATAACTTTCAGTCTAGGGAACCGGTGGGTAGAAATGGATGAAGGGTGTCTCGGTGCCATTTCCACTTTTGTAGTGGTTGATTTAAAAGGGTGTTATAAAGCTATTCTTGAGAAGGTTTTGGGGAAAAAGGTAGTATATTTCATTAAACAAACTAACGTAATTGTAAAAAAAAGAAAAGATGCTTTCAGATGCAGAAGTTTGTCTCCAGTCTGAAACAGAAGGAACCTAACAAAACAAAAGGTTGGAAAGAGCAGCTCTATGTTCATGCTGTCGAACTGGATAATTCTTGCCAGGTATAAACAGAGAGGGTATTTGTTAGGAGAAATGATCATTAGCTCTTTTGCATAGTCAGAAGCTTTGAGGATTAGGTAGTCACTGGTTGTTCTGACCAGTTGTATCTCTGCAAAGCATCAGCTTACCTGAAGCACTTCTAGAATCCTTGGCCGCTTGCTTTCCTGATTGCGGGCTGCTGTCATGTGTCATGTTCTGGGAAATGCTTTTGATGCAAGGGAGAGGGGAGTCATCACCACTGAAACAAGTTATGTGGTTGAACGTCAGTTCTGTTATAATGCTTACTATTATGCAAGGTTTAAGTTGCAGATCTACAGTATCCAAAATCATAGTCTAAAGTATGTCGAAATCATAGACCAACCAAGGGAAGTTGAGAAGATTAATGGAAAGCTCAGAATAGGGGTTTGTTGCTTTTTAGTGCAAAAAGTATGAGAAAAAAAGGTTAGAAATCATTTACTTACGTGTCTGCACAAAATGGCACTACTAGTACATTTTATTATATAGGTCTTTTGAAATATTCTTGAATATGGTTGCTTTATACTACTGGAGTAATGCTTGAGGAAGTTTAAGTGGAAACACATTTAACAACAGAAGAGTTCTTGCATGCATTTTGATCAAAGACCTAGCCTGTCTTATGGAAATGTGGCTGATTTTATTCCTTGCTTTCTGTAGAAGAATAACTTATTTTCTTCATTGAGGCTGCCAGGATTCAAGCAATTAAGAGTCCGAACATTCTTAGTTCAAACGTTAAGTTCAGTTCTTGTAGAAAAGCATTCATTTAGTATGTTATGTAAGCTTGCATGTAGCTTTAAGTACACAAAGCAACCAATGTGTATGCTTTTAAGGTTATTGTTGATGCTGGATGGAAATGTAGGATTTGGATTGTGAATGTCAAGATAAGGGTGTAAGAAAGAAGAAATCATTTTAAAAGTTTACATATATGTGTGTTTAACGTGTTTTTTGAAAGTGTTTGTCATGAGTACAACTTAATATGTTGTAAAATACATATAAAATGCTTATTAAGACTTACATAATGACAGCATTTTTCGAATAAGACCAAGTGAAATGAGAAGCAAGTAGCAGACAGGAGAGATCTTTCCCCCATTGTGGCACATGCTAAAAAGGAAGGGAGCGCCAGCATGTGCGTATCCACAATGTATAAAAACCTGTAGTGACCTTCTGAAAGGAACTTGAAACTTATTTATTTTCTAAGGTAACTGGGCAGTTAGATTCCATTAATGTTTGCTAACCTGGTTTGTAGGTTTTTTTCTGGAGCAATTCACAGTACCTAAACAGAGATCCAGAGATCCGTGTGCAGGGGGGTTGGACTAGATGACCTCTAGAGGTCCCTTCCAACCTTAGGCATTCTGTGATTCTATGATTTCCCCTTCTTCCTTCTACATCCCCATCTCTCTGTATTGTTTATTTTATATGAGTCTGAAAGAGAAAACAGGAAGTCTTTAAATAATCTGAAATCTACTGCTTAGATCAGGTCTCTTACATGAATAGAGCAGGGACCAATACTTGATATGAAGTATTCAGGTGAATATTTTTGTGTTCTTTTACTAGGTCAGACTATACCTAATAGCAAACTCTTAGTACATAGGGGGAGAGAGGTAAAAGTCTAGTGTCCACGTGCATAGTTTTCTCTTTATAGCTAACTTAGGCTTGCTCAAGTGTGTTTTTTTTTGAGAAGCTGAGTGAAAATCTGAATTTATTGTATTTGTATTAATCTTCAAGTCTATTGCCAAACCCTTGAGCAGGGAGGAAGGGAGAAGGGAAACACCATAATAATCACAAACTTAGTAATACCTATGGATTTGGGACAGTTTTCAAGTTTCTTTTGTTGTTTTTCAAGTTATATTTCACAAACAAGAAAAGGTATAAGAAAATACTGAGATACTGTAGTGCAGTTCTGGAGTTTAAGCTTAGAAAAATGTGAATTCTTGCAAAATTCTTGGTGGAGTAATGATATGCAAGTACTCAGTGTTAAATCTGGCTACTGATCCCCTGATAATCATTTATGATTATCCTTCATAGCCCTGTCCTCTTACAGAAGTGGGAATGGAGATGTGCATAGCTTTTGAAAGATTTCTTAAGACAGTCGCTCACCTTGAAGTATAGACAGTAAGAAGTTCAGGAGGAACCATTTGTATCCTGACACATCTAAACATAATTCTTGTCACTTTGAGCAGTGTAACTCAGAACTGTGCAACAGTACCAAGCTCTGCATCCAGGTTTCCAGAACTGAATCTCATTGACACTGTCCTCCCTTTTCACCAGTGGAGTTGAGATACTGCCACTCTCAGGTGGGAGACCCAAAGAGGTTGCTGCGGCAAAGAGAGTATGTGTTTTCTTTTTCAGGTTTATTTATTTCTCTGCTGCCTCCTTAGCCTTTCTTCCCCAGCTAATAACAGCGTCTGCCTGTGAACTCATGTTGGTTCTGCAAACAAGGCCTGCACCTTTCTGCCAGTAGAACAGTTGCTGGGCGGTTAGGAGCCTATTGGTCTCTCTCTTTTTAAAAAATCTTAAAGAGGTATAATCAAAGTACATTGCAGAATGTACAGAATGTACAGATTTCTAAGAAGAAAGATGGTGTATAAAAAAGAAAAGATGGCATTTCATGGAAATGAACTGTTGTTGTGTGCAGAGGTAGAGAGTGGACTTGTCCTAAATGAGTAGAAGTTCATAATTGAATTTGAAAATCTAATTTTAGTTCTTGGTCCTAGCTTGTACACACATATTGTTGATTCTAAATTTGATTGCATCTCAGAAGGATTCCTTGAAAAACCGTAGTTCTTGGCCATGCTTTTGCCTTCTCTGACCACTTAGTTCAACTTTGTATAGAAATAATAAGATAAATAGAAGAAAATGTCGCTTCTCTCGTTGAAACAGATTAATCAATGTTAATATTCTTTGTTGCTATGAAAACTCAGTTATCATTAAACAGTTGTTCAGTCATTGTTTATAAGTGGCAGTTTGTTAGTAGTTATAAGTAGAATTCCATCTGCCATTTAAACTATACTGTAAATTGGTGTAAAAATTAGCAGTTCCTGTTAGTGTTTTGCCTTTTTTTTTCTTTTTTTTTTTTTGTCTATCTCAATGAGTGTATGGACTACATTGCATATAAATGCATCCTTGGAAGAGGGCTGGGGGATCGCAGGTATGCCTCCTACAAGTACGCCAATCAGGCGCAAACAGGCACACATTGCGATTATCTCAGTTTTCAAACCTGGAAAAGACAAGAATGTGTTGCTAAATGAGAGAGGCAGTGTGTCATGCTCACTGAGATAAAAACAGAAGCTGCCAGGCACTTTGGCTTTATTCGGTGAATCCTTTGCTTTAAAACTCTCCTATCTTTTCTTCACGCTTATTTCCTCTCCCATTCTTATTCTTTCTCTCCTTGCTGTCTCGATCTCTCGCTCTTATTGTTCTCTCCCTCTTTTCCTGTCTTTGATGCACATACGTTGTCACATTTCATTGACTCTCCCCTCTTCTCTGTTCTTACACTTACGCCTAGTGGTGCTTTAGCCAGAGCTTGCAGCCTCTCAGGCGAGTTTTAGTCATGTGTGAAGCTCAGTTTGATCGAGCGCTCCTTTTCTGCCTTTTCACTCTTGCAAAAGATTAAAAGGTGGCGTCACTTCGCTCCCCTGCTCCTTCCCGCAGGAGGGACTTAAAAGGGACAACAAATACTAATCACTTTCAATAAGCATTTTCCTGCAAAAAAGGAACTTAGCTGTGCGATTTGACGCTGGTGGCGAGGATTGGGAAGGCTAGAGGATGCTTCATACTGCTAACAAGGGAAGGAAGCCTTCAGCTGAGGCAGGTAAGAAGTGCCTGAATTCTCATGTTTTGTGGAGAGGCTCGGTCAGACTGGTAGATTTTTCAGCATTTTATAATTGAGGAAAGCAACTGCAGCAAGAGGCAGCACGGATGCCGTGTCAGATTCCTTTTGTTTGAGATTTAAAGTATGTGCAATGGTTCTGGTGCATTTCAATGTGCTCTAAATTGAATTAGAAATGGGTTTGTAAAGGAGCTGCATTTATGCTGAATGATTTTTTTTTCTCTTTTCTGTGCATCAAAATAAAGCAGAAAAACAGCTTTTGTGAAGCTGGGCTCTGTTTAAGGCTAAATTTGGTATTTAAGAAAATCATACAAAAAAGCTTTATAACCTCATGGAACTCGGCATTCTGTGATTTGGATGTGTCAGCTAAACTAAAAATTAATCGTAATTATTTGCCATTTATTTGATAAGGTAAAAGGTAGTGTGGAGTTTGTCTAGGTGAATATGATTTGTTTGCCTGGCATTTCATTGAATGAATAGCTCTACCGTTCTAGACGTACTGTAAAACCTATTTCGTGTTTATGTTTTGTAAATTGAGATTAAGTACCATCCTGAATGAAATACGTGACTGAAACTCATATACTGCATCTGTGTTTAGTAAAGCAATCACCAAATTAGAATAATGGATTTATGTCAGTTGTCAAATGGAGTTAACTCTGAAAGTGCTGTCCACAAGTGCACTTGGATTACAATAAAGGGCTTTCTGTTTAACAGTTATTGAGAGGAGCTAATTTATCAGGCAAAACCTCTGAACTAGAGTTTTATATTACTATAAAATTATATCGCTTAAAGTATTCCTGGTTTTTAGAAATATGTCTTTTTATTTCATATAAAAATACAGTGAGACTACATAGGGATTTTAAAGACAAAAATAATTTTAAGTAAGAGTTTGCATGCTGACAAGAGGCTTTTCTTATTCACAACCGAATTTAGCCGTTGGACTTGTGTTTCTAGTCTTGGTTGTGCTTTGGGTCTCTCTTTCTCTCTTTTTTTTTTTTTTTTTTTTTGTTCCTCTTTCTACATTTGGGCAATCCTATTTTAATATTTTAGAGTTGCTGTTTCTGTGAGCAAACTGAGAGGGAATAGAAGGAAGGGGATTCTGTGACCAGCAGCGGTGTGCTGAAATTCATTGTCATCCTGGAATGAGAATGAGCTTTCAAGGGTAGTTAGACCTTTAATAGGGATTTAAAGGAAAGCAAACAATATTGCAGTGATCAGAGTTATTTGTTAAAGTAGAGTAGCAATTAACTCTGAAAGCAGGAGTATGGAAAGCTAACTTTTTAAGCTATCATAGAATAAACATCATTTGGTGAGTAGGTTTTAGTGATGCTGACCACTGCAAAGAGTAATTAATACCTTTCCTTGAGAACTTGATGGAAGTTTACCCTAATGACTTAATCCCATGCGCAGGTATACGGACGTGCAGGCTCCATGTCTTGTAGAAATCAGTGGTACTGTTTTTTGTGTACGTTCGCAGTAGCTGATTTTACAAGATAGGCAGTGACAAGCCACCACATATCTGAATGGGATCAAGCCCTCAGGGAAGTCTGTTCTCCCACCAGTGTTCAGGGACTTTGTGCATTACTACTTGTGTCCTTAGTGGCAGTTAGTCATGCATACATATCCATCCATAAAAGTACTTTTTTTCCTTTTTTTTTTCTGAAGGCTTAAAATCAGACAAAAGAACCTGTAAATATTTCTGTAATTTATAGAGGACGTCTCATTTATAACTGCAGTCTTGCTGAAGTTGTTATTGCTTATACAGGTACTGCCATTACAGCTCTTTTTTCTCTCTCTCTGTGTTCCTACAATCTCTTTTTATACTTTGAATCGGGATAAACGCATGTCAGGTCAAAAATAGTTTTTTGACAAAAAATAGAAGCCTTCGCTATTTTGTGTGTAGTGTGGTATTTTAAATGTTATATTGTAACTTAATTAAAATAAAACCAGCATATGTAGTAGATGGCCTTCAATATGAATCATTCATCAAGAATGTGTTACTCTAGGAAATGGTGGAGCTGGGTGGTTGCAGGCAAGCTAACATTAGCAGTTTGAGCCCAGAGTACAGCATCTCTCTGAAAATCATTTATCCCTCATTTTAACATTTGCTAACTCTATCCTAGTAATGTTAAATGGGTGATTAATATAAATAGCAGCATTTTACTGATGTTCCAGTAGATGTTGCTGAAGAGCAGAGTAAAGATTGCTTTATGGAGGAAGAGAAGTGCAGCGAGATGATGAAAGCCATAGAGAAATTTGAAAAAAGGCAAATATTGTTTGCAGAGGTTGTTCATAGCTCAATAATAGGAGATCAATACATTTTTTGCATCATCTTCATAGTTTCTGTTCAATTTGGAGAGATATACATAATGGAATGTTGTTAGAGGCATTGTTATCTTGTGTTAGACACGTTGTGCTGCTTGTTTTGAGATTTTTTTCAATCACTTCAAATATTTTTTCACGAATAATAATGTTGGTTGTGCGCATGGCCTTTCAAAGGAAGGGACGAAAGATTACCCATCTTCTCCTTCCTCCAGCCCCCCAAAAAACACAAAATAAAACAAAAGTCCATGAAATCAAAGTGTTTAATGATACGTTAATGAAACGAAACACGCATAAGGTCAAAATTAGTAGAATTCTAATGTAGTGAAGTTGCTTTTTGTTGAACAATAAGAACTTACCAGATTAAAGAAACCTTACTGGTGAGAGGTCTTTCATTGTGTGCATTTGTACTTCATCTCCTGGAATTGTGAAGGATCGTGTGTTAATATGTCTTTTTGCTATGTTAAATTCTGAGAGAACTCTTATGGTAAATCTCAGGCTGATAAGCCCAAGTAGAGGAACTAATAGCAAATGGGAGTACTGAAAGCTCTAGTGTTCTATATGAAGACGACAGTATTAGTAATTACTCTGATAAAATGATAAAGCAGTCCCATAGGAGCAGAGGATTCTCGTGTACAGGCACTAACTGATGCAATTTCAGGCAACCACTGACCTCTATCTGTGGGAATATTTATTTTTGGAGATGATCATCAACCATACTGATTTCAAATTCAAAACAATATGTGTGTTTTGTTCTGATGCTTGTAGTGTTTCTTTTTTGCTTGTTTGTTTTTGTGAAAAGTAAGATAAACATGCAGAAAGTCAAAACTAATCTATTTGTAACTAAAAGAAGGGAAAAAAGTGTTACTCAGACCTTTTTGAGCTGAGATTTATGTTTTTAGAATGAGTGTTGTATTTGTTTATAATACGCAGCAGTACAGTTCTATTTAGTTTCCATCTTTTGGTGTTTAAGAAAATTTCATCTACTTTTTACAATGCAAAAATGCAACTCGAAAAATGTGCTTGGCAGATCTTTGCAGTCATTCCCAGTTCCATCTGCATTGTAGTTGATTTACTGTAGTTTGGTCTTAGTATTTTTGTTTGTTTTGAAAATGCATGTTCTGTAATTATTTTAGTGAATTTAAAGTTCATGTTCTTCTCTGTCGGCAGATTTGCTGTTGCCAGTGGGTTTCTTGTACTGTTCTTTGTTGCCAGCGCTGAGTTTACGTATATGTACAGCTCCCTACATACAAAGGTTGTTCACTCACCTTTAAGAAACTGCATTCTCTAAAGAGATGAAATCTTCCTGTATTTCACAAGTATGACTTTGGAACCGTCAAAGAATGTGTGTTACATGTATATATCAAATAAATAGATAATTACGATGTGTAATGGTAATTTTCCATATCCTTTGCCTAGACTTAGTTCCTTGAGCTTCAGATTCAATTAGCAAGTAATAACAAAGGAGTTGTGCGAATCATTTGGGCACGGGCAGAAGTTCATAAGCGTTTCTCCATACGCTCGTTCGGCAATTGCGCGTCGTTTAAAAAACAAGACTGTCTAACCAGGGAGGAAGCATTACCCGAGTTACGTTCTTGTGCCTTTCTTTCTTTGTTTTACTTTCAAACTTGTCACTTTAGTGAAAGGATACATTATTCAGTTTAGAAGATCGTAATATGTCATCATTTTCTAAAGAGAATTCCCCGTTGCAGTCATTGCCGAACTCAGTTTATAAGCTTATGACACAATATAGCCCTAAGGAATAAACTTTTATCCTTGTAATTTTCTATTCTTAAAGTCATGTGGAGAAAAGCAAGCTTAGTCCTACAGTGGAATTCTGTTTATGAATATACTACAGAAGGCGCACGATAGATGAACGAAGTAAATAATTCCGCATACAAATCAGTCTAGTGCTATACTTTTCATTAGTAGCTTTACTGTCTTTTTAGGTTTGCTCCTTTATGCGCAAGGAGATATATGTGTGTGTGTGTGTGTGCGTGTGAAATAGGAATCTCTGTATTTTAATTTAACCCTATTTCAGAGTTAAAAATACAAAGCTAATCTCATGTTACTGGAAACAGGATAAATGGATGTCTTTGAAATTACAGAAAAATATTGATACATAAGTCCGTAATATTGAAAAAGGTATGAAAGGTAATAGTAATTTCATTACTTATTTGGGGAACTGAGTTCAAATATATCTATATGTTCTCCCATCAGTTTGAAAGTTTGACATAAGGTGAATGAAAAATAATAATAATAATAAAAATGACAGTAGAATATGGCAATGAATGTCTCCTGAGGTGTTTACTTCTGAAGAAAGAGTACATGTGTAGATCTTATTCATTTGTGTTCGTCTAACTCCTAGGTAAATTAAAGAAGTGAATTTAGGTCCTCTTTTTGCCTATATTATGTAAAATATATTTAGGTAACAGTTTTTGCTCTTTATGCACCCAGTTTTTATAAGATATAAAGTTCAGTTACTCTCTTTAGATGACATGGCTTCAACAAAATTCTTATTTCACCTGTACTTAGTATCTGATTCCACCTTAAGTAAAATTTATATTGTGCTGTTATGTACAGTATAATTATAAAAGATTTTATGAAAAAAAAGGCTTTTTAAAATTAGATTTTTTTTTCCAGATACTTTATTCTCTCAAATTTAGCACTTTCTGTGAGATTGCAGGGGATATCCATGCTATGAAAGAAGCTTGCAAGTGGTCTTTCTCTGCAGCACTTCACAAAGCACATTCCTGTGCATTTGGGTCTCAAACTTGGCACCGAGCATTTTGATGTGAAAAATATACCTTTTAAATTTCACGTGTTGATTTTTGGAAACATATTTCTGATAACATTTTGTGTTATACTTGTCCATGCTGTATATATGGGCTGAGTAATGGCTTATAACATCTCTGCTAACATTGTTTTTTTTTCCTGTTACCCTCATTTCTACTTATTATTGGAATAATGTCTATTTTGAATAGGTTTTAGCGCACAAATTCAACTCCTTTAGCCTTTTCCCAATTGATCTAAACCAGGTCTAACCTAGTGCAGATTCTTGTACAGATTATTTCATAGGAATTAAAATGGAGACAAGGAAGTAAGCTGCTGCAAGATGATGCCATTTATGGAAGAAAAAAAGTCTTGATACAGGTTGTGGGAGATTTTTCTTCCCTTTCTGTATTGAATAATGAGTATTTAACCCAGGTTGGGAACTTGTGCTGCTCTCTCTGTTTGTCTCACATCCTTCTGGCTGTCTTTTCATGGGCAGGTGTTCATTCTCAGATGAAATCTGGATTATCTCAATGCTTGTATTGATCTTCACACTTGCAGCTAAATTCTGTATGTAAAGGTGAAAGAAATTTGTGGTGTGTGTTTGGACTGAAGGAACATGGAAAGGAAAAGAAAAATACAAAGAAAAAATAATAAAAAAAGAAACACTCTAGCAAAAGATTCTTCACAAATAGAAAATACAGGAAATTAATTGTTAGAAATGTTTTCTGATTAAGGTAAAAGCTTTAACTTCACACACTACTTAAAGATTTTAATAAACTTGGTGTATTGTGACATTCCTCTTACATGTGTATATGCACATAAATAATATATGCATGTATACATACCATACATATATACACGCAGTCTCTAGAGGTCAGTAGAATGTAAGGAATGGGCAGATGTTCAGCTTTCAAATATGAGATTTGGAGACACAAACATGTCAGTTTTTGCTACATTGGCAAGATGGATATATTTCTAATGAAACTTGGAAGTGAAGTAATCAATCAGAGTTAACAAAGAGCTGAATGAGAATCATCTCTGTCTTTTGGCAGAACTGAATTTAAATTGTTTTAAGCAAATTCATGATAAATACTCCTTTATGTTGTAAGAAACTTGAAAGAAATCCAAACCATGATTACTGTGTTATAGTTTTCTTTTATCTTCTTACTACCTTTTCCGAGAGGATTTTTGTAATCACTGAAATAAAAATTAAAACAATCTTTTGAGTCTGCGTGTGTAAAATCCTAGGCAAATTGTGGCCACAATGCAGACCATACATTTTCTTTCCACATTTGTCCAGTAACCCTTGGCCAGTCTTACCAAATTCATGGCTTTATCCTTGTTCATTTTCTCCTAAAATGGAATCTTCTAAGTGAAGTTGAAGGTTTTGTTTTCTTTTTTAAATTTGTTTTGATACTTTCTCATCAGACTTTTTTTTTTTTTTTTCTTCACGTGATTGCGGATTTGCTTTGGTTTGGTCTTTATTTTTCTCTGGGAAGCTTAGCAGATATGGCTCTTTTTTGTCCTGAAGGAATTGGTTCTAATTCTGATTTATGTTGTGGTTTTTGACATTTCTCTTAATAATGTCAAAATTTAAAGCAGTTATAATTCTCTGCTAAAGAGAAATTGAAGAATACATGAAAGGATGTGATAAATGAAGTGTGAGTTAACATTGCTATGGACCTTTCTAAGAAATCTGTATGAGAAACTAAGGTGTGGGGGTTTCGGTGGGGGGTTTCAGTTTGTTTTTCAAGTAATAGTAGTTTGGGTGGTGCCTTTGAATTAAATGCTAAAAAAATAATTTTCAGGTGAGCTGTTACACAGAACAGGATATTGTATCCATAACACAAATTAAATTTCAGTTTGATAAATGATTATGCTGCAACATGTTTTCAAGGTGCACTTGCATGAAAAAAAGTACTCGTGTAACTTCAGCACTATATTTAAAGCACTATCTTTACATGCGTGTCTCCAAAAATGTTTTCTTCGCTTAGGGGTGTGTGTGGAATTTCGGCATCCGGTCTGTACTGTTTGCCTTTGCTCTTTTCAGAAGCTGTTTCCAACATGTTTTGTTGAAAACTCTACTACCTAAACTGGAAAAACTGATCCTGGTTGGATTTTATTATAGTGACATACAGATACTGTACTATAAATAATGCAGCTAGACTATTAAATTTATGCATGCAGACAGGTCTTTAAAATATGTGTTGTATGCACTTTCTTTTTCTCTTCATGTCTAATCATGTGACACTTGATACCTTTCTTCTCTTCGTGTAGTAGTTATATTTGGTGTTGTAAAATATTGGCATTTTACAAGTCCTGCTGTAGAGTGTGTAAGTACCTGTCGAGTTCCTTCCTACGTGCTGCTCCTGCAAGAGTAGGAACACTGTCAACCCTGAGTTATGTCAGGGGACTTCTGTGTAACCAGCATCACACAGGATTAAAGTTTGATTAATTATGTTTTATAATGGTTACTGGTTTTTAAGACAACTGCAGTGATAATGTATGATGTATCTGCACCTAGTGTATGTACATTTCCACGTTGTATCCACCACTGTGGATAATATGTGGAGTATTAATACCTGAATAAGAGAAAACGTAATCTCAAAGAAGAAGGTTGGATAATGTATCTGAATGAAGGAGAGCTAGGGGCAATGCTTTTGCATGACTTGACCTGTTTTTCTTTCTCCCTTGCGTGGGTTCCTGCTGCCAGGCATGCTGAGATAGGTTGCCTCAGGAAAGGTGGAAGATGTGTGGTTAAGGACCATGTTCTCTCTCCATTGCAGGGAAATGTACAGTCGGTTTGGCTTTAAGCCCGGGTGTTCCATTTAGTTCCTCCTTAGTATTTTTCAGAGGGTGATATTTTGTTAGGGACCTGGCAGGTTCCCAGTCTCTTGCAGTATTGGATCAGATGACATTTTTAGAAAGAAAGCTGGGCTAAATTCACCTCCACTTTGACACTCTGCTGGATTCAGAGAAAGGGACTTACTAGGCTATTAATGTTTGGAGAATTGCCATCTTGGGAAATACCTGCTTCTCTTCTGTTTAAAACACAAAGAAACTAGCAGGGCCCAGATTCAGAATCAGTTGTCATGCCCATAAATGCACTTTCCGCTGTGAAGAATCAATAGAAGTAACAAATGCGTTGGAGTTAATGTTGAAGAGCCTGATCTGACAATTTATCTATAACACTAAAGACCTACTGAACTTGCTCTAGCTAAAAGAGATACATTACCTCTGTAAAGGGCTATTTATGAATTTCACAAGTATGTCAAGAAAGTTGACAGACTATTAAAACGAATGGTCAAGAATCACTTGTTCTTTCCTCAGCTTGAAATCACTGCAAGGTTTTGTTTTACGTTTTCTGGATAGTTGTTTTCTTTTGTTTAACTTCTCCTCTGTTGGTGAACTCTGGTGCAAGAAATGATTATAATACAGCAGCAGTGGTCCGTGGTTTAGGGAACAGGGTTGCTGACTGCTTTTGTTTAGCTCACTGAGAATTTTATTAAATGATCAGAGGGCAAAACTGACCCTCAGAGTCACCACTTCAAAAAGGTAAATCAATCTTCATTCCATTCTAAAAAAAAACCAACAGTGGATATAAGGTTTTTAGCTCCAGCAGCATGAATGGTAGGTGTGCATACAAGTCAAACATGATCTCATCTAACAGAGATGATGACAAAAGTGCAAAATTCATGAATATTGCAGAAACCTAGGTGTTGATAATTCCTTTGACATTTCTTCTACTCAGTAGCCCATTGTGCACTTCATACAGAGACATTTTCCATATACAGAGGCCTGTGGGACACTTGGAATGTCAGCGTACGGGGTGTGTTGATTGTTCTCTAGGTCTTCCTGGCCTATGTGTCTCCAGCAAGTTACTCTAGGGATTAACTTGGTGCAGCAAAAAGGCAGATAATAAGGGTTTATTTTCACTGAGCTTGAGAAATATATTAAACAATATTTTTACAGAATAATTAGGATAATAGTGGGCAAAAATTATTAACTATACTTCATGACATGTTGCACAGTAGTAGTTTCTATTTGAATGTAAAGCATAGGCAATCCATTTATAGGTAATGATCATATTAATAAACTGTACTGTGCCATTATCTCTGATTATGGCAGACTTGAATTTTAGTGACTCGCTCTCTTCTAGTTCTGTGTTCATGTGTAGTTCTCTATTCTAGTTCTTTGTGACAGAAAGTGTGTGCATAGTAAACAGAAGGACAAAGGTGCTTGTCTTCCAAAATAGACACCACAGAACTTGGAGGATTATATACGATTTCACTGTGACATTTGGATCTAAATAATTCTGAAATGACAGTAATAACCAGGATCACTGTAAGATTACACATTATTTCAGTTTAAGTGGTTTCATTTTTCTGCGCACATTTTTAAGTCTGTCACCATCAGCAGCTGACTTCATCTTGAATGCATTCTGCAGCCTTGACAGTTGCTGTGGATTTGTTAATGCTAAATCAGTAATTGTTGGCTTTGAAGAGGAATCCAGCATCTTCCGCAAGAGCTTATTAAACTGTAAAATATGGATTGCCTTTACCCTAATGGCCTCTGAATCCTATTACCATCCCATTAGAGAGTGGGGGATTTTAGTAATTCTGTTGTTGTTTCCAGTGGGCAGTGAGTACAATGGGGAAGGGCAAGGGTTAATGTAATTCATCTTCTTTAATATGTGTAACACTGAGTCCTTTATCATTCAATGAGAGGTTTTTTTTCCTTTTGTGGAGAGAGCTCAGTTGAGCACTCCCAAGGAAAAAAAAGCCCACAAAAGCAAAACAGAAACCTCAAGATTTCCATCATTACCTACATCTTGTTAAGAGAATAGAAATGAAAAAGTTGATAAATAAGCAAATGCCAAGTAGGCTGTTGTCTAGAAGAGTTTTCAATTGCTATCATTATGCCAAGAGGTATATTGAAATACTTCTTCAGTCAAGATCATTATATTTTTAATTATTTAATTACATTGATGCGGTAATATTCTAATTAGTTTCTAAAAAAACCCACAAAAGCATCTTATTTCTTTCCTTATCAGAAAATTGCAAGGCAAAACCTAACGCAAACAAACAAAAGGAAAGGAAGCATTTAAGTGGCAGGGTAGAACTTTTGCACATGAGTGTTAGTTGCTTATTTTGATGCATAAAACCGACCTCTAAAAATAGCGCTGCCTAATAGAGGACTCATTGTTTTAAAAGTAGACAGAAAAAAAACATGTGAACCCTTAATAGTTATTACTTGAGGAAGAAATTCTCTCTGGTGTAAAGGTTCTACTCTTGCAGAGAATGAGGCCTGTCTGTAACGTTGAGCAACTGGTGTAATTTTTTCAGTTTTGTATGGAGGCTTCTTTGACAGCTGAATTCCAAATGCCAGGGGCAATTTGCTTCTGGTTTTAGGGGGATCAAAATAGAGAATATTTCAAAGTTATTGCTAGGTAACTTGAGAGGGAGTTGTCTGCAACTTTTCAGATGAACTCTTATCTGATGTGCATATCACATTGAGCTGGGATTAGTTTGACTCATGAACTATTTTGACCTAATACTTTCCTTTTAAATAAAGGCACTAGGATTATTTCTCAAGCCAGATGCTTCCACAGAACAAGTAATACAAGTACACGGGGATGTAATAATTTTCCTTTTTTAAGAAGTCAGAAAATACTTCTGAGGATTGGAGATTTCATGGCTGTTTTTTTCTTGATCTAATAATCAATGAAAATGTTCAAGTGATTTCACCGTGGTGTTGCCTGTAAAGGCCGCTGTTTCTTTTATTCTGAATAACTAGGATCTTGCAGGCCAATAACAATAAGGACTAGAAAGAAATTTGGTAGCAGAGGAAGCGTCTACTAGATTTTAAAGCACAACCGGTGATAGTCATGAGGCTAGTAGATACTGTTTGCATGCAGTTTTTTATTCTTCCTGCATGTTTGATAATAGAACATGAAAAAACAAGAGACATCTTGACATTAGTACTTGAGTTGCAGGGCACTATATAGATCCTAATTTATTTATTTTACATATTCCCTATGCTAAGCTTGTAAGCCTGTGCATTTTTTACAGATGGTGCTTGGTCACGTGTTGACAAGCACTTGGACCTACATGTTCTGTCACTGGTAATGTTGGGCCTTGGAGAAGAGGTTGGATAACTCTGATATGTGTTCATCATTTTCTTCCCAGAATGAGATATCGCTGTAGCTCATCCTTCCTGATCAAAGTTACAAGGAAAAAAAATGAGTTTAGGTACTATAAAACTTGGATGGAGTGTCTGCTTCTTTTAAAATATAAAAATCAGAATTTCCGAATATCAGAAATACTAGCGCTTGGTTGATTGTGGGATAGATATGTTAGTGATTCTGATGGCCGTGTGTTCCTAGTTTATATGTTGGCATCTGTGGCTTAGTAGTAGTTTCTTCTGGTCTATGCTGTCCCTGTCACCTGTACGCGGCCTTCCAGAGGTGCTTCCATGTTACCCCAGCCTGTTAGAGAAGGGCTCCTCGGAAAGTTCATGCTGGGTACAGCAGCGCCTTGCCTTTTCCTTGGTGTCGCTGCAAAGTTTGGAGTGTTTGGAGGACTGAGTGGTATTTTAGATTCCTGATGTGGTGCTCATTACAGCTAGCCCTTAACAAAGTTATTGCAAAATGATGGAAATAAAGATTGTTTTGTTGTTGTGGAGAAAGGCATCACACCTGACCTAGGGGTGGTCTGGAGTTAGGAGATGGCTGACCTTTTTTTTTTTTTTTTTTTTCCTTTTCTTTCTTTCTTTCCCCAAACTCAGACCTGGTGGGTTTTTCTTCTTTCCCTCAGTGTTTTGGCAACTCTTTCCTACACTAACCACCTGTAGGACTCTGCTGTTCTGTGCAAATAAAGGGGATTTCATCCTAAAATAGTAAATTCATGGGCTATTTTATTTGTCTGTTTAGGAAAATATATATGTGCTTCCAAGGTTTTTATTCAGCTTTTTTTTTTAACATCAAATTAGTGAGAATGAAAGCTATATTAAAATCATCAGAGAGCACTGAGTTCCTGCTTTTACATGAGCCTAATTTTCTCCTATGCTCTGTCTCCAGAGATCTGTAGACAGTCAATGCCAAGATACCATTGGCACTATTTTCTTATTGCCATGGTGATCTTCAGCTCTACTGAATACTCGAGGGAGGCTGTGGTATTTTAAAGCAACTAGAATTTTGGTAATTAAAAAGGCTGGAAGGGATAACGTTCTAAATTTTGCCAGCCTGGGTAAATAAGGATAACAAATTATGTGTGAATAGGCAAGTTATTAGTCTGCCTTTCTTGATTAGTTTGGCTAAAGAGCTGCTGCGAGTTGGAGGAGGGGAGCAGGTAGGATCTGGGCAGGGAGTCTCTGAAGGGAAGTGCAAGGGGCCCGCAGGAGGCCTGTGAGCAGATGTGGCCGATGTGCAGGGACAGCAGGGCCCTTGGCACATGTGTCCCCAGGTACAGCACCTGCAGGAGAAATCAGAGCAAGAAAACTAGCCCCTAAGCACTTTTCAGTTAGTGTTGTTGCTTGAAAACCTGGTTCCTCTTTTGTGTGCTCTTTTATCAAATAGAAGCTTTGCTCATGGCAAAGAGTGGTGAAGATTTTTCAGATACTGCTTTGCTTGCTGTGGCGTGGCTGAGACGTCTCTTCTGGGATGTTACAGCACTTTTTATAGGCTCCGCTACTACTTTACTGTTTTGCGTTCTGTGGTTTCTATGTACCTGTCAAGCATTAAAAAGCAGAGTGGAAAGGATGCTGAGAGCAAAGACAAATTCCTAGTTTATTAGTGCTTTAATTTTTAAAATAGAATTCAGCTTGTTATTTCATTTTTTAAATTTAACCCTTCAGTTATAGTAGTGTTAGTTTTACAAAACTGTGTTTTGGGTTTGATGCTTGTAAATGTGCTTTTAGCAAGCGAATAAGTATTTTAGCGGTTTTCTATTATCAATTATTTTGTCAGTAAATGACTGTGACAGTTTCTCACTGCCTCCTTGCATATGCAGTTACTCACCGTTGCTGTAGATCATTTGCTCCTACTGCTTGTGATTTGGAGGACCTTTGCTAATATTTCTTTGACAATATATGAAATTTAACCTTATGGTTAAGGTTAAAAACCTTAAGGTTTAACCTTATGGTTAAAAAGGAAGCAGAAGACAGTATTGTCTTTCAGCATAGAGTTTATCATGACACATTTGAAGGAGCTGCATTACACTTACTAAATGTTGAAAGAGATTTCACTTAGCATCGCTTGTAAAAACTAATCCTCTTATCAGGCCAAATTTTAAGTCTTGCGGAGGCTGTACTCTTAGTCACCTGCTATGATTGGCTCTCAGAAACATATAAATGCTGTGGGCTTCAGAATGAGGTGGGAAAATCTTGGTGCCGCTTGTTGTAGCAGTGAGTTTCGAACTGTTAGGTGATGCTAAATGGAGTTGTACGCCCTGACTCTTGCTAAGGAAAATTAAGGCAAACCTCTTTGGAGCCCGCTATGTCTGTGAAGCGGGAAACAGAGTGCCGTGTGGCAGTGTATCGTTTCTGAGACGAGGCTTTGAAATAACTCCTGCATCTTTGCTCTTTAGTTCCCATATTGATACTGTGGGTAGGGGAAACAAATTTTGAAGGTCTAAGTTTCGCCAACAGATTTGTGTTTGGTGTGAGATACTTGCTGCCTGGTTTCCTTTTCCATAGATGCCGGTGAGAATAGGGTTTTTTCAGGGGACAGACTGTGACTTGCTGCTGTACAGTGTGCCCTGGAGCTGTGACATGCATCGCTGCTGCAGGAGCGAAATTTGGCAGCTCTGCCCTCCCTCCAACACAGACAGTTAATGGAGAAAAATCCTGCCTTCCTGGGGGGAATACAAAGCAGGTGTTGTGCATGTGTACAAACACCCACCCTTCTCCCCCAGTTCGTCTGTAATCCTCCTGCTTTGAATTGGACCCTGATCCCATTCTCTGCCAACATGTAGAACAAGGCAATTTCACTTATGGAGAGGTAGGTGGATTTGGACAGCTCCGTAGCAATTCCTGAGGACAGAGAGTAACTTTCCCCAAATGGTTCAGCCTCTAATTAATGGGCACAGGGCCATGCCAACAAATGTATTTCTGGCAGAGCTCCACTTCTGCTGGGTGGGTCAGGATTTTCTTGATTATTAGTACTGTACTTCATATATGATTTTATTCAACTTTGGGTAGTTGTCTAGTTTATATTTCAGCATTAGTGCAAGTGAAATTGATCTTTTTTATCAGTATTGTTTAAAAACATCTCAGTGAAAGCAACCATCATTTAGAGTAGAAGCATGTCAGTTTTTAGTTGTTTGTATTTTTTATTGTTATTTAAAGAGCATAGTCTAAATATGCTTTAAACTTTCATCCTTTGAAAAGAAGAAATCTTCTACCTACCTGCCTCTGAGCAAGGTATACACAAAATGAGTACATAAAAGTCTTCATATGGTTATTTTTAGCTTAAGTGTACTTCTTTTCTTGTTATTTCAGTTCAAGACGAGATGAGAACTGCAAATAGCCTAAATTAGTCTGTAGCATTTATACCTTGTTAGGTTTCCTGCTTTGGAAAATATGCAGGAAAATGATTATATGTGGTATTCATCTAGAGGCTGATGAGTTTGTTATAATTATGAAGGTAAATGTAATGAGATGAAAACATCTCTTTCTTAAGCTCTCTGAGGATTTCCTTCTCTCTGTATTGCCTTTGGTTTAACTATTTTCTGCCCAAAGAGTTTTTCTTTAGCATTTACTTATGCTGTTTGGGCAAGTTGCTGCCATTATCATGTAGTAGATTGATTGGCAGCTCTGATATTAGCATTTATAGGTGATAACTAATTAAATTCTACATGCACATGGGTGGGTAATGAAGGACCCTTTCACATCTCATTTATTAAGACAAATCTCCAGTGTAATTATCATTTTGCCATTATTTAGCAGTCTGAGTAACTCTTCTGTCTGAATATTTTTCTAGTTCCTTCTAAAACAGAGGCAGAGCTGAAATGCACGTGTGTCTTGCGTCTTCATCTGATACAAAAGAAGTTTTTGGTTTGATAATGCTTTTTTAAAACCCTTCAGAAAATATTTTTGTTGTATCAGATTGAAGATCTTCAAATAGAATTGAGTCTGATAATTTCTAAACCATCTTCAGATACTTAGTAGGCACTATGAAACATATTGCTGAGGAAACTGAGGTATACACACGTTCAATTTATCAATTCTTGTATAGGGAATAGGGTTAGAATATGAAACTATGAATATTGAATAACTGATAAGGAATAAAATAGTTTATCAGTGTAGGGATATTTAGGAATCACTGGTTTTGAGGATGATAATTTTTGTTTGCATGATAGTACTTTTAAAATTTTCCACATGTTGTATTTTTTATGATTTCTCAGTTGGCATGATTAAGTATTAATTTTGCTGATGGATGCTGTATGCTACAACTCAAAGTATTTTAGGAATTTTCTCAAGTAGAAGTTCTAACAGTTCCCCATTTAGACCTTGCATAGCTGCTGTTCAGACCCTCTTCCCTCCTTTTCACCCTCTCAAGGAATACTATCTATATGTTTTTGTGTGTGTGTGATGTATATATGAACATGTATGTTTATATTAAACTGCACTCAAATAATGTCCTCGAGCATCTGTGTTTGTAAGAGGTGATGCTAATATCCTTATTTTTAAGTGAGGAAAGATCTAGCAAACTTAAACTAGTAAAAGCTAGCAAAAAAATCCGCAATTTGGTTGATCTCCTCAAAATGTTTCTTTTCATTATACTGGCCATTCTGTACAAGGGTTTGCATGTGTGTAGCTGTGTATCGCAAGGTGTGTATACATGACTGCACACAGTAATAAGGGCTGTGCATGCAGAATTCATCTCTGCTGAAGTGAGATTTTCCCATTCTCTCCCATCTATGGTTTCTGTTTCTGTTTTTTTTAGTTTGTGCTATTTCTTAGGTCTTGCATTCAAGTTCAAGCATTTTAACAATAAAATTATTACCTATGGTAATTAACAGGATTGTAGTGGATGCAGCTGCTAGATTGAGTTATGTTGGGCTACCCACATCAAACAGGTGTGGGTAGTTGGCAGAAGATTTGCAGGGTTTGATTCATCTCACTTGCTGTTGTCAGAGCTGCTTTTTGCCTACATACCTATGTTCTTTTTAATGTTAGTGACATTTTCTTGTAGGCTTTGTTCTTAGCCAGTAAGCACTCGGATTTGGAATGGCACTGGGTGCATATGCATGTTTATTTGTGTTCTCTGTTAGGGACCTGGAGCAAAATTATTGGCCAATGCCTTGTTGTGAAACCTGCATTTTGCTTCAGTAAGTGGTGTGAATAAAATGACTTACCTTCTGACTGCTGGCTTGATTTGTAAAAGGCATGTTTTTTTCCCTTTTTTTTTTTTTTTTTTTCAGAAATGTGCTTGGTGTAACTTTTCTCTCACATGTTGTTTTGAGGTGTGACACCAACTAATTCCTTCGCCTTTGAAGATGAGGCTTTATTGCAAGCGACTGAAGTAACTAATTTTGTAAAATGCAGACACATCTACCTCCCATGGATGTGTTTAGATGTTGAGCGCTGGTGCAAGCAAAGGGAGAGAGTGCTTTAAAAATCCCTTCTGAAGAATTTGAGGTGGCTGCACAGAAAAAAGCTTGCCATATGCTCACAGATTACCATTACTTTAAAAACAATTCCCTTTTTATACAGTAATGTTGTAGAACATAAAGGTTCTGCTTTTCTCTTTATTTCTAAGGGTGTTTTTTAATGTCTGTAAGGACTCCAGTTTAGTTACCCGAAATTTCATGATGATGCGCAGTACTGTTTTCTAGGTTTTTATGATTGTTCCATACTGCATGTTCCTTGTAATTTAGGACTTTCTGATGTTTCTTAAGTTTTTTTTTCTTTTTTCTTCTTTTCTACAAGCCTGACAAGCTGACAAGGGTTTTATACTAGGTCTACATTTCTGGAACTACCTATTTACAATTGTTGAAATTGATAGGACTGTCTGGGGCTTGGAGCAGAGATCTGTTTGCGAGTAATTGTCTTCTACTGAGATATACCAGAACAATTTATAATGTTAATTGTGCTGCACACATGTTACTGCTTGCTGTGTTAAATAACACAAAGCAAAAGAAAAATAATAGGAATGATTTTAGTTAAAGACAATATTTATGATTTTTCTGGAGGATGTTTGGTGAAGAAAATATACATGAGGTGACTTAAGCAGAAGTGCCTGAAATGCTCTGCTTGGAGGCATGAAGCTTTTAGCTACTGCTTAGATGTGTCTTGCAATATTTTTTCTTTTAAGAGGTGTAACAAATGGGTGTTAGCTCCTTGTGCCAGCATAGTTATCTTGGCTTCAGTGTTCCTTGATTTTTTGTGTTTTGGTTCAGTATTTGCTAACAAGGAAATTTTGCAAGAACTTTTAATGACTGCTTAAAAGAAAATAAATGCAAAGAAAACTAGGCCACTCACATCACCAGTAAAGATGAAAATTTCATTGGAGAGCCCTCCTATCCTTGCCAAAGTGACCTTGGTTGGTGGAAAGATGACAGAGTGCTTTCCTGGCACTGCCTGACAGCAGCGCGATAGCAGTGCGTTTGACAAATCGCTCACATTAAAATGGGGGGCACTTTCGGCAGCAGTGGCGTCCCTATCCATCAGTCCTGATTACTACACAAACGTCAGCCATGGCACAGAGCACATTTGTCAGAGGGAGTAAAAAGCAGTTGTTAGTAAGAGCACTACCTGTCATGCTAATGGACTAAAGCTTGCTACAGTCTGACTGTCAGGAGCCAGCAGATTAACCAAATGGGCTGACCAGTACTTTGAGAAAACACTTTCTGTTTGCAAAGTACATTGGGATAATTAAAGAGGGTGAATTACAAACGTAGGTTATGGTGATTGAAGTGTTTGCGTGCTTTGGCCACCAGAAGCTCACTTGAGACCATGTATACGATGCTTAGTGTTGTAAGGAACCATAATGCAAAACTCTTTGAAGTGCCTGGGACTGGATTTTTTTTTTTTTTTTTTTTTAATCCTAATGGATGATATATAATAGGAATTTATTTATAAAAATATAAGTACGTTAAAAGTTGGATCTGAATTGGTGTTTTTGGTGGCAACTACATATGATTGCATCTTTTACCTATCTTTCTCAAGGGTTATATATACAACCTTCCCTCCCTTTGGAAAGATAGAGACTTATGATAAAAGATAGATTTCTTTATCATTAAGAAAAAAGTGAGCATGGAACTGTTTTATTTTATTGGCGCACAGGTCTGTCCTAATTGACACTGCTTGTTTAATTTCATCAAAGAAAGATGGTCTGAGTATTTATTTCTGTGATTAAATATGGGATATGAGGCTGTGTTGCTTCATTTTTCACCTGTAGCCTTGACTAAATTATCCTTCTCCAACACAGATGAAATAAACACTAGGGAAAAAAAAACCCTTCTAATCTGATGCCCTAATCTGATGTAAGAATAATGTGCATAAACCATCAGTGAGCTAAAATATACCTTATGACCAGATGGCCAATATAGTGATTTCCTCACATCTTAGTCATACGTGTAGTTCCTAATGTAACAAGCAGTAGGGAAGGAGAACTTGCCAAAAATTTCCAGTATCTGATAGTTTTAGAATACAGTTACTTTCTGTATGCCGGTGGTGGTGACTATGGTTTGCTTTGGTTTAGTTTGACATTACTCTTCCGTATAATTTGTCAAGCTCATGGCCTCAGAAGATTTTGGTATCCAAAAAGAGAAAATCTACAGAAAGACCCTCATTTTCTATTAGATGGAATGACTGTGTATCGAGGTTTCTACTGAGACCAACTGATCCTGTCCTCGTTGAAGCGAGTAGAATTGTCCCGCAAAGAGACTGCAGAACTCTGCTACGGCATTTATCCTGTGAAGCTGCCCTTCATAAGACCTTATCAGAAACAGAAATGCTCTGCTTTTGTGCCATCCATTAGCCAGCATTCGGTTCATAATAGATTTAATAAATCTCCCAACATCTAAAATAACTAAAAACCTGACTCTTCTTTTCCTAACAAAGTTCCTGAGTAACACACTTATATGTCACATGTAGATTTCTAGGAGCAAGTTTTTGCTTGCAGTGTATCTGAATCAGCTTGCAGACTGAAGTGTTTTTTTTTTTTTTTTAAATTATGTTTTGAAAGTGTTTAGGAAGTGGACGTTTAACTGCTATGCTTATGCTCCATTTGATACTGCACAAAGAGACAGAGCAACAATATTGCTTATGTTCTGCTCGTATTGTTAGTGTGTCAGTGTTTAAAATCTGTCATGCCCCCGTTGTGCAAACTGCCTTAGAAAGGCACAAGTAAAGATTTCAGCACCTGTGCACAGATTTAATGCACAGTAACTGCCTTATAAAACACCTAATGTATTTGAGTGAGGGTTGTGAAACTTTAATGCACCGTGAAGCTTTTTTCTTGTAATAAATAAGAGTAATTTTACTTTCATTATTGATTATATTTCTGTCCTTAGGAAAGAGACGTAGACTTTACTTCTTCTCCAGGAAGTTCTTGTTTAGTCACTTAGCAAATCTAAAAATGAATGAAGGCTCTTTTTTTTTTTTTATCAAATTATCTATGTAGAAGAAGGACAAATAAGAAAGTTACTATTCTGTAGGATTTTTTTGCTTTATGGGACGATGAGAATGATATTTACAAATAACTATTCCCAAAAGAACAAGATACTTTGATTCAAACATGCTTACCTTGGAAATGCTTTTCTGGAAATTCATGTTTAATACTTTTGATAATGTGCTACTGTTAACAGTCATATTTCTGTAGAGGAATTCCTCCTTGAGAAAAAGGTTTTGATACCTTGACTTCTGCAAGTAAGCAAACTTCTAGTGAGCAAATAATATAGTATGTGTAAAAAGTCTTAATAACTGTCAGATGCCTTTTTTTTTCATTTTGCCCCTTTGGATTTGTCATTTGTATTTTCAGAAGTTTCACATCACAGTCGTCCTACCCTAATTGTTATCAACCTAAACAAGAAAGCCTCTGGGCTCAGGCCCGCAAGTCCCAGCAGAAAGGACTTTGTGCTAGGCCCTGGCAGCAGGCCCTTCTGTCCTGGGGGAAAGCAGCACTGGATTTGAGTTGCACAGAGGTGCCTATGTGGGAACCTTTAGATGTGAATTCTTTTCTTTTGGGATGTTAAGCTTGTGCTCATCAGGAAGGACATAAGGAAATTCAGTTAAATTGGGAAATAGATACGTATGTGGCTCTCCTAGAGGTTGGAGGAAACTTTGACTTAGGATTGNCGCAAGTCCTAGCAGAAAGGACTTTGTGCTAGGCCCTTGCAGCAGGCTCTTCTGTCCTGGGGGAAAGCATCACTGGATTTTTTGAGTTGCACAGAGGTGCCTATGTGGGAACCTTTAGATGTGAATTCTTTTCTTTTGGGATGTTAAGCTTGTGCTCATCAGGAAGGACATAAGGAAATTCAGTTAAATTGGGAAATAGATACGTATGTGGCTCTCCTAGAGGTTGGAGGAAACTTTGACTTAGGATTGAGGAATGGAAGTTTAGTGTTCAGACGTCATTATGTACATGGGTTAAAAAGACATCTGTGAACCAGTATTTACTTCATGATTTTTCTGGATATTCTCTTTCATGTCTAAACTTTGCTTTTGCTAAATAAAACTCTTACTGGTTTCTTACCTTTCCCGCCCAAAAAAAGAAAAAAGAAAAAAAAAAGAGAGTTTCCTCATCCTTCTTCAAGTACCTTAAAGGTTTAGAGCATTTGATATAATGCAGCATTTACTGATGAGTGAAAACGATGACGAAACAAGTTGGAAAATTGAGGTTTCTTCTTTGGCATCTTCCTATTTGGGAGAGGGAGTGCTGGCTTATTGCAGTCTCTCAGGTATATGTCCTGGCCACAGCGGTTGTATTTCTTTGCAGTCTTGCTGCTTTGGGAGGTGTAAGCAGGATTGTACTACCCTGTCTTAATTAGGTTAAGAGCGGATTACTGAAATCAACTGTGCTATTCAAAGCGTAGTTCCACTGCATGCTGCAAAATATAACACTAGCTCTGGTTTTCATTATACTGATTCTGCTGAAATGCTTCTGCAGACCTTACTATGAATGTGACGTTAGACCTTATCTATGAATGTGATGCTAATTCCAAAGTAAAAAGTCGAGACAGTTTTTTAAGCATGTTAGGTAAATGTTTTTAAATTGTCTAGAAAGTGGGAATTTGCCTGATATTTGCTTGTCCGAAGCGCACCTGTTTGGGTAAGAAATGAAGTTCCTAACAGTTTCCTCAGTACTCAGCATGAACTCGGAGCGAACCGTCAGGCTCTCGGATTGGCTGGTTTGAGAGTTTTATGGATGCTGTCTTTTGCACGCTTCACACCAGTTTTGTGTATGTATTGTGTTTTTGCGTACCCTTTGACGGAGTACAGAGCAGACCATCTGTCTGTGCTAACTTGGTATGGCCAAAAGTGTTTGTTCATTGCCGTTCTGTCTCTGGCAAAACCATGACAGTGTGTAACTGCACTCATCTGTGTATCAAGATTGGAGAATGTGGCGCTAGGTCATATTTCTAGCTCTGTGCATCTATACATCTGAGTTGGCTTTTTCAGACTTCTCCATTTGTATTAAAATCTCAAGGAGACGAGAAGGCAGTGCACATATCATGAGGTCACTGCTAAAAAAAAGAATTTTGTGAAGAACAAGTTCTTTGTTCCATGTTCTGTGTTTTGAGCAATCGTTATTAAAACTATAGTGAACTTTCACACTTCTGCTTGTGCATGACTAGTACTCATTAGCACCCCATTATTTAGTTTAGAAGATTCAATTGTCATTTATTGCTATCATACTTATGTTTTTGTAGTTTGCTCTTGAAAATTGTAAAACAATAAATTGTAAAAGGAGTACATGTACTATATTAGTTTACCTTTTTCTTAAAACAATCAAAATATATTCTTTATGAGTGTGTGCAGGCAGCATGATTCTCTATAAAAATGTGGTCTAGCCTATGCAGGATCTCTTTCCAAGATTACTGTACACCTTTCTGCTCTCTATGTGATCCTAGTTAGCTAAAAAAAGAAATTTGAATTAGTTCATAATTCATTTGTGACAAATCTATGTTGCATCTTCCTTATCTTCACTTCTTATCATCACAAAATTCATATTTAGCTATTGGTTCCATGTCATTTGATATCAGAGTTAAGCTGACAGGTCTATTAATTTCTTCCTCCTTCCCTATTTCCTCCTTCCCATTTTGTAAATACAGATACTGTTTTCTCTCCTCTGGGGTGCTTCATCCCCCATGAATGCCCTGCAATGATCTCTAATTGCTTTGAGTTTGGGTGGGTTTGGTGGTGGTTTCATTTTGTTTCTTCCCCTTCTTCTCTCTATGGCAAGCATTTATTTGAAAGCTGTAGGGTAAGCGCTGTTATTCTTTTGACTTGAATATACCTGTTGTGCAAAATTTTTCTTTAACCCATTATGATCTTTTCTTAATCTTTTTCTACACTATTTAATTGTAGTAAGTTTTAGTCATAGTTTATTGCCAGTTTGAAGACAGAAGCAAAATCAGTGTTTTACATTTCCTTCTCATAATCTTTCTTGCACATCCTGACTCTATTGTTGCTTTATATTTTAAGGTTTTCTTCCTCACTGTTGATGGCTCATGTTGTGTTTTATTTCTCTTCACATTCCTAATCATCAGCAATAAAAATAAGAGTAGATTACCTTACCCTATTATTAACAGAAACAAAATAAAAAGAAGTACTGAGGCTATACAGAACAAATTAATTGAATGTATAATCTCTCAAACAGAAAGAGGGTTCCAGTAGTTATCGCTGAACGCGTGTGCGCACACACACGCATGCACTGAACATATCAAAGATTTTTTTATGGCGACTGACTTGGTTTTTTTTACTAAGACTGAAAAATGAATCTTAAATCTTCTTCACATTTCACATGTGAAATATTCTATTAGAGTGTTTTTGTTCATGCTTTCTGAAAGCTTTTTTTTTTCATATAGGAGGAATAATTTTTTGAAAAGAAGATTTAAAAAAAACATATTAAATAAACATACGTGGTTTTTTTAGCCAAGTGGGGAACCTTTGTACTTGATCTCTTTGCCATGAAAACATATAAGCTTCCTCTTGACCCTGTGTGCTTTTTTTTCCACTGAGACTGTTTATTCTTAAATTTATTAGGAAAGGTGTTTTGCTGTAGCAGGCCCTTATGAAAGAAGTGTTTTCTTTCCTCTGCTTTTAAATGAACATGCATGCAATATCTATGAACTTATGTGATTCCTGTTCCCATTTTTCAAATTGCAGTTTCAGTTGCATATTTGCCTCCAACTCGCTAGATAATTTTGAAGGCCCATAATGTAACTCATGTGAAGAAGTAGAAGTGGAAACAATCTTGCTGTGGTATGGATGTGGCTTAGTGTTTTAAAGCTTGTGTTCTGGAATATGCTTTGTGTGCAACTTGGGTTGGTATTGCACAAGTCGATGATCTGGGATACTGCAGCTGTTGCAAGGTGAAGGTGTTAAAGTGATTATACTCTCCTTGGACTGCATTGCCAGGTTTGCTATGTGGTTTTGTTGTTGTTTTGTTTTACTTTAAATCTGCTCACTGCTGTTAAGATGTTTGCATTAAATTCTTAATACAGTTTAAAAAGTCTGACAGCTGTGGGTAATTATGGTATATCAATCCATGTGCAAACTGATATCTAAATCCAGACCCATTGCTGGCCCTCTTCAGGAAAAAAAATTAACAGACTTGTGATGAATATGTTAGTAATTTCCATATGATTTTCCCCCTAATGATTATTTGGAGTTAGCCATGTTTATAATAACTAGTAATGTACTTTAAAGTATCAATGTCAAGAGTCGAGTTTGAGTAGATTTATTCAATATTTATGGCATTCATTGAGTTTCTTAGGCCATACAGTGGAGTTTTCTGTTCTTGCCCTGGCACTGTGTCAGGCAAGCTGCAGGAGCCCCTGCTGTGATCTGTAGGACAGAGCTGTTTGTTGCTGTCTCCAGCCACTTGCTTAAACCAGCTAATATCCTTTCAGATTGGTCATTTAATGGTATGAGTTAGATGAGAGATTTTAGCACTAAATAGCCTTTTTTTTTTTTTAATGCATGTTTCAATCCAAAGGGGAAAAAAAATTCAAAGATGTCCAGGGGAAGGTGTAGGTAGGTTTTTGTTTGTTTGTTTGTTTGTTTGTTTTTTTAATGTTTGTTTGTGTTATGGTTTTTCCCCATTTGCCACATTTGTCCATAGGTAGAAGCATCTCGGTATGGGGGTGATGTAGCATACTGAGAGGCCCAGGGAAGCAGAAGAGGTGGTGAATTCATTTCCCACTGCTCCCTCACAGCCTTTCTTCATAGGTTCGAGTGCTACTGCTGGCACAGGGAGGAGAGCTCCTCAGTCTGATGCCTGCTGCCCCCTGAAAAGCCCTCCTTGCAAGAGATCCTGATGTGCACACAGCACAGTGTCCTCCTTATGAACCTTTGGGTCATCCAGGTTCTCCTGTTTTGCTCTCTGAATCCTAGTAATCAGTTGAAATTACTTAGGTGCTTCAGTTTCTAAGAGTAATTAGGGAAGTCCAGAACTTTGTGGTTGTTAGTTTTATCCCATGTTCCTAGGCAAGGCCTGAAATTTTTTCCTTGTCAGCTGGTTTTAGGGCATAACTGACTCTCTGAAGAAAGTCTTTCAGTTGTCAGGCCCCAGCTCAGTTCCGTTAGCAAAAACACAAGTGACTTTACCAGGAGACTGCAAGGCAAAGAAAGTACCTGAGTCCCTTAAATGCAAAAGCAAGAATTAGCCAAGTGAAAGAAGAGTACCACTCCTGCTATGAGAAACTTCCCCCCGGCAGCCTCCGAAGCAGGATAATTGTAACAACAGGACGGAAATGCCCCCAAAGTGGTGTTGACTTCCATAAAGCCTGGTACGTGTTCAGGACTCCACTGCTGGTCACTTGGGAGGTTGCTTGTCATGCCTAATGGTTTGTAGAGCCACTCTGCCGTTCTGGAGAGTTCAGATATGGTAAGGAAGTAAGCAGGAAGGTGTGCTACAGGGAAGCAGTGTAGAAGGAAAANAGTACCACTGCTGCTATGAGACTCTCCCCTGCTGGCAGCCTCTGAAGTGGGATAATTGTGACAACAGGACGGAAATGCCCCCAAAGTGGTGTTGACTTCCATAAAGCCTGGTGCGTGTTCAGGACTCCACTGCTGGTCACTTGGGAGATGGCTTGTCATGCCTAATGGTTTGTAGAGCCACTCTGCCGTTCTGGAGAGTTCAGATATGGTAAGGAAGTAAGCAGGAAGGTGTGCTACAGGGAAGCAGTGTAGAAGGAAAATGGGCTAAGAGGGTATAAATGCAATTAGGGAGCCACCTTTTCATGACTAGTAAAATTAGCACCCATTTATACACACTTGAACCCTTGTTGACACCTGAGACTGGGAAAATATATCTGCTAATCAAAACATGTAATTATACCCTATGAAGCTGAAGTAACACACTGGATCCTTGCACTTCATGGTGTTAATGATTTGGGAGACTCATTTACCAAGTCACCTCAGTTTGTCCGTTCTTGCTGCATTTCTGCCCTGCAAAGCAGTGAGAGCAGGGCCGTGCTAAAGCAAGTGAACAGGAATTCTGTAGAAAAGTGAACATCACATAGACTGGTAGAGAGTGGTGGTACCATGGAAGTACTAGTTAGTCTCATCAGTAGAAAAAAAGAAATAAGCAAAGCAGGATAAATTAAGCATCGATATATAAATTAAGTATGCTGGAGAATTAAACTTCCTGTACATCTGTAGGATGGAAGGAAGCATATGAGTCTGATTTCTCGTTGGTGTCATCTTGAACTCAGCGGTTGGCTTTGAGGATTTGTGTCTGCATTGCTCCCGGATGATGATGAGGATCACACACAGTGGAAGGTAGTGTGAGTGCATGGCTGTGTTGAGGGCTTCGCCAGGCAGAATTGCAGAGAAATCCTAGGGTAGAGAGGGAGACCCAGTAAATTTAGTGATATGATTGAAAGGATGAATCTATTTTATTTCACAGCCCAATTCCAAAGTAAGCTATGGAGATGAGAGGCAAATGATTTGGTCTGCAAATACTAAAATATGTCACTGGCAGTGAAAGCTTGTGCCGCCGTAGTTGCCTTTTATCTTCTGTTTTGGGCATGCAGTTGGCGCAAGTTAGACCTGCATTGGAGAGGGGGACACAAGAAGGGTTGAATACAGAACTCCATGATGATAAGAAATCAGAACAGAAATGAGGCTATTTGTTGTTACTTTGAAGTCCTCTTCAGCTTTAGTCCTTTCTTGCATTTCAGCANAGATGAGAGAGATAAATAATCTTAATATAGAAAGGCAAATGATTTCGTCTGCAAATACTAAAATAGTGCCACCGTAGTTGCCTTTTATCTTCTGTTTTGGGTATGCAGTTGGTGCAAGTTAGACCTGCATTGGAGAGGGAGACACAAGAAGGATTGAATACAGAACTCCATGATGATAAGAAATCAGAAGAGAAGTGAGGCTATTTGTTGTTACTTTGAAGTCCTCTTCAGCTTTAGTCCTTTCTTGCATTTCAGCAGAGTCTTAAGGTTAGTTATATAGTAAAAATGAATGTGAAAGAAAATTCGTCTGCTGTAGAACAGTTACCAGTTATCTTTGAATACCCAGTCCTAAATATGTTTTTTAATTATCTTGTTTCTTGATTTATCTTCTGTTCTAAACTAATCAAACCATAAGAAAGCGAGGAGAATTGGTAACGACTTGATTTTACCACTCCACACTTATAGCATTTCTAGATTCACTGATGTTCAGTGAAAGTACATTCTTAGTGTTTTGTTTTGTTGGGTGTTGTTGTTGTTTTGAAAGCTAAGACAATTAAAATTTTAAGAGAAATATACATAGTATATATAGTATTTGTTAACCACAAAGTCCTGTGAAGAACATTGTACTATAAAGATGCATTAACTAATGTAGTTACATTAACATATTTAGTATTAAGATCATTCTTAGAAAGCTGGAAATGAGCAGAAAATTCATTACTCCTAATATTTGAAGGTAAATTAAATCCATACCTCATAGTTCTCTTGATAGCTTTATTCTTTTAACTTCATATAAGGGAGATTGCAGCTTTTTTTTTTTATATTTTCTTCTCTATAGGCAATTGAAGTGTTGTCCTATGTCCATGTGGATACATTAATCTTATAACTTCTGAAGTGAGAACTCTTGGAACGTCATAGATGTTTCAGGAAAATACACCACTTAGGACTTGAGGGGTTATGTTGAAAACGCTTCCTGCCTATGCCTTGGATTAAAGCTAGGCAGCGTAAACATGTTTTCTACACACCTGTCTTTAGTGCGTTGTTGCTCCCAGGGTGTGATGTAGGGCAAATCCTGACTTCTGTGTGTAGTTTGTCCCAATTATTTAGTCAAAAAATGACCGTTATCACGGACGTTGATCTTCTCTGTAGTCTCCCTTCTGGTCCTGTGTTTAACTGTATCATGCAACGGAGAGATTGTCTGAAGATAGCTTGGATTCTCCTTGTAACATCCTCTCCACTTAATTTTCAAGATTGCTCTGGCCTGTTTATTGCCTTGCTCCTTTTAAGTGGCATGAAGAAGATAGACAAAGATTGAATTTTTTATCCTATGTTTATATTAGGTCTGTTTTCAAATGCAAGCTAATTTCAAAAGCTATTTTCTGTTAATCTCCATAGGTTCAGGAACTACACAACACTTGGATTTTAGAAAGAATTACCTTTTCATTATATTAGTTTCCTTTACGTAGAAGGAAGTCAGTTTACATTAACCCTGAGATTACCTTTCGAGTTCCTTCTGTTCTTCCATAATGGACCATGTTTTGGACCAAATGAAATGAGCTACTAAAATATTTGGAGATTGGAGTTCTGTCTTTCGCTTACAGTACTTTCATGATGCTGACAGTAAAAAAGTCAGATTTGTACTCCTCTCCTGGTGTCAACCATGATTTGTTGCTATAAGTGAATGTTCTTTTAGTTAACATGTTTTATAATCAATACAAAAAGGCAAATTTGTCATAATCACAGTTTTAGCCTTCATGAAGTAAAACATTTCTAATTTCTACAGGCAAGGATGACATGAAGCTTGTAATTGCCAAAATTCATGTGAAAAGAAAAAATAATAGTAACTTGAGCACGCACAGATGGTTTGCTGCATACAGCAATGGTATGTGCTGCCATCATGTAGCACTGGTCTCTATGTGCACACATGCTAGCACAGCCACGATTTTGCTTCAAACGTTTTGTGAGGAATTAGGGTTTTCAGTGCAACTGCGCTGGCTCCTTGCTGGAGTTTGGATGGCTGTTGCTGAGCTACTAGAGGCTATTTCAGGATAAATTGACAGCCTGCACTGTATCTTTTTCCTGAATCGATTCTATGTATAGAATACCGGTAGTATTTTCAGAGTAGCACTTATGATAAGAAAAGGAAAAAAAAAAAAAAACCAGGCATAAATGGGCCGCTGAGAATTTATTCACAGTCCTGCTCATCAAGAACCTTGCCAGCTTAGTGACTCGAGTGCTTGTTTAGTGAACAGGTAGGGTCTTTGCTAGCCAGGGTGTTTCTCCTCCTCAGAGATAAAAATAAGAGTTGGTGATTGGAGCGCGGAGTGCACAGAGCTCAGACAGCTTGTCAGTGCCGAGGCCTGGCCTGACAGCTGCCTTCGCAGAATGCATTTGATAAACTGTGATTGACAAAATACTTGAAAACTGCAGCTTAAAACTGAATTCACAGAGCTTGGGGAAGCAAAAAGGATAAAGTAAGAATAGCTTTATGAGCACATGGAGCTGTTATCATGCAGCTCTTTGTAAATGGAAAAATCAGAGATCTGTAAGGAAACCTAGACTGTCCTGATATAAGTATCTCCAAGATCATAACTGTAATTGAACCTTCATTTGAAGCTAGGGAATTAAGCAATATTTTCTGCTTGTTTACTGTATAAAACTTAATGTTGTAAACAACTCAGTGGTAGATAAGGGGGTGAAACAAAAGCTTCAACTACTAATTCCACTGTACTTCCGAAGACCATGGATGAAGTTTTATGGTCTTTAATACTGTAAAAAGAAGATCACAGCAGGGGATTTCATTTCACTAACATTACCTTTCTAGTTTGAGAAGACTTAAAAGTTACTAGTTACTGCAAGCTAAACTCACAAATCCCTGGAAAACATTCTAAAATGTCTTCTGCAAGAATGGAGGCACTTGGAACTTTTCCTTGGAGGCCTTCCCTCTCTCTTCTTTTTTTCTTTTTTTCTAACTATCATTTCCTTAATTGGTCATATAAAACATTTCCAGTTCTCAAAAGTTCCAAAAATTAACTGCAGAACTTCCCCGAACGTGGTGGGGTGATTTTCAAAGTACTTACATAAGCTGGTTTGTAGAAAGCAGCTCTGGGGAACATTGTGGCTGTTCCTCATGGCAGAATGGGGCAACAGTGAGCAGAGACCGCCCACCCTTTTGCTCTGGAAATTGCAGTCATTAGACTGAAGTAGCCATGGATGCATTTGTTGGTGTTCACGCTGTTTTGTGTTTGCATTTAAATTCCTGTGGAGGAAGAAAAAGATAAAGAGGAAAACAAATAATACTTGGTTGCTCTTTGACTGAGCTCCTGTTAGACCTATGACAGTAAGAGGGAGAGAGCACTGGGGAGAAGCACCTGTGTATTGTGTAGGGAGCATCATGTGTCCATTCAGTCATCAGGAGCCTTCAAAAGGACTTACCCGTGCGGCTTCAATGAAAACATAAATCACCAGGGAATAATTCACCCTACATTGCAAATGGAAAGGAAACTAGGTCACTCGCCACATGACTCAATATTTGCAGCCGACATAGATTATATTATGGTAGTTTTCCTCCTGGTATGTGTAGGACATATTGCCTATGTTTATTTACTCTAAAATATTATCCCTTTTGAGTCATTGTATCTAATGCTCTCTTTCTAACAGTGCACAGCATGAACTTGTAATGCGTTTATGCCTGGGTTTAAACTGTTGGTTTGTTGAAACGAGTTGCAGCCCTTAAGGCGAGAGTCTCTTCAGCAGTGAGGACATGAGCGTTACTGTTACGGGCCTGTGCTGGGCAGCAAAGGCAGCAACTGCTGTGGGGTGCAAGGGGATTGCGGGTTGCTACCCAGAAGAGCTAAGGGGTCTGTTTCGAGAGTGTGACAGCCTCCTGCTGTGCTTGGTGGTTCTCTCTGTAAAATGCTGCGAACTGCGTTTTGGTGCTCGTGAAGCTATTGGAGAACAGATAGATACTGAGATGACAATTTTCTGTGTGCAGGATGTTACCTGTGCTAGTGCAAAGGCAGCACTGAAGAGCTCTCCAAGAACCTCATGATGCTGAATGGCTAGGAGAGAAAGAGCGGTGAAATTCATGAGGAAAGATGATGGGCTCTGAGTTGCCTATTACTTTCCAGGCAAGTTAGGCTAGTGCTGCAGTGAGCATTCTGTGAAAGCCCATCTCCATGCTGAACTGGTACAGTACAAACAATCTCCTCTCAGCAATGCGAGCAACTAGTAGAAAAAGTATGTGCAGAAAAAAAACAGAACTCGTTTCTGCCCTTGTCCAGTGGAATGACCAGACCCTCAGTGGTCTGTTGAATACTCTTCTCTGTGGGTGAAAAAGTATGTAGTAGAAATGCCAGCTTTGAGTGAGAGGGGATGCAATTTCCTTATGCAGAATGACTTAGTAGTCCAATTATTGTTATTGTAAAAAAACAGTGACAACAAATGTGGCCGAACCCTGTGTAGTGGTGAGTGAAAAAAAGAGCATGGAGAAGGTGACAAGCGAAATCGTTTACTGCTTTTTTTCCTGTATGGGAACTAGGCAACATCAAATTCAGCTAGCAGGTATCAGATCCAAAATACACGTTTACTCTTGTTCTATCCTCATCCTTAGGCTAGAGAGGAGATCTTTGAACTGATTCGTTGTAAGTGAATTACTCTCTTTGTCAAAGAGTAGAGAGTATAAATTTATTTCAGGGCTACAGGCGATCTCATTAAAGAGATTGACCTGGTAGTTGATAAAATTTGAGGACTAGATTTGGCCTTAGTATTATTTTTCCACGCACAAATAGTAGAGTAAGGCTCAATTTGTGGACTCTCATTTTTTTAAGATACTTGTTCATGGGTCTTCCGTATCACTCACAAGCAGAGATGACCAGTAATTTACCCAAGTACTTGAAGGCTGTAATTTGGTTTTCCCACCAAAGAAGATACCATAGGGAGAAAGCAGTGATCAGAGGTAAAAGTAGATCTATAAGCATTGAGGAGTCATCAATTAACTCACCATAAAAATTTAAAAATAAGAAATTTTTAACTTGAGTATAGCTTAGTATCTTTCTCATTGTGTAGTTACATTATTATTTCTCTGTGTCTGTTACTATTTTTCTGGAAATTTTGTTTTTTCTTTCTTTGTTTTTTGAAGGTATATTACTAAACACTGTCCTCGGTCCCCACCCTCTAAGAGTACTTAAGAAACTTAAGTCTTTTTAGTTTTTCTTTAATTTCAGATGAGCTAGATAGGGTGAGCTGCTAGAGGCATGCAGGATGCCCAAAGCAGGTGGGGTGTCCAGGACACTGACCACATGGGGCTGCTGTCGTGGCTGCGCTCGCGTCTTCCTTGCACTTTTTGTCCACGTGCCTTAGTTTTGCACTGTGCGTTTGGCAGAAGAAATCAGTGGTGCCCATTCAGGCTGTGAGGGACTGCGTGCCTCCAGGCAGAGGATCTGTTCATTTTGGGACTGCTGCGTGGTATTTGAATGATTCTTACAGCCGGTAACAGCAGTGTGTCTTTTTCAGCGTTGTGTGGCTTATCTCTGACTGAGGGAGGAGTAGGAGTCTCTTGGGAGCAGGCAAAAGTCAGAGTCTTTGGTTCTCTTATCTATGTAATCATGTATCCTAGCCCATTACTACCTGTACTTGTGACAAACGGAGTGGCTTCCTATGTATGGGTTGTCAAATATGGGATGAGCAGCATGACCCTGGATATGGATTACTTTACTCTGAGTTCCGTCTAGGAGACTTTGCTTTAACTAAGACAATTTATTCCTTGTCCCCTGTTTTCCTTTTTCCTGTATGAAGGAATGACCACTTTTGTTGTTGTTGTTGTTCTTAGTGCCCATTCTGCCTGATGTGTTCTGTTTTGGTGGCTCTTAATCCTGTAAACCTGGTTACAGTAGAAGGTAATTAAGCCTCCAGATGGCCCTAGTAACAGTCTATGTATTCTACCAGAGTCAGTTTGCAGGCACAGTCTTCATGTGGTGATGTTTAGTGCTGCATTTCATTTAAAGATTTGGGTCCCATGGAGAGTATAAACCAAGCCAAGGTATATAGAAGCAGAAACCTTTAGTTTTATAGAGACTAATTCAGATGACTTTGATAGCTTTCTGTCTTTTTGGAAAGAGACAAAAGAGGATATGTTTTAGTAGCTTAGCGCTAGTAGAAAAATATGCTTATATTAGAAAACCTTCTTTCCACTGTTTCATGTGTCCCTTAACATTTATTTCACAGATGTCACCATGCTCCATTCAACTGACATTAGCTTATAAATTAAAATTAGTGTGGTCTTATAAGGAGCAACTTACCTTGCTCTTTACTCACAAAAGAGGCAGATAATTTTTACTTCCTTGCTTGCTAGTTCCTCCAACCCTAGGATGTGTTTTCTGTAGTTGCATTGGGATAAAGCTGGAGTAATTGGTAGAAAACAGTGCCCTTCATTTGAGGTGTCTGTTGTGCTGTATGTCAAAGGACTCCTTCATCTTTTTTGTATTTAAATCATTGAAATCACATGTAAATTAGAATTAAGATGACACTAATAGCATTTTTAATTAGATGGAAGAGTTGTGTAAAATAGTTTTAGAGAAAGGGAAAGCAACCTTAGAGTAACTAATAGTTGCTACTTGAAACTTGAGCCTTTCTTCTCAATTACTATGTTATTCCCATGAGAATTGTGGCTTATGGTTTTATGACAGAAATTATGTTGATATTACACCCAACCTATTGCCAATAGCCTGAAGTAATAGTTAAATTGCCCCTTACAGACAGACATTCCCCAAGCACTGTAGAAAAAAGTGTAAGGAAAAGAAGAACTTTTGCAAAGTTTCACTTACGAGGTTGTTTTAATGTGGATCAGTGACTGTTTTGAATACAGAGATAATTATGGATGTTTTGGATTTCAGGGCTTGACTGTTAGAGAAATTTGAGAAGATTAGTCCAAATGACTGGTATTTTTATTGCATGATTTTTGAAGTGGCATTGTTAAACAGCTTGAAAGCTCTGTGTAGACATATTCATTTGGAATTAAAAGGGACTTAATTCAATCTTGAAATAAGACAGGTTGAAACCATTTAATTTGACTTAAGTAAATCCACTTGAAATTTAATTTTGCTTTAAGTTCATAAGTGCAGGCAAGCTTTACATTTCCACTGGGAAACAGGCACTCCTATACACATCTTCTGAGGGCTGATCTAAATCATGCCTGTCCCTGTCATTTTGAGGGTGCTGCAGCATAATAGTGCTGTTTTGGTTAGTTATCAGGAAAAGAAAAGGCATAGTAAAGCAATTTGTCATTTTAAGTGCAGCACAGTTTTCTCTCTGTAACTAATTACTTGCTTGATTTGGTTGCATAGGAGATTTTAGCAATGCGCTTGGAAAACCTTACTTCTCCTGGTAATACTTAATACTGGGGGTTAGGTCATGATGAACATGTATGTGAGGGAGAAGACCTTGTAACTGCCGTTCTGGAGTGCAGGAGGAGGAAGCTGGTGCATTGGCTGTTGAGTCCACTGCATTAGAATGAGCTGCCCGTGCGGGCTCAAACTCATAGTAGAACACTTTGCAGTATTTGTCATTCTTGCATGAAGATTTGGAGAGGTCTTAACATATGTAAATGTATACTTTTAAAAGAGAAAACGGGGGTTGTCGATGTTTTGTGTTGGAGGATAATTTGTTTTGAGACATACTAGTACACCATGCATGTACCGCTCTCTCTAAAGTTGCTGAATGTACTTCAGAGGACAGAAAAATGAGTTGGTGTAATTCTGGAAACGGCTCAAAACGTTGGATAGAAAACGTGCATTAGGCCATAAGAGAAGAAAACTCTGCAGACAGAAAACCAAAACTGCAAAGTTCTTTTACTGCAGAACTGCTCTTATTCTGATAGATTTTTGCATGATTTTTATTTTACTGATTTTCTTCTGATGTCTTCATCATCATTTGAATGCATGTCAAGGGTACAGTACTTTTTATTCCTATTTAGTATACTTTACCCAGAATATGTGGGCAAAACATAAGGACAGAAAAACATGGCAAAAATAAAAAGGGAGATCTTGAAGAAAACTTGTAGCTTTAGACTGCCCAATATTGAGATAGTGTTTTGTCACATGCTTTGACTTCCGTCGCATTCCTTCGGAAGCATAATGATCAGTAATAAATGGCTATCGGGGGGGAAAGTGCTATCAGAGGAGACATTTCAGATGATTGAAACGCTGGCTAGAGAGATCGCTGGAGACAGCCCCAAGGACCCCGCACAGAGGAGCCTCCAGGAAGGGAGGGAGGCTCATGGATGCAACCAGGTTTTGTATTGTAAAAGTACCGTAAACTGTACGTTAGGAGCTTAAAGGGGAGAACATACGTACTAGCTGGTGGGTAGCCAAACTCCCAGTGCTGCCTAGCAGGAAACATGGAAAGCCTAGATCCAGCACAGCGTGGCTAACCTCACAGCGAGGGGAGTTCCTAGTGCATGGTTGGGAACAGCCAGAAAAGAGTGAGCAGAGGAGAGGAGCGGTAGGTGCACGCGGAGTAGTTACTGGGGGCAGGTGTTAGTGGGGGCCCGTGACGCTCCTTCCGTTGACCAAAACCTGGAGCACGAGCTCTGCTGCGACCCTGCAGGGTCTGAGGGAAGTCGGATAGAGATTAACAGGGAACAGTCTGAGGGAAGCAGCGTATCGGGTTTGGAGATGGAAGGAGAGGAGCAAACCCAGTGTCCTCAGTACTGTGTGGGAGATGGGTAGCTAGTGTGAGCATTGTGCACACCAAGGAATGACTGTATTTCTATTTTCTCAGTTTTCAATAAGTATTGCTGGTATTTACACTACTATATAAAATTAATTGCGTCAACATTGAATTTGGACCGAAGTAGGAGGCAGCTAGTTGAAAACTGTGATTCATCCGTCTTTGAGAGCAACCTGGACCTCAGACCTCTGCCCACAGCATTCCCAGGAATGGGGCTTCCTGTGGGTTGGAGCAATGGGCAGAAGGCAGGGCACAGCCACACAGTTTCCACTTCGTCCAGGTATGAGAGGTTGTGTGTGTTAGGACCTGAAATTAACTTACTGATCTAAAGATTTACTTAAAAAAGATTTTTTCTTTCCCCCTAATTTTTGACAAGGCCAGAGATTGTAGGTCATAGTCTATTCTTTCCAGTCTGATAATTGCAAAATCCATTACTATCCCTTTGAGATGTTTTTTTATAAAAGACTGTACTAAATCTGAATAAAAGCTTAATAAGTAGATTAGTTAGAACAATAGTCCTCATGAGGCTGTTTGATTCTGAGTGTAGCTGCTAGAGATAACCCTAAATGCAATTAGGTTTAACTCCCCGTGAGTGTCAAAGGAAGGTAATACCCATGGAGGCTTCCCTTCACATGACATTATTTTTTAAAGGTGTCTCAACATTCAAATTATTCTTTCCTCTGGGCATGTTTTTTTCTTTTTTTTTCTTTTTCTTTTAGTAGAATCATTGGAGCAACAGAGCTTGAAAACTTTTTTTGAGAAATTTGTTTTAGATGTTTTATATCAAAAAGAGGGCTGTCTCAGCTTCCTCGGGGGGAAGAGCTTGTCATCCTCGCCTGTGCTCTTTGTAATAGTAAGGATCAAAAGACACAGCTACAGATAAGGACAAAGAGAAATAGAGCCTTCACTAACGTGCACAGGTTTCTGAAGGATAATGTACTACAGTGTTGATGGATGAACTGTCAGGGGATTAGGTCTGTTTTTTCTCTTGAATCTAAAATGCAAGTAAAACTTATATTTAAAAAAAAAAAGACATTAAAGACCTCTGCCATTTGCATATTGTAGGCTACAATAGGACAGAAGTGGTAAAACTGTATGTACTCAAATTTGTTTAATTGTATGTACCATAAAACTACTACACTGTATTTAAGATTTTGTCCCATCTTTGCAAAGAGCAGCTGAGTACATGTGCCCACTAATATCCGTGCCTTTTCTGTGTTTTTCTACACAAGTATATCTGGAAATAATTTTCTTTGTGATAATGATATTCGACTGATAACCTGTGATCCTTTAGCCACTTTTATTTTTCTTCTGTTTAAAAATCCATTCCTTTTTCTACATCCCTATCTAGTTGTTAGTGTTTGAAGCAAGAAGGTAGATAACATTCATTCTTGGGATACTGGAAGACTTATTATTAATTTTCTACATTTCATTAGACTAGAAATAGTTTTATTACTTTTGAAAGAAGAAAATCTGAGCCTTCCAGGCAGAGGAATTTCTTGATATCTTGAGCGGAAAAAAAAGTCTTTTTTGGATTTAAGTATAGAGAAATAATACTGCTAAATCTGCTGAGAGGAAGCCTTTCCATTACAAATCTATGCTGATTAAAATTTTGTGGTACAGCAGATACTGTATTTTTCACTTGTTGGTGCATGAGCATAAATTCTTATATGCGTAGTTTTATTATTCATCCCACTGTAACTATGCTTTCTTACAGAAACTTTCATCTCTTCTCATTTTTTTAAGAGAAGAACCTTTATGAAGTTTAAAGCTAAGTTCTGAGTTGTCAGGAAAGTGTGCATGCTTATTTGTGTGGCAGTGGGAGAGTGGAGTTCAGAAAAAAAAAACCTATATATATATCAGATGAAAAAAAAGTGACTTTCATACAGCCTAATTGGTGATCTAATGGTCAAATATTGCATTCAAGACCGGCTATTAGCTAGAAACTTTTCAAATAGTAAGCAAATAGCCTAAAAATATTGTTTATGCCATGTTAAACTGTTCCACAGACCTCTTCATGTATTTTTTTCCTATTTCTTTCCACAACACACAAATAGAAATACACCTTCCACAAAAATAATGGTTGTTAAGATGATTTTGGCAACAAGAAGATAACTGCCTCTGTATCTGTTTTGAAGGTACAAATAGGACAGATAACACAAGAAAAATTATCATTTGTAGGGAGGGATTTGAGAGTGGGTGTAGCAATAATTTGACACAGTTTCGGTTCTTTGTAAGTATTCATTTAAGGAATATATGTGTTCATGTAGGTATAGTTTTGTCAAAATAACAAAGTATAAATGGAAATTGTACCACCTAGCTGAAAATTCCTTCCTTGAAAATCAGTGTCCTTAAAGCTGAACTAGTTAGGGATGAGCCGGAATGAAGGTGGCTGGTCATCCCACTTCGAAACTTAGTTTCCCATGCGGCAAAGGGGCACTTGAGCAGTTTGGTGTAGTTGGGTTTTAGTGTTTGTAAGAAGTGTAGCTTGTCAGTTTGAAATCTTTATTAAGCCCTAGAGCCACAATGATAAACTCAAGAGCTGTTACTTTTTCAAATCATTTCAATTGCAGATATTTTAGGTCAGAAACATCTCTGTTCCTGGTCTTTTGCACATACATAGTTAGTCATCTTAGATTTTTAGCATATGACAAATTTTCCCTGCTGTTTTTGATCGGAGTGTTGGTGTTGCTTTAGGATATGCAGAACATATTTTCGGTGTTGTGTCTGATCGTTTTGGGTACAAGATGGCATTATTAATTTATAAAGCGATTAAGTGTTTGAACCTAATGTGTACTGAAGAAACTCAGTTCTCAGCAAAGCTCTTGAAGAAGGTGAGGATCAAGAACAGAAGTAGCCATGCGCTCATCATTAGGCTTCTGGTCATGCTGGGCTGCATAAGGAAGTCCGTGAGCAGAAGTAAATAAAGTGAGGGAGGTTACATTTATTTACTGCCTCTGAAAACTCCCTTTGTTAGTATTGAAATTCGATAATGTTAAGTGGATTTTGTGCTTTTCTAATTTGAGAGGTCTCTTTAATTACTTAAAGTAGTTAAATTCCACGTATATATGAATTAACTAGACAAGCAAAAGAAAGTTGAGTAGCTTTAATTCAATTGATACATTGTTTGATATATTTTGTATTAATACATCTTCACAGCACTTGAGAGTTTTTATGAGACAAAAAACCTTAGTTTATCTATAAAAAAGTCATTATTTGGAAGGAGACACACGCAGACACCCGCAGGCCAGGTTCTCTGTTTATTCAGCAATACATGCTGCCAAAACAAGCAATAGGTCCTGTCCTTGCGGTGGTGCAGGTGAGTGGCTCCTGTCTCAGGCAGATGCAGAAGGACCCTGAGTGTGGGCTCACAGAGCGCAGGTCAGCACGCTGCTCCCGTAGACACCGCCACTGCAAGTGTCCATTTTCTGAATGTATCCAGAGTCGGGTTTCAGATAATTAAACTTCTATTTTAAAGGGTGATAATGTGCTACTAGAGGACTAGTGGTACAATGGAAATAACAGAGTATGATCCTACGGTGCCATACGTGTAGAAAATGCTCATGGACTTGAGGTTAAACTGAAGCACTTGTGTCACAGCCAGATTTTTGGTGGCTGGACCTCCCAGGGTCTTGGTAGCATTTTGAAGAGATGTTGCAGTCTTTTCATGTTCATGGTAATGAGTTATTTGTTCCTCCTGAAAAGGAAGAAACCACCAGTACTACCACAACTCAGCATGCATTTTTATATTTCACTGATAAGTGTTATGAATTTCTGGATAAGTATTGTATTTTTTTATTACTCTGAGATACGTTGGGTGGGAGGAGGTGAACTGTTCTAAGATGTCTTCCTCTTTTAAACCAAAAAGGAAGGGAATAGAAGAAAAGGAGGAAAAAGAACTGACTCTAAAATCTATTTATTTTATTTTATTTAGATTTTCACACACACCTTTCTGAGAAATTGAAAGACAGACAGACAAGCTGGCAGCAGCTGGCTGAGACAAAGAACTCTCTAATACGTAAGGCTTTTATCTTGCTTAAACTGTATTCCTTGTACTCGTGCACCTAGTTAGAACATGTGGGGTTTGCAGTCAAGAGTCTGAAACTGTTTGTGTTCTGCTTATTTTATATTGTGGGATTTTGTTTTCCTTTGGGTGTTTATATTGTGTTGAAGAAACTTGATCCCTCTTTCTTCTACTGCTCATTAATTTATCTTCTGTTTTGAATATTACATCCCTGATTGAAGTTAAAGGGATTTTTATAGGGGATCTTCAGTGGGTGGTAAAGGACTGGGAGCTAATGTTGCTTTGAGGGACTGGGCACTTGCCATGGAGAGAGAGCTAAACCATGGAAGAGATGTCAGATCTGGCGGCATACAGGCATAGTAAAGCCACCATGGTACCTATAGCTAGCTGTATTTTTTGAAAAAAAAAAAAATTCATGCTTTATCCAATTAGTAAAAATGTGCTTGTGAGATAAGCTGCTTCAGAGATTCTTGAATCTGGATTTTTCTAATGAGAGATTTTGTGATAACTGTGTTCATCTTGAATTTTGATTTGCATTTTTTTTTTTTTTTGATCTAAGCGCTTCAGATTGAAACAGTCACCCTGAGTGTGACACTGAACCTCTTTATCTTAGGGACTGTGTAAAACACAATCCAGCTTTCTTTTTTTTGTACAGAATTACCTTGGACAATTTTTGTTAAGGTATTGCTATCACCCCCTTCCCAAGAGCAAAATAGGTAGAGCTCCCATGGGAAGATAACGGTGTTTAAAGAAAGACTGTGATATTCTGCTTTTGTTAAAAGAAAAATGTAATTGGCTACAGAAATATAAGTCCAAAGACAGTAAAAAAATGACTACAAAAGCAGTGATTCAGCAACATCCTTCTCCTGATGTTTTCATTCACGGGATATGTGCAGTTATTCTATCGTATAACTTTTTTAATTTCCTTGGAGCCTTTTCTTGTAACTTCTTTTGTCCTCAGTGCTGCAGTTTTTGCCTTACATGTGGCTGGCTAATGAGATGGCTAATGTGGCTGGATTGATATTTCCGTCGTCTCCTCGCTCTCTGGCCATCGCCTAGCGCACACATGGAGATAGTTTGGATTTGGGCCCTTCATTTCAGCACTGAAGTAAATGCCCAGCTAAATTAGGGCCCGACCAAAAATAATTATCTCCATACTCAATATCTAAATGAAACGGGGTTTTCTTTTCATCTCAGTTTGATTTTTCTGATGTGTTTTCTTACATGATGTTAGTGCTTGATGTTGGTGAAGTCTTGTGGATAGTGTTACACTTTAAATATCAAACAGTGATGAAGCAAATCCTGGGATAATGCTGTATATCCAGTGATAAATTCTGTATAGAGCATCTTTGACCCTCTTCATAGTCAGTGTAACCCATATGCTTGATATGTTTTAAAACTGGGAGAAAGGAGCATTTTTTTTCCTTTCTGGTCTTTGTTATGTCTTGTATTTTTTTTCTCTGTCCTTTCTTGGAATAAAGGGAGCCAGAGACTGCTGTGTACTGCCAGAATGGGGCTGGGAATGAAAACTGTGTAGAGAATGCAAATGATGTGGTATATCCCCATGCCTGGTGCCTGGGTGTTAGTACAGTGAGTGTGGCACAGGACAAAGGAGAGAACTTTCTCACTGACCATATTACATCAGCACTAACTTAGGTGCATTTTCCAGAATCACAGAAGAACTGGGCTGTGGTTTGAGAAGGTCGGTGTAATGGAGGCCTGTGGTTTTCACTGAATAATGAAGAATAAAACAAAACGATCTATCCCTTGATGAGGGTGCACTCCGTCCTGAAGATAGGATAGTACCCCGTGCTGTGCAGTGAAATTTTTAAGCTAGTTTTGGGAAGTTGCATGTTAAATCGCAGTTAAATTAAGAATTTTTCTTTTCTGTGGGAGGAAAAGGTTTTGGCTTTTATCCTGCCGTGCCTGTTGCATTTGGAAACAAAATATGATTGGTTGTATGGGGCTTGGATTTAGGTGTATGATCTCTGCGTGGAATGGACTATAAAATCATGAGTGAGCCCAGAAGACTGGTGTCTGGTAATTTTTAGATGTATATACTTTGCATTGAATCTTTTTTTAAATACTGGTGGATATTGTGGGTGAAGCTTTGCCCCATAATAATTCTGCTTGAATCACAGTAGTGATGAATTGAATTCTCCCTGCTGTTTTCATTGTAGATTTGCCTTTGCTGAGGATTGTACGGCCATTTGGGGCATTGGAGGAGTGTTTCTGCCTTTTAATTGAAATTCTTTTACAAAACAGATAAGCAAAAACTGTTTGTATCTTGGGATTTTAGCATCGATTTCTTGAGTAGGCAGCCCCAGGTTTAACAATTACTCTTCTTGCAACATGCTGTTTCGTTAAGAAATAAACCACTAGCGCGTGTAAACTGCAGAGCCGAAAATGCGTGAAAAATAAAATAATGAGAGTGTAAGAAATTCTGAAGGGAAAATGCTCTCGTGCAGTCTGGGTCCTTGCAGAAAGCAAGCCGGTGTTGCACCAGCTGTCCCTCCTGGGGGCAGCTTGGTACTGGTTGCAGAAGTCATCTCAGAAACACTGGTATTTGAACTAGCAAATTTGTGAAATTTGTTTGAGAAACAAAACAGAGTATGTTGAAAGCCAGAGCTACTAGCAAAATACTTTTATCGTATCAGATTTATACAATCCAATCTCTTGTGTCCTAGAAAACTGGAAAGCATGAAAGCAAGTGCTTATATTTTAAGGAGCTCTGTGACAGTTTATAAAAAATAATTTTTCACTTTTTGCACTCGGCCTCAACCTTAAACTGATTCGTTGAAATAGGTGGTAATTTTTAACACAAGCAGTGACAAAATAAACACCATCTGCTAGTGTTGACTCTTTCCATAGTATTCTCATGCTGGGTGATTTTATTTCACATTTTTTTCAGAAATAGTTAATGGCACATCTGCTGTGTGTTAGAGGTGCATTTTGGGTGATTAAATGTGGACATAAGCTTAGGGAAAATGAAACTCCTTCAAGAAACTGGAAGGAATACTAAACTATCAAAAGCAGCTTCTTAAAATGTAGTTATGTTGATTCCTTTCCTTTTTATCTTATGTTCATTATCCAATCAAAAATATTAAATGCTTATTGATTCTCATGAAGAACCTGATTATCATCCAGAACTTGTCATTTGGTCTTTATTTTTTTCCCCGAGACAAAAGTCTTTCCCCAAGGTTTTCTTAGCGCTCTAGGCAGGCTTAGTTTTCATCATGCTCCTGAGTCAGGGGCTTTCGAAGTTTCAGATGTCACATTGGGTCCGTGTCAGATTTGTTTGCGTGGAAAAGGATGTTTAAGGATCTAGGCTGTACAGCGCTGCCACTGCAAATGCAAAGCAGAAGCGCCGAGGTTTATCTCCAAGACCACTTGAATACTGTACAACAGAACTCGGCGTGCGTGCAAGGATGTGCGGCGCGCTTCCATGCCTCCCACTAATGGGATATTTCTCCTGTCCAGCTCAAGAGGTTGCTTCCCTCCTGCACAGGCCTGCAGAGCAGGGCGGTTTCTTGGTGGTTTGGACTGTGGGATGCTTTGCTGTCCTCGTTGGAAGGTTTCTTCCCTGTGTCCCTTCATAGCAGTCTCTGCCACAATTACTGTGGTTTCTTCTACCTTTCCTGCCTTAGTCAACAGTGTGAAACTGTGTACAGTTCAAACAGAACATTAGATATGAAGATACCTATACCATAAACAGGATTTTTCTTCTTTTTCTTCTTCTTCTTTCTTTTTCTTTTTCTTTTTTTTTTTTTTTTTTTTTTTGAATGTTCCTTGACTACATTAGAAATGGAAATATTTTTAAGGGTAAAACTCTGTACTTCTGGCTATTTTAACACTTGTATTCAACTTCAGTCAAGTCGAATGAAGTTCAATTTATTGTTTAGTAATGAATGTGGGGGAAAGTAATGGCCTATCTCTGAAGTAATACGTAATTAATATTAATTGTTCAGGTCAAAGAAAAAACTAAAGCATGTGATGATTGGGTTGTGTGGATTTTTCTCTCTGCTAAGAGCAAAGTAATTAAAAACCAGAGTGAGAAATCATGTGAGTTGCACTAACTGCAGGCATGTAATAGTGAATAGTGAAGTCACCCCATGTTCTTAGACAGTGATAAACGCATTTACATAAGTTAGATAGTTACATTAGATACCTTTTGACCTGACCTGTACAAACATTGAATTTATGAATTAGCAAACCTCCTTGAAAGACAGCCTCAAGTATACGTGTGATCATTTATGTTAATTTGAAGCGTTTGTCAAACTGCGCTGCATGAAATTAGGGAAAAACATCTCCTATTTATTCATGTGTCTTGTGAATAAAGAGGAAGAAAATAATTGAAATTTTTGTATCTCCCTAGTTGAGGTTTCATTGCACCCACTGCTGGGCTGAGAGGGAGGGGAGTTGCAGGGGCTGCTTGTAGAAATTCGGCGAGCTCTGCTTTGAGGTGGTTTTCTGGTACCCATCACCAACTGGAAATTGCTTTATTCTAAACTGGATCCCTGCCTTTGGCAAGTTACTTGTGTTCTCTAGAGCAATATACTCTATACATTACACATATTACTACATTGCATTTAATATGGAGAAAGTGTAAATTATGCAATATTGGTTTTGGCAGAGAACTATTTTCAAATATTTAATTTCTGAACAGCTTATTATTTTACAGTTTATTCCCTATGTTAAAGATTTTACATTTATAGTGCATAACTGCATTCAGAAGTGGAAGGCCAAATATTTTGCTAAAAATGTAGATAGCAGATGGGACTTCTGTATGTGAAGAATAAATTCTGCTTGGGATAATATGCCATGGGGTGGTGCAAAGCTGAGACTTTCACAGCGTGTTTCTTAATAGCATTCTTACTGGAATGACTTGAGTATTTTCCACCAACTTTGCATTATTTCTTTTCCTGCTATCTCTCATTGATATAGCTGACAATACATATTTCTTCAAAATTGCTTGCCCTGAAGAGGATCATTAGGAGTTGATATTTGATTCCAGAATAATTTCTTAGATTTAATATTAATGATTCCTCAGACTGAACATGCTTCAGAGGAAAAGGACAGAGGTGTTTTGGTCTGTTTTCAGAATTTGACCATACTGTTTGTACACTGTTCACTTCTTACTTAGAATGAAAGCCTTGTTTGCACAGTCCAAGTCTGGTGCAGGAAAACACTTTCTCTAATCCCATACGACTTGAACTATCTGGTACCAAATATAATACTAAGTGCAGTGCTGGTCCCAGGAAGCCCCAAAAGGACTTAATGAAGCTTACTGGCATAATCGTATTTAAATAAATCATGGTTTTTGTTTTTTCCTAAAAATAATTTGAAAGCAGTAAATAACAAAGCCTGGAAAACTAAATATGACCCACCTGTGCAGACAAGTCAAGCGGTGATTTCCTTTGGCCACCAGAGCAGATACTCTTCAGCCCTTCTTTCAGCGGCCCCAACTGCACAGGGCTGCTCCGGTTGGGAGAGTCTGAAGAACAAATGCTGCAAATGGAAGCAGAATTGAAGTGATACTTAGCGTAGACCTCGGAATTTCAGCTGTGTTTAGGGGAATTGAAGAAAACTGGTTAGCACCGGCATGCATCGCTTCCTTCATTCTCTAAAGTGGGAGTAATTTGAAGAGCACTGGAAATGTTACTTATTCCAAAAAGGTGGTGGTTTTCCTTCACTCGGCCTTGTAAGACGATGTGCACACAGGGCTGGGAGAGATCAAGTCGTTGAAAAGCTAGGTATTAGTTAAAAGAAAAGGACAGAAATATCTTGAATGCAAGTACAAGTATATACTAAATATCTGTAGAGTAGCAAAGTTATTTTCCGGTTGGAAAGAAGAGTAAAATCTAAGAAATCTTTAAATTAAGAAAAGTTTTTAAAAGCAAGTGCTGCTCTTGACCTTCGAAGTTTGTAAGTGAAATGATTCCTGAGCAGGGCTGTAGTTTAGCTGGTTTGACTGGGGAGATTTTGTGCCTTATTAGGGAAGTTTTGCAGTTCAGCAGGACTGGGAAAGGGTTTCACTGTCCAGGATGTCAGGGTGGGAAGGGAAGATGCAGTGTGATTGAGCAGGCATTAAACCAGTTTCATGATCACTTTTCTCTGGTTGTTGGGCTAGGGACATTACCATAGCTCTGACTTTCTGGATAAGATTATTTCTCTGTGATTTTAGCTTTATTATAAAAGTATGAGTGGACTAAGTTTTGCATAATGAGGCTTCTAAGTAAATTTTAAACTAATTTCCTAGAAAATGTATATTAAAAGTATGGGGGTATTGTATTTATAGAATGTTTTTATATTTATTTTTCTTGTATGGAAAACATGTTATTTAAATTATTTTATCTTTCAGTGTGGGATCAAATAATTACATAACTTCTGAGAATGAGTGATTTGAAATTGTTTGCTACTTAAATTATTGATGTTTCAAATGAAATGCTTCAAATGAGATGCATCTGCTTCATGTCAGACAGGCTCATGGGATGTTAATAATTGCTGCAGAGAATAAGAAGCAGCACTTGGAGTTTATATATATGTGAATATAGACTTCAGGAGGGTAGAAAAGATTTTTGCATGTCCTTTATAGTAGGAGTTTGTGTGTGCTGGAGTAGGGTAGGACAAGGAATCATCCAAAGCATTTTTTTCTAGTTGTCTTTCTTTCACTGTAATGTTTTCAACAAATGTCTCTGCACAGTGGTGTCCATGTCTTTTACTAAGCGATAAAATCCTCTCGAGTTTAGGGGTTTAGTATGTTTTGCTAGATTTCCCTGGCGGTAAAGATAGAGTGGAGCTTCTGCTGGAAGAACATATTTTCCATTCTAGATCCCAAGGCTACCACGGGATTTCCCACAACATGCCCACACATGCAAATGTTCACAAAGGGAATGTATAGAAAAGTTTGCATCTGTTGTCAGTGGAATCAGCGTATCAAGGAAGGTCATTTCTACCCGTGCAGCGGAGCCTGTAGCGCAAAATGCTTTGTGTTACCTCTGGCCTATTGAGCTTGTCCATGTACGTGCAGTGCTTGGCTTGTCAGCAGGGCTAATGTTCTCAGGTGCCAAGCTCGGCTGCACGGCAGTAACGCTTCCTGGCCGGACCCGAGCTGCTCGCCCTGCGACACGCTGCGGCTGCGCTCTTCCGCATGGCCTTTAAACAGAGGCAGGAGGGTTTTGTTAAGGCAAGAGGCAAACGTGTCTGTTTTAGCTCGATATCTTAGGCTGCTATTAATCAGAGTAATCAGTTCATATGCTCTTCTGCATTTGGTTCCTTGACCAGAAGGTTGTACCTCTGCGCATTACAGTATGTGACGAGCACCTAGAAATTCCTTGTCCTTCAGCTTCTGGGTTCTCACTGTACACATTACCTACTTCAGTGCTCCTTCTTTTTTCAACCTGAAGCGCTGAAGGGGGAGGTAGTCCTTTCTTAGGTAGACTGTTTGATTGAAATCCAATGTAGGACTCATTAAGGTAAGAATTCCTGGAGTGGGTCTCAGTATTAAGTCTCCTGTCTACTTTTTTTTTTTTTTTTTTTTCCCAAGAGAATTGGATGGCATTAGGTACTTTGACTTCTACAGAATCCCATTGAAGGGTTGTCTCTTGCCATTTGTTGTCTGTTACACTGAGAGTCTTGAGTTGGTTGTTTCTGACATGCATCTTTTCTCTTTCACCTCAGAGCATATTGCAAACACTTCTCATTTGCAGGGACTTAGATGAGCTTAGAGTTAGTTGGAGTCACCAACTTTCATTTATAAATCTTTAAGATAATAGCTTTTATGTAGATAGACCACTTGAATATAGAACGTGTTCGGAATCTGGGAAGCTATGTTGTGTTTTTATTTTATTTATGCTTTTAATAAATAGAGTGAGTGGAATGGCTTCCTGTAAGCCTACCAAAAATAAATAAGCTAAATAAAGATATCAGTCGTTCTCTCTAAGCCCTGTCGACTTGAAGAATTATTGAGCTTCCTTGCTGAGGAAGAAAGTAAGCATGAGAGTCTGTGGAAAGTTATTAGTTATATATAATCTATAGGCTTGAAAGATATTGTTCTATTTGTTTTCCTATGTTTAAATCCTTGGAGGTTAGCTGTTTTCTTGAGTTTTAAGGACTCCTGTGAAACTATCATCATTAAGTTGGTGTTAGTTTTAGAAGCACCCTATACAATGCATGCTATTTTATGCATCCCTTGAGAGAGAAATCCAGGGCAGATCAGTGTGGCTTCTCTTGACCTACTCTCGTTGTTTTTCACATATCTGCAATAAATTTACCCTGCCTGTGTTTCTTTGCATTACCAGAAGCAAACTAGAAATATGTTTAAGCCTGACTTTTGAAATGAGATGAATAGTTCAGCTGATGTGGTTTACTCAAGATCATTAGGCTTCTAGATACTGGTTAACAAACTCAATTAGATTGCTATAAACAGCCTTTCCTGCAAGTGTTCTAGTATTACTGTCAACAAATATGTAAATTTTTGAAAATGCAGCTAGACAGACTAAAAGCAGTGTTTGTGTAAATTGCTAGGTTTCTTTTCAAGCGTATTGTTGACATATCCCTCGAAGATCTGGAAGGTCTCTTCCAACCATAACAACTCTGTGATTCTCTGTTCTGCTGGCCCCACAGTGCGTGGCCTTTGCCAGGGTTAGGCTGGCTGTGGATGGTGCCACCATAGGCTCTGTCGGTGGTAGTGTGAGCAGATACCGCACCTTCACGTGAACGTAGAGGACTGCAAAGCTGCACTGCAAAACACGTTTGATTTCCTATATGGCCATGTCAAGGGGCACAGAGTATAATTTAATCTATACTAAGTATAATTAAAGTATACTAAATAAGTGTAACATTGAATGTAGAGGAGTAAACAAAGCACTGAACATACTTGCTGCAATGCAACTTCGTAATAAAACAAAGTATTTACTTAAAAGAAGTTCAGTGTATGCTCTGTATTGGATTCAGTCAGCCAATTAAGGGACCCAACATTTAACAGACGAGGGGTGAAAAATAATCAATAGCTAACAAACTGTGCCGCTAGAAAGCCCTCTATCCATTGCTTCAGGCAGCCCTGCTCCAGTTCAGTGCAGAAGCAATGCACATAAATAAGCAAGTCCTGGAAGTCCTTGAGAACAGTGTCTACCTTCCTATGTAATGCCACCTAATATGTTCCTTTTTTAGTTGCTTTTGATTGGTTTTTTTTTTTTGAGTTCCACGAGCCTTTGCAGCATATGACATTTGATTCACATGAATGTTAACTACCTGCCAAAGCTTATGTTATTGCAAGGAATTTTATTTCTGCAGTTGGGTCAGGTGGTGGTTTCCTTGATTTTTTTTTCCATTTATTTTAGATTTTTTTTTTTTAATTAACTTTTTCCATCTCTTGGGTTATATGCGTTTGAAATAAATGCTCTGAAATTCTAGAAAACGAGATTCTGTGTGTATGTATAATGTGATACTAGTGGTATTTAAGTTAAAAGTTTGAATTTAAAATGTTAGTTTTAGAGACAGTTCAGCTCAGACATCAGTTTTATATTTTTTTGTTTTACTGATTGGCTCAGCTGGGATTTCCTATGTACCAATGACACTAGATATCATATTTTTAACTTGTACATATTCTAGATACAGTTCGGACTCCGTTTTGGCTAGGATGCAGCCATTTAAAACATTTCTAGGGTGTTGCATCAATTGACTTTCACAGATACTCTATATAAATGCAAGCAATCTTCCTTGTAAGTTTGTTTCTACTTAAACATCTGCAACTCTGCAGTTTCATAGCTTGGCAAGAGGGTTCAATCTCACTTAAAATTTCCAACTAGATGTATTACGTATTTTACCTCGTAAGTAGTAGCTGGAGAGAGTATTTCATGCAGCATTGGCACCTGCTGATCTCTGCTGTTGAAGGTGGCATATAATTCACTCAAGTGATATGATAAATAGCTTTTTTGTTTGTTTCTTTCATCGTTTCTAGCTAAGTAATAAAAAAAACTGAAGATTTTTTCTGTATTTGTTGTAATTTAACTTATTTTTCATTATTATTCATCATCTTGGGAAAAAAAAAAAGCAAGATTTGCACTTAGATACCAATAAAAATATGAATGCAAGCAAATCTTGGACACAAAAATTGTCTTGTTCCACACATAAGAACTGTTCTTATATACGTGTTCATGCTTCTTCTATTTTGCCTTTTATGTGAACAGGTATTTTGTTTTTTTCCAGCCATATCATGCTTTGATGGGGAGAGTCAGGAACATGAGCAGATTTTGTGTTGATGAAAAGGGTACCACTTCGCTTTATTGTTCTTCGAGGACTTTGTTCTGGCAGAGGTAGATGACATGCCTGGGGTTACCAGGAAAATGGGATTTCATTGCTGAACAAGGGAGCTTTGAAACAGTCTTCTTGATTTACAAATGAGCCCTGAATGTGCCAAGGCTGACACAGAAGTGTTTATAGGAATCCCTAAGCTTCAACATGGGCAGCGTGTGCACGTTGTCTTTGTGTTGTCTACTTCGTACAGGTTGCAGCTGATAAATTTTGAGATTACAATCTTCATTGTTCCTGTGAGAGCATATCACATCGTTTGTCTAAACATTATATAGACAGTAGAAAGTGATGTATGTGTAAGAGGATCTGACAAACTCATACCAACAAAATTTAGATCTCTATTGTAATCACAGAATGCCTAAGGTTGGAAGGGACCTCTAGAGGTCATGTAGTCCAACCCCCCTGCATATACAGGGCCACCTAGCGCAGGTGGCACAGGGCTGCATCCAAGCGGATCTTGAAGATCTCCAGAGAAGGAGACTCCACAACCTCTCTGGGCAGCCTGTTCCAGTGCTCTGTCACCCTCACTGTCAGGAAATTTTTCCTTAAGTTCCTGTGGAATTTTCAATGCTTCAGTTTCTGGCCATTGCTTCTAGTTCTATCAGTGACCACTACTGAAAAGAGGCCATCCTCATCCTCTTCACTGCCTCCTTTGAGGTACTTATATACACTGATCAGGTCCCATCTCAGCTCCCAGTGTTCGACCATAAAGGGCAGCTCTGTTGCCGTTTTCTAGTGCCTGTCAAGATTGATCTTGCAAAAATTGCTCGAAACATGATTTGTTCACAGGGTTCTCTGTCGTGCATGATCTCGTGATAGTTTTAATTTTTGAAAGTTATACATTAAAATTTGGCATCCTCGTGCAAGTTGGTTGGCAGCTTTTTCCTAGACTCCTGGGCCCTGCATGCAGGCTGGCTGAGGAGCCTAATAGATGTTGAGAACAGAATTATCATTTCCTCATAACACGGTGTCATTTCCATAGGTGAAGAAGAAATAAGATACTAATAATAGAACTAAGCGTGTAAGTAATGAACAAGGTACCAGAGCCCCAGTGCTGCTTCCCATGTTGCGCTGTTGAAAAACGGCTGCGGGTTTTGGTCCCGCGCGAGTCCAGCAGCTCCGCAGGCTGCAAGGACAGGTCATCAGCGGCCGCTGCTGCACGAGCCGGGCCGGCCACCAACTCCAAAAGAGAAACTTCAGGTCTCTGAGAGTTCATGGAGATGGGCAACAGCGAAGCCTGTGTCGTGCCAGGTTTCACAGTAGCTCTCTCCCTGTAATGAACTGTTTCCTTTGCTCTATCATTTGTGATTCTCAACAACAGATATTATTTTATATAACTGAATTTAACAAGATTATTAAAAAAAAATGGCATATTGTTTGTTATTTATCAGATAGCAATGCACAGCAGGTAAAATCTTCTGTTTGTGCATTCTGTCCATGAGCATGGAAATGAGTAGCAATGCATTTGGGTTTTTTTAATACGTTACTGAAAAGATAAATATGTCCATGGGAGATGCAAAACAGGAAGCTCTTGGTTTTGCAAATGTTCCCCAACCTTACATTCAGTAGGCTTTCTCCTAGAGGTTCCCAGGAATTGGTATGGCTCTTGATATTTTGTTTTATGGTTTCATTGTTATTTATTGCTCTTCCTTTTCATTTTCATTGGAAATGAGTAGCTGTGGGTACTCTGGCTACTGCAGTCCCATGCAGCGAGGCCACGAGGCTGCTTAATTGCTGGCTGCTCTGTTTGCAGCCTGGGCTAGAGATTTCTCAGCCGCTGTGTCTTGCGCAAACAAACACACATCCCTGTGAGCTGCACAAGCCTGCCGGCTGCAAGGGGTGGTGGTAAAAGCAGCTGTGTGAAAAATGCTGGTGAGCCTTTTGAGAAGAACCTTGTCTTGTTTTAGGGAATAGACTATGAAGAGGGAAACGGTTTAAGTAAATCCTGTCCTAGGCATGTGTTACAAAAACAGCTGCTCAAGGTAAATGGAGTAGCAGTTAAGTTGTATGGGCCGGTGCGTTTGGGATATTTCCAATGGTACTGGTGGGCACGGGGCATTTGTCTTACGCGTGTGTGTATGTGCTGAAGTGCCTTGCTGAATGAAGACTTTGGACATGTCAGTAGAAAAAGCATCAGATGTGTGAAAGAGAAGTTTGTCTAGCTTATCTCCTTCCCCAACTCTTTTTAGATGAATCTTGCAGAGATTTTGGCTTTCAACCAGTTAGATACTCATGTCTGTGCACAATATTTAAAACTCAGTTATTTCATGGAAGTAAATGTATGAGTTATTCCTTTTGTTGAAACTAGTATTTCTGTGCCTGACTAATGCTACAGCAGATGCATCTTAGCAATTTTTGGTGCTAGATAGAAAATGCGAGAACCTGTAACTTTCTTTAAATAGTTGTTGTGATATAAAGCAGGAAACAGTCAACAGCCCATTTATAGATTAGCATCTGAATTTATGCTGATGTTAACTCCTTATTAATTGATTATCTGGATGTTACTAAGTAATTAAAATAGGAAAAAGAGATGAATAAAAGAAAACACATAAGAAACTTCTAGGTTATTCAGTCTAGAAAATGAATTTCCTTGCCTCGGGCCAGGCCGCCCGGCTGTGCTGTGCTCTGCTGCTCTCTGCTTGCCAGGGTGTGAAGGTGTGGCACGGTTCAGAAGCGCTGCACTGCTGGGCTGAGTAGGAAAAATGGCTTTACTGAAAGACATGCGTGTTCTGTGGCTGAGCCTAGAGTGTCTCTCTTGTGACCTGATCCTTTTTATGGAGTGCGGTATGTTACGGAAAAATATTTAATGATTCAATTGAATTTCTGAAAGAATTACAGTAATTTAAGAATCCCATTGCAAAATCATAAAGTTTAATTAGCGTGACGTTTTACTTTTATTGGCAAGATGATCAGTATTGAGAGAAAAATGTGTATTTAATGAGGGAAAAATACTTCAGATATGAATTCAGAAGTGTACATAGAATGTGTTAGTTAACATATATGTATGTGTTTAATAAGATTACTTTTCTGTGAAACCTAATGTGTCATAAAGGGTATGTGCCTGTGTGAGTTAAATAAAATTGTTATTTGTGATTTGCATTGGGAAGATGTAACATAACTGAATAGACTTTGAGTCTGAGCTAGTGTCTAGAAGCATTTTAGAAGTTGTGGGAAATACTAATATATTTGCTGTGCACAGTGGAGTAAGACAGCTGTGAAGATGCCTCCAGTCTGTTGCAAACGGTTTTATAAGCTTGTTTAGGCGTTTCTTTTGAGAATTGAATGCCTTGAATTATCTACGTCTAATCTGAAAATTGTCTAGAGACATCTCTGTTTCTAAGGCTATTTGACTAAAATTTTAAGTGTTTAATGTGTCCTTCAAAATAGCCACCAAATCATAGTTTAATATTGCACTTGGGCAAACACTGCACACCTCTGCCAAAGAAAAGTTGTAATGTGGAGCTGCACCAGCCCTGTTGACCAGCGTCTCTGCCAAATCCCCTTCCTGAGAAGAACTTTTTGTTGACAGTTGAAATTTCAGTAGTTTTTCCCAAGCTCTCCTATTGCAAATAACATTAAATAATATGGGTCATTAAAATATATTCAGTGCTGGCCATACTAAATCTGCCTATCATGATAATTTTTTTTCCATTTTCAACAGTTGTGCAGTGTATGAAGCAGACCATAATTGAGCATTTCATACAATCCATCAATTGAAATGTAGCCATTGTTTCCAGAAAGGGTTTCAACTCTTAAAAAGCAATTACTTCCACTTAAATCAAAGCACAACATAGAGGTGGTTTCATAAGTAAAATAACTTTTGAAAGGAAGCCTTAGAAAATGGAGATACGAAGGCAGCAATAAACACACATTTTATAAGATATATATTTTTAAGCACTTGTCAGCAGCGTTAACCTGGTGAGATGTGGAAATGTCAGGCACATTACATGTGCAGGACGTGCATTTGGCATTTTGCTGTCAGCGGGGGAGTTCTTCCACAACTAATTCCTCAGGAACCACACGCTGAGTCCCTCTGCGGGGAGGAAGAAGGGCTAGGGGGAGAAGCGGAGAGTATTTATTGTGTGGAGATGTTTTACAGAAGTTTTTCTTTTTTTTTTCCCCCCTTCTAGCCTAGGGAAGACCATGAGTTGTGTCAGTTATGCTGTATGATAATTTGCTGGAGTTAGCAGTAAATCCGTGTTTTATGCAAAGTATGAATCAAACTGCAGCTCATTAGTATGGCAGGTACGGACGGTAAATGCAGCTGGTAGGCTGTGTGTAAAGTGCAGTTAAATCTTCTCTTGTGCGGGTTGTGTGTGTTAGTATTGGCGCAAGTTCACCAGAAACGCTTGTTCCCAGGATGCGCAGCACGTCGCCGGCGCTGTCACTAGCGTTACGAGTGTTACCTCAGCCACGGATACTCAACTCAATACTGTTGACGGACTTGCTAGGCCTAAAAACAGTAGGGTTATCAAACATGTCATAGTGAGCTTGGGACAAAACCACTTGCCGGACAAGAGGTATGAGGTATGTATCACATACAATCACTTCATCAATGAATATACCGGGGGGAGTTGTTTGTTTGTTTTTTAATCTTGTAGAGTTCACTGGTAGATAATGTCTCTTTGCAAGTACATACAATAGTGTTTACAAATATATTTCATTTTATGGTCTGCATTTGATTGTCAAAAATTGTTATAAAAGCTTTCAATTAAGACTTAGAGTGTAGTCAATCTGTATTTAGGTAAATGCCACAACTGTAAAGTTGCTAGTGTGTTGTTAACCACTGGACCTTATTAGATTTTCTTCAGCTGAAATCCCACTCTTCGTGGTCCCCAAGAGCCCCCGTTCCTGATTCCCCTCTCTGTTCCCCAACATGTAGCAGAAAGTACTTGGGTTTAATGACAAGGGCTGCCAGGTCAGCCGCCTCTCTTAATGCTTTTTCTGTCCCTTGGCTGTTTGAGGAGCTCCTGCAGAATGCCTCTGCCCTGGTCTTTGCTTTGTATTGTGGTTGTGCCACCCTCTATTTCCCTCTTACCTTCATGCTCTTGCTAGCATCTCACATACAAAATGGGCTCTGTAGCAGCTATCACTTAGGCAAAAGTGATTCAAATGATGCAATAGCTAGTTATAATCCAGTAATATTCGGATCCTTGAACATATGAGAGCTTTGTATCTTTGTGTTGTATGAAAACAGGCAAACAAAAATGCAGGAAGGTGAAATAGTCGATTATTAACTGCAGAGTTAAAATAATACTATCCATTTCCCATCAAGGAGATGCATGGGGTTGTTTTTTAAAAACTAACTACTGTGACTCACTTAACATGTAGGAAAAATAACTTTTTTTCCCCAAAGGGAGAAAGGACTTTTAATGCCTCAGTTTGTGTTATTAACTGAAAATGAGCCACATTTTCTATATAATGCAATAATTATTGGTAGACTCACTGCTGAATGGAATTGAATGAATTGCAAAAATAGCTTGAAATATCAGAAATATCCTTGGGTGCTTGATCCATTTAATATCATCTTAAATGGAAAAGTAGATATTTCTCATGTGCCTCAGTAATTCTGCCACATGAAGACAGCAGGAAGTTCATTTTACTGAAACATCAGGTGTTACAGATAGCAAAATCTATAAAGGTGTTTAGATAAATGGTACCAAACTTCATGTATCAAAATCACGGGCCTGTGTAGTATGTTCTGCAGTGTGTTTATTTGTGACCACGTGGATGGAAGTCTTGTCGGTAGAATGGGAGTGCTGCGGTTTGGTAGCTGTCTTTCAGTGAGAAACAAAACACGATTCTGTTTTCTTTTTTCTTATGTTGAGCAAAAAAAGAAGAATATACTTCATATGTGTATTGCTTCTTAGGTGAATGTTAAGAGTCTTAACAGCAATTTCTTTGTGTTTTTTGTTCTGGCTGTTTTGGTAGCTGTGATCAAGCTAACTTGTAAAAAAGGAAAACTGGAGCCCGGTTAAGGTAAGCACAGGGACTAAATATTGCAGCACAGGATAGATTAATTGCAACATCTTCTCTGCATAAACAAGATTGCGACCGGTATTGAAGACGTTGCATCAGAGCTGTAGGACAGTCGCCTTTTTTCTACTGCTAACAATTAAAAGATGATGAAAGAAGCAGTTTCCAGAAGCACGTCTGAATGCCAACCCTATCATACTTCTCTTCCGTGATCATGTTGAGCACAGAAATGCCTGCACATCTGAAATGTCAGTTCTTTCTCGCTGTGCCTGGTGAGGTTTGGATGAGGAGACGCGGTAGCTAGAGCAATGGAGGAGAGTTCGAACCACCCTGCTCTCAGCTCAGATGTCAGTCAGTTACGTGCTTAGAGAAACTGCCCCAAGTGGAAAACTCTCAAATATTATTCATTTGCATTAAAGAAAAAGAGATTCAAGCTTACAAGTGTAACTATTACCTGAAATGCAAAGCTAAAAGTTCTGATTGTAAATTTTTTTAGCATCTGAATGGAGGACAGACAGGGATGTATTAGAAGGATGTAGGGAAAAGATGCGTTCGTTTATAAAATTGTAGTTTTGTGGCAACATATTTATGTTTTAAAAACATCTGAAGCTGTACAATCTTACTCTGTTTTATAGTGTCTTCCAAATAAAGCCTAAACACAGCTATAAGTAGTGTGTAGATCAAGAAAAAAGAAATCAACAGCTGTAGGACTTGAGTGTGCTTGGGGCTTGCCCTGAGGATGTTAGTGTTCCTCTAAACTATAGCTGATTCCCACTTTCACAATTGTACTGGGAAATCAAAGTCATTTTACCCATCTAATTTCTGGATTGAGAAGAGTCTTTTTTCTTTGTGTCCTAGAGGAAAGGAGAGGACTTGATAATGGTTTTCAGCGGCTTGTGGAGGATTTCAGTGACACTGCTAGATGCCTTTGCATTTATCCTTGGTGTTGACATTGGGAGCACAACATTTATTATGCTCTGCAGGTCAGCTCAGAGTCATGTAAAGAAAGAGAAGACACAAATAGAATCGTGTAGGACTATGCTGTTTGACTATTAGTTTCAGTTGTTGCCTTTTGTTTTTTAAAAACAGACATAGAGCACTCCAGCGCTATATGTCTAGGATGGTCTAGCGGTGGATGAAAACAAAAAGTCTTTCCATTATTTTGTCTCTGTACATTTTCCTTACTTATCCGCAATATTTCAGCATTCTGGATGCAGCTTTTTCTGTTTGGTACCAGCTTCTTCACTGGTTTTGCTCTGACCAGAATTTAAAACATCCAGCAGTTTTGGTCAGTAAAGCAGTAGTGATGTTGCAAGCTCGCCAAGTTTGTCTTAGACTTTAAACCACTGTAAAGTCTTTGACATTGTCTTTAAAGAAATGCTACTGTATGTGGACAAAGTTATGAAGTCAGGGCTTAGCATGAGAACTCAGTACGAACAAAACTGAAGTTGTCATGTCATTTTGTATTTTTTCCTTTACAGGAAATTATCAAAATATCTTTGTTGAAAAAGAAAGCTACTTCCATATTCTCAACGCTATGGATGAGCACCGTGCAGAAGGGCTATAGGGATATTTTTCATCCTTTAATGTTCACATTTCTTGCTATTTTTATGAAGCTTTCTGCACCCTTTGTGAATGATAGTCTGAGCACTACTGAGATCAGAACGTGTGGTTCCATGGTGCTCTAATTATTTTAATTCTCATTTTTAAACAATCTGTTTATTAATGACATTGTCTTAAACATGATGAATTCCTTGCAAAGTGTGGCAGGAATAGGGACCTAGTTAAAAACGAGAAGTATTGTCTTTATCCTGAGAATCACCTGTAGTTTCTTTTGTAATGAAAACAGTCCCATGTAGGACATTCAGTATGGGCATACTTGGTCACTGCAACTTTTCCCTAGGGCTTGGTCCTTCACTTACTCATGCTTGCGTGTAGAGTTGCCTAAAGTTCGTTAGCAGAACCGTCGCCGGTGTGCTCCTCCAGCCTCGTGGTGCTGCTGTTTCATTTTCATTCTTTAACTTTGTCTTCCTGCATCTTGCAACACTGAGCTTATCAGATGATCATAAATGTCAAACAAATCAAAGCGTAGTTTCCGGCAGAGCTGTTGAAGTGCTGCATTCTCAACATGCCTTTTTTTGTTGTTTTTTAGTTCATTTTTGAGAGGTTGGAATAGAAAATACAAATGCGTGAGCACTAGGGAGCTGGAGCAAGAGGGCCCCTTGCTCCCGGTCTCCTCTGTGCACTCCTTGGTGCTCTCCTTCCCTTGGGCAGGCAGGAACACTTGCCTGTGTTCGTACATACCAGCACCCTAGGAACAATTCTGATATAAAAAAAAGTTTGATATATCCTACTTTACAGTTTTGCTGGGAATTAGTAAATACCCGGAAAGCTGAAAAATGTAGCCTACTGGGGCAGGGGAACATGTAGCTGAGCCGTGGGCTTCTCAAACACCAGGAATGCGATGAACGGTCCAAGATGCCACCGATGTCCGTAGGTTGTGGTCCCTGGTTCTTCCCCTTCTCCAGCATTTTTCCCCATTCACCATATTCTGCTGCTTCCTTTTTGCTTGGTGTGGTAGGTGGGTTGAGAAGTGTTGCACATGCTGCCTGGTCCATATTTTCTCCCCCTCACCAATCTGTGTGGTGTTTGGCAGCCTGGGGTTGGACGCGGGGACAAGCATGTATTGCAGCCAGGCGATAGCGAGCAGTGTCCCGGCAGCTCCACGAGGCCGAGAAAGCACCCCCTCCCCTGCTACCCCCCTTTTTTTTCCCGACTTTTTTATTTTAACTTTTTTTGGGGGGCTTTTTATGTGGTAGACTCATTTCAAGATTTAACCTCTCTCTCATCTCCTCTGGCTGTCTTGATTATATCCTCTTTTGAATTACCTGTTAACTTTAATATCACTTTGTCTAAGCTCACAAATTTACGAGTTTGCAGAAACTTAGAGAAGGGTTTTTTCCTTCACTCTGTTTCTGCCCTCTACATTTCTGCTTTGGAACTTGCTTGGCAAGTGACAGATAAACCCATAGTTAATCGCAACTCCTCACGATAACGTTGGTCAAATCAACTCAAGCTGCAATACAAACCTCAGTATTATACTGTGCTGCTGCCTGCTCTGATTCATCAGAATAGTTACATTTACATGTCAGATGCAGAAAGAAGATACCAAAAATCAGCTTTGCTCATCTGTGTAATCATTTTGGAGTATTTTCTAATCAGAGATGCCTTCTGCATTAGCATTGATGATTCTCAGTTGCGCTGATCCATTTGTGCCGGATTGTGATTAATAAACTGTTTGGAATATTTTTCCACTTGACTGTGTGCCTAAGTTTTCACCTGTGCTCAAAAACGTTGTGTGTAGGAGCCTCCAGAGAGGTTCCTTCATTGGTCTGCTCTTAATGATTTCATATTCCTGAAAAATATTTGGCAACTCTGGATTTATTGAGGGTGTGTTTCCTTGATTTTAACTATATCCAGTCTCCACTTGCATATAGGGATGGACAACCAAAGCCTATTTAGGATTGCAGGATAAATACTCATGCTCATTGTGTCAATGGAGAGCACCACCACGCCTACTCTGGGTCGTACCTTTTTTGTTATGGTTACTATTTATTTCTGCCACTGACGTGGACATGCAGATAGGTAGGGAAAATGAAATGAAGGTTTTAGCTCTCATAGTAAACATTTACCATGAGGTTTATGTACCACAGACGTAGAATGATTGTGTTATGGAAGTTAAATATACCTGAGATGAACACCTGGACAGTTCTGCATTGTCATGTACAACCTCTGAAGGCAGTGATGAAAGGAAATGATTTGTTACATGTTTCAGCAGAACAATCCTAATGCTTAGCCTAAGGAGTAAGAATAGACTTCAGTTCTACGCTGAGATTCTACGCTGAGGTTACACAAATGGAGGGAATTGCACCCTTTAGGAGCCGCCATACCGGAAAGCAGTCAAATGAAGAAGTGCTGCTATCACATATTCAGGGAAGTCACACACACTACCTCAGCACTAGCAGGAAAGTCACTTGGGGAAGAAATACTAATTGTCATTATATAATACTAATGAAAATGTGAAATAGGTACTGGTGTTTTTCTAGATGATTCCATGGCTGTTTCTTTTCCATTTCTTTTCCTCAACAAGGTTTTCCAAAAAACAAGGAGATTTTACAAGTGCAGGTTATGCCGAAGTCAGATCAAGTCATGAATTCATTTTCTGTAAATTATTTATTATTACTATAAATTCTTTTTACAAATCCTTAAAAAAAATCCTTAAACTACACCCACATCCTTTTCAAAAAGTCTTTTCCTAAAGCGAGGAGAATCATAAGGCAAAGCCTTTCAAATAATCATTTCCTTCAAGAAGTGGGAGCTTGAAAAAAGTACTAAATAAAGAGATTAGTAACATTAACAGAAGTCTCTTACATAAGTAGCTGCAAATCCAACAGGGTAATAAATAGGAGCATATGCCAGTATGTTAGAGAATGAAGAGAGGAGCATAGAAGAGTCATAGTAAGGGAAATCAAGTTGTACGAGTGTTCTTAAGAACCCAAATAACCCCCAGCTTAAGGGCTTAAGATTCTCATTACTTAAAAATAAGAAAATAAAGATAGAATTCATTTTGTCTAATTTGAGTTAATATGAAAGATAAGCTATTAATCAAAGTTAATCATCAGTGAAAGGAGACAGGAGCTTAGAGTGATCCATCCTGCCTGCCTCTTCTTACTGCAGTGGGAGAAATTTCTCTTTTCTGGCATTTTTCTCTGTCTGTAATTGTAGAGATAACTACTTGAGTAGTTTAGGTCAGCTGACTACTTCTTTAGGTTACTGGCTTCATCTGAAGCCCATCCTAAATATGTTCATTAAGAGAAAAGAATCTCCCTCATTTCCAGTTCCTTCTCTAGGTGATTTTTGTGATACCTTAGGCATCAATTTTATTCCTGCCATCTGCTTCTTGATATAAGGGACAGGGAGACTAGTGATGCTGATCTTTAGTTGCTGTCACTTATAGGCTGTTCAGACACATAGCCCAATTCTGGATATTCTCAAATTTGTCTTGTTTGCAGACTATTCTCACGAGATTGGCTAAGCAACAATCCCTCTTCGCTTGGGTTAACTTTTGTAATAGACAAGTATAATGGTGAAAAAGCAATTTTCAAAACGACAGCATTGCTAACCTAGAAATGTAGTTACAAAAGTGAGGAGATAAATGTTATTAAAAGGCATCTGACAACATCATTTATCCTGGATGTCATTTAAAGATTTTCTTGAAACGAATCTTGATCATAGAAGTGGATAACTTGGATGTACTTCACACAAGTACTAGGCTGGGGCACAGTCCCTGCAATTACTCTTCTCCAAAGAACATTGAAGTTGGATGCAGGTGACTTCTGTTTTCTATCTAGTGCAAACATTGCCTCAAAAGGAGGCAAAATTCTTTAGCACTTTGAATGTGGTTTGTTTTGTTGTTGGTGGTGGTGGGTTGTTTTTATTTTTTTTTTTGCCTCCCCCCTTAGATTTTTCCCTTTTGACTCAAAAAGTCAATTAAATCGTACCTGTAAAGTCCTATGACATGCTGTTCAAATTTGCTGAATTTTGTAAGTCACTTTAGAAAGCCTTGTTACAGAGGCTATACCTGACATCTCAGAAAAACATGTGTCAGATTTGGGAATACAATACTTGAAGTCAGTTTCTTCCTTTTCTATGGGCATACATGCAGTCAGCATTAGTGACAGCACTCTCTAAAGCCTCTCCCCACCCTGTCCCACACACACACACACTCCTTGCCTGCCTAATGATAGTCATTTCCTCACAGAAAGCAATTGGTTTGGTCAAGAATGATATGTTCCCCTAAATCTGTGTTAACTATTTCCGATTATTTTCTTGTCTTTTAATAAGTCTTGGATTCTTTAAGTCTTGGACTTATAAATCTTTCCATTTGAAGCTAAACATTCGATAGACTTGTCACAGAAGTGTTAAAGGAAATGCCCTTTTCTGTGTGTGAAAGTTTGGTAATTGCTGCAGAAGATTTCTTGGCGGTTCATATTATACACATAATCCAATGAGCTTTGAATCCTACCTCAGCTGCAAATCCAGGAATAATCCAGTGTGCATGTTTACCTTTGCTTCTTCTGATAGTTTTACCCTTTCTGGTCACCTCAAAGGGTGTAGGCAAACAAGGCAGATGAGCATCTGAGCAAACGAGGCAACTGGTCTCATTTCATGGTGCTGAGAAAGAACAGATTTGGAGCTCTGCGGAGGACACAGAAGCTGTTCAGACTAGTGGTGCTGCTTTCTGTACGTGCCCCTTAAAACTCTGAGCCTGGTTGTGCACTTAGACACAACTGCACAGAGCTAAATCTCTCCCATAGCTTTGGCATATGGCTATTTGATAATTTGGTTATTCCAGAATGTAGGATTTCTAACTGCGGCTCTTCATGCACCCATCATGCAGTTAAAGGGTGCACAAAGGGAACATATTTAAGCAGAAGGAGCCCCAACTACTGATATTTCAAAATACTGAACCTACCCTGGAAGTGGGGGTGAGCCCGTCGGTGCTCTGCTCTTGGAATAAAGCCTTTGCCTGATCCTTTGACCCTTGGTGGAGTTTATTCCTCTCTGATGATAGTGAGGTAGGAGATTGGAGAGAATTGAAAAGTGGGTTAAAAACTTTTTCAAGTGTTTTACTTGATTCTCCAACTGCTTCAAATGAATCACAGTCTTCGCCATATTTGAGGCAATTCCATAATTCTTTCTTTAGGTTGTTTACTCTTTCCTTTTGCCTGAACAGCTTTGATGGTGTTTATTTACAGTCTCAGCTTCATATATTGCAGTAGCAGCCAAAGAGTTAATTGGTTCAGGTGCTGGTCGTGTAAGAGCATTAAATGTTCAGAGCAAGGGCAAGCAGGTGGGAGCTAGCCTTTTTACTATGCTAGTATGTAGAACTGATTTAAACTAATTTCAAACTGTAAGTATCTGAGAGTAGTTAAAGATTAAGTTTGCCTTTAACAGGCGACTCTAAATATATGTTTCTTAATTAAAATGATTGTGTGAATAATATTCACACAATAATATTCATCTCCTTTTGAAGTATATGGGGAGTCTGTTCCTACTATCCCAGGAGATAAAACACAAACTATATTTTAATTATATAATTTATGTTTTAATATACTTGATATGTTTGGGGTATAAAACACTCAAAGATCAGTTGTGTATAATTCATTATCTTTTTTAATACAGACCCTGCTAGTACCATGTCAGTACATGTATCGTTGCTCGCTAAGTGCTAGCAAAGCTTGCTCTACGTGGCCTGTGAAGATACATTTGTATGTGTGTATATGTGTGTGTTTTCCCTCTTCCTTAAATTATGCTCATTTGTTACAATACCAGCAGATCTTTTACTTATAATCTGTATTTAACTGTAAACCATGAAAGATAGTAGTTTTTCTTGAGTGACAAGATTTAAAGCATTTAAAATTTTAGCTGTTACCAACTGTGTGGCAGTGTAGAAACTGAAGTCACAGAGTACCAAATGAGGGTGCAATGGTAAAGATCTGCTTCATTGTTTTTATTGCTCATTAAGAGATGCCTATATGGAGAAAGAGATTCAGTGTTTCCTTGCACATGTTACGTCGACAGGAGATTCTTAAAATATTCTTTAGAATATGTTGGAGCAGGTTGTTTTCTGTAGCAGATTTCCACTATGGAAATAAGGTGACGCTTCTTGGATAGTTTGAAGTTATTTAAATTGGATTTAAAAAAAAAAAAAAGAGAGACATTGATGTTCTGCCTACATGTACTATGTTTTAAAGATCCCAGCACTTCAAAGAAAATTACTGAAAGGAAATCAGATGCAACCATTTCTGTATCCAGCCTAGCAAAATTAATTCAAAGTATCCTGGGGCAATGCTAAATTAAAATGATGTTTTTGGTGTCAGGGCATACAAAAATGATATTAATGTGTTTTTTCTTTTTTTTTTTTTTTTTTTAATCCAAATAAAAGTGAAGATATAAGAGCATTTTCTCACACATAGCAAGGCAATTGTAAACAGTACAAATGTATAGGTGTCTGGTTAGGATATTTGATGTAAAATCCCTTGCTCATGAAAGATTTGCACTGGTTTTAGCCTGCTGGATTAAATTACCACGTCTGACAAAGGAGGGCTTTTTTCAGTAGTCAAATACCTCTTTTCTTGCTCTTAGAAAGAGCGCTGTGTGCTGCAGCTTCTCGATGCTGAAAGCTATTTGGAGGAGAGGGGGGTTAATGAAAGCAGAGAGATGGAGAGATCTGCCTGATAATAAAGCTTAACTTCAATGCCAGCTCCATGCTGTTACAGCATATTACTAAACAGCAAGAAATGTGGCACAGATGTTGTGGCAGCCATATTTTACACCCTCCGAAAGGTCATGTCGCTTGTTATTACATTCAGAATCAATATTAAGTGAGCGCTCCAAATTTCAGCTGTCAGTTGAATTTATTGCTGCAAACCAAGGCTGAAAGGTTCTCAACTGAGATTTGAGAAAGCTAACAAATTAATAATACACAAGAATGTCTGCTAGAACAGGTGAGGAGTTTGGAAACGATAACAGATCTGCCCGAATCGCGCAGGGTCCACCACGCCGTGAGGGTGGAGATGGGCGAGCAGATGGAGCTGCAGAGTACAGTGACTTGCCAGGTATCCGGTACCTTCAGATATCTGTCTTGTAAAGTAAATGGTTTCTGACATGCATAAACCCTTCGAAAATTCATCTACTCTACCTCAATATGAAAATTCTGCTTCCTGGTAATTATCTCTTCCGTAACGGCAGATCTTAATGGCTCTTGGTCGGGAAAGTCCATCACGGGTAGAAATGTCCTCGAAGGTCTGCACGCTGAGCTCACACCCGCGCTTTTGCTTTCTACGGGATCAAGATAATTGCATTCAAGCAATCCTCGAAAAAGAGAAGCTCAAGCCACTTACTGAGCAGGGAGGTGGAGGGGGGGGACTTGAACTGCTGCTCACAGTCCAAAGCATTTTAGTTTTTGCAGAAGTTGGTATTGCTCAAAGTTGCTAGCTTTTGGGGATTTTCTGCTTTTTCTTACAGACGGTGCCCAGAGAACAAAATAAGAGCAAATCCCCTTGCAGTTTGGAGTTTTCCATTTGTTTTTATTTTTTTATAGGTTTTAAATTTAGAAAGCATGATTTAAAATCTGATTGGAGGATCTCATGTTCAGTACTTCCTTTCCCTATCGTCAGATAATTTCTTTCTTTGAGATATGCATTTGCCTAAGGCTTTTCCACAATAGCTGCAGTGTCTCTGTGGTGGGTTGTTTTTTCTGATTTTCTTTCTTGTCTTTCAGAAATGGTGGATTTTGCTTCATAGATGTCTCTGTGCAGGAATTGACTTCATTTCAATATACACGTAATCACAGGGGGATAATATTTTCAGTCTGTACAATTTCTTCATATCTCTGAAATTTTAACTTTTTTTTATCTTGTTTAATGTAAATTCTTCAGTTAAAACTTTATTGGTCTGGAAGCTTAAACATAAGAAATAAAAAAGTACAGAAGTGCATTTCAAACTGAAATGAGAGCAATTGAAGACACATACCCTTCCCTCTGCCTTCCATGTGCTTTGTCACTAAGGAGCTGTGGGGTTTTTTCAGCCCATTTTAAACTACTTCCCTCCTTAGGGCAAGTAGTAAGGAAAAGCAGCACATCTGAGAATGCAACTGGTACCTAGAAAGGCAGCAAAGGTCTCAGTATGGTGATAGTCTTTTGGCTTCAGTTCAGTCTGACAAAGTTGTTGGGGTTTTTTTTGTTTTGCTTTATTGTTTGTCTGTTTGTTGGTTGTTTTTTTGTTTCTTTTTTCCTTAAAAGTCATTGAGAGGTTTTAGGGGAAAAAAAAATCTATCCATCATATCAATAAAAAAATCTGGAGAAATGACAGGATAATACCCAAGAAGGGGAAGCAAGGAGGCAAGTGGATTAATGTACCAAAGGCAGTTTGGCACTATACGATATAGTGCTTCTGGACAAGGCATAAATTATGTTCATTTCAAATAGCCTTTGAGCTGACTGAGGCTCTGCCTCATGACTTGTCATTGCAAAACAGAGTTAGTTCCAGCTTTGCTGCTGCAAGAAAGATAATTTTTCTCAAGTATTTTGTTCTTTTTTTTTGTCCTCACCACCATTTTCATTCTTATTCTTCTCATTCTTTCCATTTCCTGAGTAACAACTATAGCTATTTGCATTTGCCATGGGCTCTTGAGATGTCAGGCTCCCAAATGATCAGACATTTGTATGTACTGGTGGTTTTGGAGAAATGGTATTTCCAAGATCACTGTAAAAATCTACAAACTTATTTTGCTTCCAAGTTGTGCAAATGAAGACATGAAGAGACATGAAGAAATAGAAATGATCACTAGTCTCTAGTTTATCAATATATGTGGTAGAAAAACTTGCTTGGTACTGCAGTTTACATGGTTAAACTACTGCATCAACTGATTTGGTCCAATTTTGTCAGCGTAAATCAAGATGAAAACTTTGCTCCCTTTTTTCTTTCTGTATACCTCAGAGAAGTAAATAGTTGAGGTTCCATGGCAGCCAAAATTTGGCACATGAAATTTTACAGATGGTAAAAGGCTTGTTTTTTCATCTGCCAGTGTGTGATTCAGATAGCACAAGCAGACTTCAATCCACTTGACCTCAATAGGGCTGGCATGGGCGTCTTTCCCACTCTTGTCCCGAGCTTTTGATAACGCTCAGGCAGTGATGCTCTGTGGGAAGGGGGAGTGGAGGTTTGGGTCAGAGGTGACTAGAATTATGTAAAAGGAGAAGTAATTTTAGAAAAGTTTAATTTTTACATATTGAATTCAGTGGTATGCCAGGATGTATGTATAGAGTCTAAGAATCTGATGTGTAGTCTTTTTAAAAAGATAATAATAATGTTTTAAAAGTAATTGAATTATCAGAATCAGAGCAGAAACTCGTTAAGGTGAATAGATGGGACACTTTAATTCCAATAATTAACTTGAATTTTTAACACTAAGACCATAAGCTTATCAGTTCTTTAATTTGTGTTGACATGCTATACATTGTGTGCCTAACACTAAGAGCTAAGTGATTTATGCAAAATCCTTTTAAACTGTAAAAATATATATATTTTATAGACCTCTTGATTTTGTTTGATATAGATGTTTAAGAAACTGACTGCTAGAGTTTTATTTCTTTAAGGGAAAAAAAAAAGTCTTCTTAAACACTATACAGTGAGCATCTGGATTATTGTATGGTTTCAAATAAGGTTTTAATCCCCATAAAACCTTCTTAGAGTTCTTAGAAATGTACTTTCCTAGAAGATGAGATTTTGTCTTGGAACACAGACCAGCACGTACTATTGGCATCCACAGTTGTCTTAAACCGAGAAGTGAGATTTCTGAGCTGTCGGTTCTGTTTGATGGAGCCCCATAGGGTGCTTGTATCATGTAGAGCAGCAGTTCTCAAAATTTAAAAATCAGCGTACCACATCAAAAAATCACAAGTACTTATTATAGCATCTGTAAAATTTTGATTAGTTTAATTATAAATCTTTCTTATTCTGATTTTTACTGACTTGCATTCAGCCTGATTGCAGCACACCTGTAGCATAGCAATACTTTGGACCCTCAGTCTGAGAGTGTCTGAGTCTTGCGCAGAAAAGCTCCGCGCGCCTGCTCTGGGCAGTGGGACAGGCGCGTGCTCAGAGCGTTCTGCTGCGTGTCGCTTTGTCTGTGATGGTGATGCTCCCTTAAGAGAGCCGAGGAGAAGCTAACTGGTAGTGGGACCGTGAGTAGAGAATCTAGAAAAATGATACTGCGATGAACTGTAAGTGCGCGTGGACTGCTGAGCTCAGCATCCAGTCATCTCCTTCCCGGTTTTCTGGCCTTGCTTGGAAGAGGCTCTGGATTCCGTTGGTGCCTGGGCCCCTTCTTTATGGCCTCATTCTGTCTGCTGCCTTGTTCGGGGTGGTTTCCTGAGAAGACATACTGGTTCCCGTTGAGAGATTGCTCAGATTTCTCAGCTTGCCTCAAGGCTCTCGCTCTCTCACAGGAAGCTCCTTGAGACAACTCTGCATTAGACCCCCTTTGCGCAGCCCCTGGGCGATGGCGACAGCAGCTCTTCTGCCCACAGGGTCAGTGTCACCAGCCAGGCCAACGATAGCCCCAGCTTTGCTCTGCCAAAGGCAAAGGTTGGAGAGCCATGAGGAGGCATTAGTAGGAGAAAAGGACGTGGTTCTGGCTCAGTTATTACGGCTTCATAAAAAGGGCACTGCTCAGGTAGGAGGAGAAGTGGTTTTGCCCGGGTTATGCAGAGCCATCGAACGTACCGCTGCCGGCAGGGAGAGCAGTGGGAGCTGTGATGCCAGGAGCGGTCTGTTCAGTGATCGCGTGCCGCAATTAGCTAGAAAATCTAATAGTGTGATGGCAAAAACAGTCTAGCACACGTGGAGGAGGGAGGGACATCTGTCAAAATCTCTAAGGAATGTCTGGAAAAAAGGGAAAGCGAGTAATGTTGTTACTCAGAGACAGACCAAAGATTTTTCTGTCCCCAGATTACATTAAAGGGCTCATAAACGCAATGAACATGTAGACTATTTGTCTAAGTTGCTCCAAGTTTCAGCATCTAATTACCCATTATGTAATAGCTAGAAGGCGGCAGATAAACCGCTAATTGTTGATGCCCGAGGATAATTGAAAATACTTTGTAGTAGCGGTTGTATAAAAAAGAGGAAAGATTTTTAAAATATAAGGACATCCCCATAGAACGAATGTTCAGATTTTATTCAATCTCAGGCTGAATCTTGAATTACTCTGTTTATATTAGTTTATGTTAGTATTGCTGTTTTTTGGTCTTGTTTTGTTAACTTTGGACTGATACAATGTCGAAAAGAACTGGTTCCTAATGAGAATCAGAAAAAAACAAGTTCACTAAATGGGCAGCAGAAACTTGTAGAGCGTAGCCATTACAAGCTGGGTAGAAAGGGCAGCCTGGTTCTGCCCAGGGCAGCCTGTTTGTTACATGAAACAAGGTAAGAGATTTCAATAGTGTTGTTCTTTCTTTAAATTTTAGGTTAGTATTGTCCCTGGTATATGGTAGGCTTTAAATCTTGACAGACTAAAGAGATAATCAAAACCTATGCAAAATGGAACCGGAAGCGGGAAAAAAAAAGGATTATTTTTGTGATACTTAATAATTATAGTCCTATTTTCTTGCTTTTCTGGTTGTGTTTTTATTATGAACATGCTAGTCTCCATAATAGACAAGTATTTTTGTTGGTTTCATTTTAAAGAATAATTTGTTATCTCAATGCTTATAAATACTATTTTCAAAATTGCCTAAGATTATGTGCATGTTTGGAATATCGCCATTGCCCCAGTAATTTGAAAATATTAAACAAAACTTAAAGATACTCCAAAAAACTCAGCAAGTGCTTATACATTTACGGAATTGGACTGAATGTAGTCAAAGCAGTTTACTCATCAGTGATGTGAAAGGGAGTAATTATTGGCTTTGTTCATAAAATCTGCAAGTGTTCGCAGATTTTCTGGCAGATACAACCTGGCCGTGTTATATTTTGACCATAAATAATTGACATGTAGTGAGAGAAGTGAATATGGTAGAGAAAAAGGGTGTTGCTGCTGGAGAGTGTTATGCTTTTACCTGCCTGCTCCCAGCCTCTTGCCCTCTCTTTCATCACTCTAAGCTTTTACTAAGTTATTCAAAATAATTAATTAATTCCAATCAAAATAACACAGAAGTTGAAAGCTTATTTGTCATGCTCCAAAAAAAAAAAAAAAAAATACTGGTTCTTTGTAACCTTGTTCCTTAGCAGATGACTGAGGTTTGGAACTGACAGTATTTGCCCCTGCAGTTGAAAAAATTAACCTTCCTGTGTCTTCAGAGAGCATATAAAGCCTCGTTGCTCTCAGGAAGGAAAAAGAGTGTTTTTGCATGTGGCATAGCCTGCTTTTCACATCCTGCAGTGTATATTCTGGAGGCAGATATATTTTTTTTTTTACACATGCTAATGGTAGTAGAAGTAAAAATGCTGGCCTGCAGATTCTGAAAGAGGCTGTTGCTACTTCCTCGAATAGGCTGCCCAAGGAGCGATGCCTCGAGGCTGGGGCTGGTTTTGTGCCTCAGGTGCTCTTTACCGTGACCTGCCTGGCCCTGCTCCTCTGACATTCTCTAAATCCCTGCGATTTCTGTGATTAATCTCGAAGACTGTACTACCAAAGCAAGCTGTGGGGTTTGCAGTAATCTCTGGCTCATACATGAGCCATGTTTCTTTTCAGTTGGCCTTGCAAAAATCTTCCTGCCCCTAAACTTTTTAGATGTTTCTGCCTTCCTGATACAGCAGAAGTTGCTTTCTTGTGCAGGAAAGCCCCGCATGGGCTTTCCCACTGTCCTGCACAAGCTCCCTGGAAGGATCGTTGTAACCCACTGAGATGAGGGCACCATGTGATGCCCAGGTAGGCAGTACATTAGCTTGGTGCCTGTTTTGTCGGTCCTGCCCTCTCCATTCAATTTTGAATGGCATTGGCAAAATCCTCCCTTACACGGACTGTGCAGCGCGTAGTTATTGAGGAAGGAACCACAGGGCTTTTCCTCTTTAAAGCCAGATTTGAGGTATTCCCTAAGAGAACAGCAGTTGTTGTCTTTGCTCTTGGGTGGGTTGCAGAGGCATTTGGAGGAACACAAAGATCCTTCTTTGATATTTCAGGAGGAATTTTGTGCCAGCAAAGGAGTAACTTTGTTGTGCTTTCAAGGGAAGTTTATTGTTTTGTTTCATTTGTATTTGTTTGCTGTGAGGGGAGGCTTGTTGTGCCATCACTTGAACTCACTTCAGTCTCCCTGGCAGACATGGGTGAGAGAGGCAAGTGTTAGGATCTGTAAGTAGCTGCAGAAATGTTGCAAAGATAATTTATTGTTGTATCTTAATTAAAACTATAATTAACAAATAATCATCTCCCTAATAATATGCTAACAAATGTTACAGAAAGGTAATATAGTTAGAGACTTGGTTCTTATTTTTCATACACTGTGTGTGGGCCTAATCTCTGGTCTATATAGATGTTACATATAGCTGTATGTTCATATGCAGAATCAGGAGCAGAAAATCTTTTCAGAGCTTGGAAAGGAAAGCAACTTGATCATGGAACCACCGTGAGGTTTATTTCTTGTTAGTGCCTTCTTTCTTTGTTTCTTTCTTTCTGGAAGATGCTCTATCTACAGTGACCATCTTCAGACTAAGCATAGAGCAAAACCCTTTAATGCAATTTTAACAAAAATAAAGGGACCAAGTATCACATCTGAAATACAATCATGGTAAAGTTTATCAGGGTAGCTCAGTCAGCACGCTCTGTATGTCTGTTGTGTGCACTGTCTCCTTTCATTTGTACAGCTAGGAGCTGGCTGTCCCTATTAAAAAATGAAACGTTGTTTCCAAAGATGATAAATGCAGAAATATTTAGGAAGACATTAAAAGACTTTGATAACGTGATGCATTTGTACAGCTACTGCAAACACAAATTGGTAAGATAATTTTTTTCATAATACAGTATTATACACAGTATTATCTGATTTTCACAGATTATGTAGTTTTGAAAAGATAATTAATTTGTTCAGTGAAGCTGCTTATAATGGTTTATTTTTAAAAAATCTTTTACATTTGTAAATTGCTTTGTGATTCTCAGCTAATAGGAACTCTAGGAGTATTTAGCACATTTATTAAATGTTTTGGTGTGCAGGAAACCATTTCCAAAGGCTTTGGCCACCTACAGCATGCTGAAAGGACCTGCCCACAAAACGGATGATCTTCTGCCTGAAGGGAACTAAGTTTTCCTGAGCAAAGAAGTGACCTGTAGCGGTTGGAGGTGATAGAAGTACACATTTTGACTGGCAAAATCAGGGCTGCATGTTTAATTAAAAAAGAAAAAAGAAAAAAAGTCAAACTTTTCATGTTTAATTTAAGGAAACAGTAGAACATGGGGATTTGCAACCTCAATGACACCGTGGGTGCTGGGTGACATTAGTGACGTGCCTGCTGCACCAGTTGCCCCTCTGCAGCGACACGTGACTCCAAATGCCTTTATTTTTGTCACCAAGGAGAAAGCAGAAAACGGCTAAGACAGCAGCAACAAAAACAACACATTAGGCATGCACTACTAGTCTAGCTAATTCTAGGGCTGCTATTAGCAGACATTTAGGCAAATCTGTTAACATTTAGCATCAGCACAAATGCAATTGCATTCCTACTTTTCATGTCTTTGGCAAAATATGCATGGCCATTGAAGGGAGGAAAAGGACAGAGAAACTATTTGTTAGGTAGCACAGCCTAAATGAGGGAAACAAGTTTAATGAAATTGAGGAGAGAACTTTACTGAAACATGTGATTTAAAAGGGCAAACAGATATTTTAGGAGTGATGTTGATCAAGTGTTTCGTTGGTGTTTTCTATGTATCACCATAGATTTTGATTTTTAACAAGTCTAATGGAAATGCTTTTAACGTGGTTTTATATTTAACTCCTAGACATTTTATTGTTCTGTTTATCAGTTGTTAGCACTAAATCCCGTCAAGTGACAATAAAAACAACTTCAACATGCCTTGCAGAGTGTTGTTAATTCATATGAAAGATCTGTAAAACATCCATATGCGTGTCTTGGAAAGACTATTCAGAAGGCATGCCAAATATTTGTTATTGTTTTGAAGTGCATCATTGTGGAGCTCAAGTTAAATCCATTAAGGTTTTTTCATCTTTTCTATGATAAAGCAGGGGCAATTCTATAGCAAAACTAGCTAAAGTGGTCAGCACACTAATTGTCTTATTTTTGACAATAACACGGGGCAAATGCTTTATTATACATCATAAATTATCGATAGTATACATGCATGTTGTAGTGCCGTGCTATAGTTTGGAAGTTTCTTTGCAACTCCAGTAAAACTTTGTGGTGTTTGACTGACACCATAAATTACACAGTAGAAGATTCCTTGCAGATTTTAACCATTATTAGCATTGGAATTTACTTTAAGCTTTTTAAGCTTTTTGTTCAGAGGATCGGGTTTTTGAGGTGTCTGTATTGTCCTTGAAAATTTATTCTCACTACTATTGAAGTGGCTCCATGTTTAAAAACAAACAAAACATCATCATTACTCAACAGCTGCTATTTTTAAAGATTACTTTCAATTTATATTGTATTCGGTTACCTTTTTTTTTTTTTCTTTATAAAGGAGATTTCCCTTAACACAGAATGTTTAAACTTTGTATATGGTCAAAAATCATGGAAATATTAGAACGGCGACTTTATTCTGTTTGGATACTGTTGTTGGCACCTAAAAAAGACTAGCAAAAAGGGACAGGCAAAGCTTCCAGCCAGGAAGCTGTGTTTGTCTGTGTTACTGTAGCTCTTCAGCTCCATCACAGACTTCTTAGTGAATTGCTTCAAAATTCATCCTCTGAGCACAGTCCCCAAAGATTTAGCGTCCTCAAGTCTTGGAGGAGGGCGCTAGGTTGCTGCTATATTTTGGCATGACCACGAGCGTCCGCTGGGCCATGCAGCTCGGCCGGCGGATGAGTCCTTGGGCCGGAGCACTTTGCTCCATGCAGCAGGTAGGTCATGTGTTCCCCGGGCAGCAGCGTCCGTGTCCTTGTTCCCCACGGGCAGGTCGCGTGTTCCCGGGGCAGTGCCGCAGAGGTCGTGTGTTTTCCATGGCTAGCACAGCATGAGTGTCTGTGTCAGAGCGAGCAGGTTGCGTGTTCTTCATGGGTTGCACACAAGTGCCCATAGTCAACGCGGGCAGCCCACGTGTCCCCCGTGGGCAGCCCCAGGGCCACACAGAGCGCCTGGCTAGAAGCTTTGCCTGTCCCATCATATTTCTGAAGCAGCTGGCACGTTCCTGGTTCCGTTTTACATAACCTTTCTGGCGAGGCAAGGCACCAGGCTAACTTGGATACGTGAGCTTTTAAGTAATTGCTAAGCAGTAAAAAAGATGAAGGGGTTAATACAGAAAAGGTATCCCTTACTTAGCTTTGCGATGCAGAAAAGCTGCGGATGGTCTCGTTCCAGAAAAATGTCTCCTAATTTCATTTCTTGATTTAGGTAGCTCGGCATGAAATCCAATGAAATAAATGCAGATGGGACTTAAGTCGTGCAGGCAAAACTTCATCTTATTTCATCAATCTAAGTAATAGATTATTTGACTAATAATTATCTAAATACTGACTTCTACTTTTCTTCAGTCATGTAGCTGTAACATTGAACATAGAATTTTAATAAGAATTTTCTCTGACAGCTGCTCTTTGAGCTAGCTGATGTATTTAGCATTAGTGGTGACAAAGATAAACATGGGTGGCTTCTTTTATCACATCTTTTTCCAAGGCAAAGAATTGAATGGATACTGTAAACAATTGTGATCATTATAATAATTTCTCTAGGAAATGATATAGCATTTCATGCATTTGAGGAGTAGTTGGGTTTTTTAAGACACAGGGCTTGCTATTCTAAGAATTTTAATCAACTCATTCAGTGACAATATTGAATTTAAAAAGTTAGTCCTTACTAGTTACAACGTGTCCTCGTCAGTATACAGAAAATTCATACGTTCTGTGATGATTAACAGCTATTCAAGAAGTTGGAATGCATTATGGGCCCGAAATTATCATAGAAATTAATGCAATCTTCTTAAATGGCTTAAAATATGGTAATAGATACAGCATACTAGCACCTGCAGCTCAAGGTACCAAAATTATTAGAGTTGGATATAATTATATTTATTTTACAGGCATCTAAGTGAGGAGGAGAATGAGAAACAAAGTTTAATAAAAATTAAAAAGATAGACCTTCAATTCTAAGTCCATTTAGATTTTAAACCATTTCTTTTACATAATAAATATACTGTCATTTCTAATATGTACAAAATACTTTGTAGTCCATTTTTACATTGTTCTTAGTAGGAGGTGAAGTCGTGTCTTTCCTTGTACTGGTTTCATGTTAGTGAAGTTCAGCTGACTGGAGTGCTGATGATTTACACCAAGGCCTAGGGAGAGAAGTAGCTGTTGTTGTATGTTTAATTTTTCAAGGCAGCTGCTGCTTCCGTATTCACCGGGCTTGCATTTTTCTTTGCAGATTATTTTTCTTGTAGGTTAAGACAGTGAACGGTAAGTAAAGAAATCTAGTGTGGCAGCTGCTTGCAACTCAGAGAGTACTTTTAATTGGAGCTGCTCATCCACCAAGCAAGAACTGGAAAGGGAGGTTTCTAGGGCTCGTTTTGGGGTTCCACTTATGCCAGTACGTTGTGGGAGCAAACTGCTATAGAAGCAGCTAATGGTAGCTACCCATAAGCAAGTAAAATTCTGTGGAGACTGACCTACTGCAAGAATTTGATCTAAACTTCCAAAGATATTCCACAGAAACTTTTTTCTATTCATTTTCCATTGGAGAAATAATCATAATCTTTTACAAAATAGCACTTTATTTCCTAGCTTGTTCTGTTAATGCCAGTGCAGAACGAGAGCCGAAGACAAGTGAACATCTTTGGCGTAATAAACAGATATCTCTGTTCCTCGAGTGTTTTCTGAATGAACCCTGCCTCTCTGTGCACGAACAAGAAGCGCTGCTCGTGTTGGACGCGATGCTCCTGTGGTGGGTGCCAGGTGCCCAGTCTAATTGCCGGGGGAGGCTTGTGCGTAACAGCAAGCAGCAGAACACGCTGCTTATATCAGTACAGAAAAGCTATATTTCAGATGACAGCCAGGTGCTTGTTTGCCATGATTGCAGTGCGGATGGTAATACTCTGTTTGCAGTTCTGTGCATGGCAGTTGCTGAGATCAGTGAGAATTCTGGAAGGCTCTAACCCTTTTTTGCGCTTTTGTAAGCAAAAAGTCTACTGCTCACAGTGCCCAAAACTACGAGGTGACATGGAGATGGCAGCTGGTCCCACGTGCTCTTCCCTTTGTGCCTTGGAGAGGCAAGCACAGCCTCACGGACCTGAGGATCATCGCTTGTCACGAGCGCTGGTTCTGTTTTCCCAGTGGTCCCTCCAGCACCAGATGCTTTTACGCATCTGTCGCTGTCATCTGCTGGCCTTAAGGACAAGAGAAACCAACCTGTGACCGATCTCAAACCTTTTCTCCCTCTTGGCAATGGAGTTAAAATGGCCACTCAGGCCCTGTGTAGATGTGACTGTCCAGTTATTGACATTTAAGATGACTTTAAGCTCAATGATTTTAGTATTGAGATAGTATTAATGAGTTAGCGTTAGTGATTATAGAAAGAATAAGAAAGAAACCAACCAGCAAAAAAACAAACAAACAAAAAAAACGTGAGCATTGTAGAGAAAGGCAAGTCAATAAACAGTGTAATTACTAATCATTCAGGAGCAGGACTAATGGCTTTCTAAAGTGAAGGGACCAAATCCAATAGCCAACAGTTTGTCAGGGCAATAATAATCGTATTTGTATCTCTTTTAATTGGCTTTAACCTTTCCCTTCATGTGCAAACTGTTAAAAAACTGAAGAGGAAAGTATTTAGAGAGACAGATTTATGTTAGCTCACGGTTTGCACCATTTTAATGAGGTCAAAGCAATAAAGAGTCTCAACAGATCCTACAGGCTGGATGATGAATGACTTCCCTCCGCTGCAGATATACAATATTGTGCTCAAGTCTTTGAGCTGCTGTTTAAATATGGAAATACAGATTTCTACTGTTAGGAAATAGTTTTGAATGATGTGTTCTTTCTCAGACATGAATGTGCAAATATGTATGAATAAAGATGAGAGAAACTTGGGTACTTGGGAGGAGGAGAACTGGAGTGGTTGGACTAGACAGAATGGTCGTAAGGAGTAATGGATAAAAGTGAATCGAGTGAAGTAACACGTCATTCTCTTAATGTAGGGTTAAACCTGTGGTGGATAAAAAAAACTAGCGGTTTTAGTGGAAGCAGAGTTACTGCTCATTGATATCTATATATTTTTTCCATCATTTCCCCCTTTATTCAAGGTCTTTGTTTTACTCAGGTTGAGGGAAAACCATGGCATTTCAGACTTAGAACTTCAAGATTATCTTTATTATTTCTTAGTTTTATTTTAGCCTTAATTTTGCCATTTCTTCTTTAGGTCCATTTTATTCCTCTGAAAAATATCTCAGGTTAAACTCTGAAAGTGGACAGAGTCCCCTGGCTCCCCCGCACACATGCCTTGTAATTGATATAGTGAGCTGCAGTCTCTAAGAATAGAATTAGTAACGATGTGCATGATTGCTGACTAGATTCCTGTGGGAAATGGAAACTGCTAAAGAAAGGAATATAGCTACTCTTGCACTTAGGACAGAAATCTCCATTAAACACACCGTGAGATATAATTCCCATGTAGTTACCTTTCTTTCACTAATGATATCTTCACATCTCATTTCCAAGGGAAAAAACACTGTAAAAATAAAATAGGTATTACTTTGTGACAAAGAGTCACATTGTTAGTCTGAAAGTTTTATTAACAACTCACATTTAGGTATTTTTATGATACTTTTAAAGTAGTGAATTATGAATGATTGAAAATACCCTCCAGCTTAATTGAGTACCATTATGTCTAGTAATTGCCAGTGATTTCTGCAAACAGCCGTTGTTCTCTGGCCTATTAACATAATTTGAATTTTTTATTGCACTTCATAATTATCTGTTGGAGTTAGCAAACAAGCCCATTTGCTGGAGTGTTTAAGAACAAAAACCCCAAATGGACTGGCTGGAGGTGGATTGTGACTGTCAACTGACCTTACTAGAATATTTTGGCCCATCATTTTTTAACGGGGTCCTGACATCTCCTGAGCTTTCACCAAGCAGAGGTAAAACTATGTCTTGTAGTACTGACTACCACTTTTTTTCGTGTTTTCTCAGTACTCCTTAACTATCACACCCCCGTCAGCTGTATGTATTTAATAAGTTGGACCTGTTCATCGTGTCCAGGTAGCAAAGATCACAATCTTGACACCTAGTTAGGTTATAATATTTTTAAATCCAGACTCCTCTTCAGTCCTGGGACTTGCAGTGTAAACTGATTCTTTATCTAAAATTGAATTGCTACAAATTACAATATGAGAAATGGGAAATATTAGCAATCCCTTCTGAGTAATACATATATATACTTGTTATACTTTTGTGTAACTGTACTAATTTAATATGTTTAATGTAGTTAAATATTTTTCTGGCATTGAATTCTAGCTATGTCTACTGAAGATCTGGTTTTACATGGCAGTTGTTATTTTATGTTTTTCCTTCTGACCTTGTTCCTCTTAAAATAGTCTGGTTTTCCAGCTTCTCGTGATGCATTGCTGCAGAAGGGTAGAGTCTGAATGTTCCTGACCCCGCTTGCCTCAAACACATCTCCTGTTGTGCCTTTTGTGGGGGCTTTCTATTGCAAATAGGACGTTTGAGGTGAACGTGCCAAACATACGTTGCCTTTTTTCTTAGCAGCAGCTCTAAAAGAAGAGGGAAGTGAAGCAGCCCAAGGCAGGTTTGGCACCATCTTGCTGCCTCCCGCTGAGGTGGACAGGCAGCTCGGGCTGAACTGCAGCCTGAGCGCCTGTGACGTCGCGTCAGGAGCAGCGGGGCCTGTGAGGGCTAAAACAGGAACAGGGATCGATTGTGAATTCCTGGGCAGAATCCCTTTCCCAGGGAAGCCAGTAAAAAGAAACTAGCCAGTTTTACTGATACCAAATGCTATTTTAGTCTGAATAGTTCCTTTCTTTACAGCTTCATGATATTTAAAGAATGGAATGATTAGTCTTAATTATACTGCAGCAGTTATTTATTTAGATGTGCCCAGTCCTAGCTCTATCAGGCACAGCAAATTTGGAAAGCACCATGATCTTGAGATCTTGCTTTGGCATGAGTAGCAATAAGCATGTCTTTTTTTTTGTCTTTTTTTTTTTCCCCTTTGTCAGGTGCCTTAATGTCCTTTTCCTAGGTTTAGCATATTTGATGTCAGTTGAAAATGTAATTATACAGAAGGAAATTAAATAATGTCAGTAGCAGCACTTAAAAATGGCAAGAATGACCCACTTCAACCCTGCAGCCCTCTTCAAAACCACTGAAGCGGCCCTTGCGTTTAGGGTTACTGATCTGAATAGAGGCTCTGAAACTATGACCACGCTGGTTAAGTTGCATTATATTTTTGGTGGGTAATTTGGTATCAAAAATGCGTAACGCTACTTGATTAGCCTTGTTTCATTGCCTGGAATATAGGCCCTATGGAGCATAAAATAACAGTTCTAACAAATATAGAGCAAATGATTTGGAAAGTTCATTCTAATTTCTGGGCAAGGAAGGTTCATGATTTTTCTTCTCAGTCTTCAAATAAAAAAAAAAGATTATTTGAGTTGTTTTGGGTGAACGTAGTAGCAGTGATTTTGATGACATTAGCTATAGGCCAAGTGTGTTAGTGGTGAGAGCTTTTTCCTGCCTCACATGTGCATTTGCAGCTTAGATAAGTGTTTTCAGGCTAGATCCTGTTTCTTGAAGGGTCCTTCAAGACTGTTTTCAGGCTAGGTCCTCCCTACTTGGGAGGTGTTGGGAAAGGGATTGGGTGCAGCTCCCACCTAACTCCTAAAGCAAAGCCGCCGCTACTTCGTGTACTTCTGTGCCTCCAAGGAGGACGTCCGTAATGCAAAGTGCGGCCCTTGGCTGTCCCCTCAGACGCGCAGTTTATCCAGTCAGGCTGAGCTCACTGTCCTATTACGGTTGTTTTTCCAACACATGATCACATAAAGAATACCAGCATTTGTAAAACAAAAACTTTCAGTGACAGAAACATCTCAATTGTTCTATTTCTGTCACTCTTCTAGGTAGAAATTGTTTTAAACACATTTTTCTTCCTTAAGCATTTAGGTCCTGAGCCATGAGGTCATCTTCTCAATGAGTCTGTGGGGCTGGAAGAACAGCGGAAATTACGGGTTCAGGCTCAAATTAAGGGTTTCAGCTATCCTCGCATGGGAAATGTTAGAAATCCTTGACCTTTGGCTTATAGTTGGGATAGTGAAATAGGTGATTGACTTTCTGGAGAGAATTGTGTGGCTGTTTTGGCAACACAAAGGTGGTGACTCCTCCCTCGTGACCCACAGGAGGGTCCTGGAGAGGGGAAGGGGACGGCAGGCGGCGACAGAGGCACCATCTCCTCGGTGCTTTGCCCTAAGCCAGCTGCTTATTTGATGCATTCAACTGTCAAACAATTTCACCCACCATCTATTGCATCTTTCTGTGGCAGACCCTTTACATTCCCTTTTACATTGCTCATTAGAAAGTATATATTGCAAGAAAGTGGGGTTACTGACTTGGAAGAAAATGTTAGTGATAGAGAGTCTTTGCCATGAGTAAAGAGAAACTGTTCATAATAGGTGCAACTTATTTGTTGTGGTGGTTTTATGCTGGAGGAACCCCCTATGCGCTCAGGTTCTGGAGTTGGGCCTATCTGAGCGAGCACTCTGAGGATTAAAATGTGGTTTTTCCTTTAGGGATGTTCTAGACAGGTGAGGTGAAATGAATGGAAAATTTGTTTAATACATGAAGTGTTCTGCTGTCATGGAAAATGCAAAAATGCATGGTATGCGCTCAGTTCTGCAGGCCTTAGTGTGGGAGGAAGAGGGAACACTTTTGAAGACCACGCAAGAAAATAACGCGTTAACTCTTTTTTCATTATTTAAGCGTGAACTAGTAATCTGGAGTTGTTGCACTAGCTGTCTGATCATTTTTATTGTGGGTAACCAAATATGGTTATTGAAGCAAATGCTTTCATTATACTCGCATAAATCAGGCAAATTGCTTCTGCCTTGCAGGATATACTTTTTGTTATTTGTCTGGGGAGGAATGGATAGTATTATTAATAAGAACATTGAACAACTGAGGAAATACCCACTCTTTTTATTTCCTTATAATTATTACTACAGGAATGTCCTAGGTTTTTCGTAGAATTTTTTTCTTCTGGGATCTCAGTGGTTGATCTGACTTGCATTTTCTTTTTGTTACTATTATAAATCCCTGGATTTATTTTCTCTGCAACTCATAAATAATGGGATTAATCTGAAAAAATGGTTAGTGTTAATCTATCTAGTTGGGGCATTAAATGTGTGGTATTTAATTGCTGCTCTTGGAAGACAGTGGTTTAATGCTCCACTGTTGTGAAAGATCATGTATTTAATTTTGCAACCCTCAGTGAATCTAAAATCTTTAATAGGATTGTACTCAGTAGTCAGCTTACGCAGGGGGTATTTGCAGCGCCAGTGTCTTACTGTGCAGAATCAAGTTGAAGGGAGTAACAGCTTAGAAAAATATTTGGGGTAAATGTTATGTAAAATAAGTGCACACTGCTTAAATTGCAGTTGCAGTGCTCTGTACTGCAGAGGAAGCAGTTTCTGTCCCTGTCTCTACCAAAGAGCTCATAGGCGATGCCGGGCTTGCAGAGACTCAGGAATGAGGCCTGGGGTTGCAGTGCGGGTGTTGCAGCCGGGTACAAGAAGAAGGATATCAGAGCTGTACTTGGGACAGTTGTTTTCTTCTATACTTCTACCCGTGACCGGTAGTTGTAGAAGTTTATCTCGTTTTTTACCTTAAAATTGTAATGTAAACAAATATTTGAAGTCATTATTCTCAGTTGTGAAGTTCAGAGAGTTTGGAACTTGCTGTTGTGGTGTGGAGCACTGACTTTGAAGTAAGGGCAAAAGAGAAATAATCCCTGCACTTCCCAAGCACCTTTGAATGTTAAATGTCTCATTGACAGCTGTATTTTTGACAGTAAAAGCAGATACAGTTACCTTGGGTTCATTGTCCCTGCCTGCTTTCTCCCTAAGCCTTCAGCTGAGTTTAGTTATGACTTATAACTTGAGCATGGCATTTGGGAAAACAGAAAAAGTAGTATAAATGTAAATGTGAAAAGCTACAGCTCATTCTGGTTTTGAAATTGTTGGTGTGAAAAGAACTCAGCAGTGTTTTATTTAAACAAGGTCTGCTTCAACCTTGATTGACTTGCAGTAAATTGCCTGGTACGAGAGGCAAAAGGAAGTGGATAGAAAAATGGCAATCAGCACCAAATGTTTCACATATTGATTGACAAGCACCAGAGATGTGCTAGAGCAAGATAAATTGGCCAACAGAGCCCATCTTGACAGCTTCTGAGATGGGAAAATTGTTCCTGTTAATTTGCTGCTGGGACCTTGTCATTTATGGGGATAGATATTTGAGTGTCTTCTAATGGTGTAAACAAACTTTAGATTCCGAAGTAGCATATTTCAGCTTCAGTTGCTTTAATTCATTTGGTCCACGTGTTTCTGAGCTGCAGTGATAAAGTGCTGTACGAGTGGAAAGAAGAGAGAAGCTATCGCTGTTCTGAAGATCTCATTCCCTCTGGAAGGGAGAAGAGCTCATCCGCCCTGCTTTAGTCTGATCCGTTTTAGCGGGGGCTTTGCTTTAATGAAAGGTGTGCAGCACAGCCTCAGGTTGGTTTCTGGGAAAAAACGGGTATCCCTATCTTTTTTTCTTCTTTCTGGCAGATTTAATCATAACTGCAATGAAAAGATTCCTTACTTTTTTAACACATCTAATTTTATATTTGCAAATGCTTTTTAATAATGTTACAGGTTTTCTTAGTACTGCAACATGGAACTCCCTTTTCTGCATAGTAGCCTTTCATCTTGGCGATTTCTTTTCATTAAAAGGAAATTTTATCTTTTTAATTTCCTGTACTGCTTTCCTAGCGTGCTGTTAATTACAGTGCTACGCACCAGGCCCGAGGTGGTTAGTGGTCCGATAGCCATTGTGCTGGACTCTGCCACTGAAAGAAGTTTTGTTTTCGCTGAAAACTTTGGATGTAGAGTGGAATTTGGCAGAAACATTCTCCATTCAGAAATGAATAGTTGCCCTTCTGTCTCTTTGTTTGAATCTACTTTCCAAACTTGGAGCTGGAAAGCAGCTTAACAACAGAGGAAATATTTCAAACCCTATTCAGGCATGCACGTGAACAAATCTCATGCTTAAAATACTCATTTGCAGGTGGCTTGTTTGTTTTGTCCATAATCCTTTCTTCGGATACTTTCAGCTTTCTACGACATCTCCAGGGACTATCGGTATCTAGTATCAGAAGGTATCAGGTAGATTTTTCAAGGACTAAGATGACTAAATAGGGCTAGCTCCATGTTCATGTCAGTATTTTGGTTCTTCCTGTGATGTTTACGTGCTGCTTAGCTCCAGGCTGTTTCTAGAGTGAGTGGCGTTGGCCCTCCAAAGTGAGACCCTTATCTGCTAGGAGCGCTTCTGTCCGGGCCTTTCAGAACTCAAGAGTGTAATCCAGGCTGTGCTGAAGGCAGATTCAGTTTATATTGACTTAATTGAGCTGTTTTCATCGTGGTTTGCTATTAGACTGTGGAATACTCATCTTTGAAGCAGGATCTGTTTCAATCTTGTCAAGGAACACAGTGTTTGATGGGAAACACATGAAATTATTTAGGTGCCTGAAAATGCAGTAAGGCACATGGGAGTGAGCTGCCCATGCAGTTCTGTGCTTTGGAAAACGCCATCAGTGACCTGACTCTTAAGTTTCATGGTAGAGCCAAAACTTCTGCTAAAATCCATGTGGGTTATAAAAGAAACACAAGACTGGATCTTAAGAGAGAAGAAACCGAGAGAAGAAGGAAGAAAAATGTAAATATCAAGATAATAGTATGCAAATGGGAGTGTCGGTATCAAGAGTAATGGCAGATTAATTCCATCATACTAATACTTTCCTTACTGCCCTTGAGTAATGACTCCCAAAACTAAAATACGGCACCTGTAGAGCAATACAGAGCAGATGTTGGGCACTAATTCACAGGCGCCTTCCATGCAAATTTCCTGTAGAAAGCAAAGAGGAACAGCGTGTTCACGCAGAGCAGTAGCTAAGGAAAGCCAGTTTCCGTATGCTAAAGCAGAATATCCAGAACGTAGAGTGTTGTGTTGGTGGGATGCTTTGGTTTTTGTTTTTTTTTAAGCACTGGCATTCCACTACATGATATTGCACGTTAAGCATTTTGTTTAATCTGTTTAATCATTGGCAAAGCACTCGTCATGTAAAGCACTGTGTGTGTTAGAGATTAGTTCATCAGAAGGTAGAGCTGCGTTTTTTGCTGGTTGCAAAGAGTTAACACAAACTCCAGTCATTATCCAAGAACTACAAATTAGAACTATCTATATATGCCTTTCACAGAGTTTGCTAAATAATTACCAGGCTGTTTTTCTCAGGCTTGCTGAAGACAGTGTTATTTTTCCCACCTACTAGTACCTGCAGGCACTTGAATCACTAATTGTTGCAACGTTCCTGGAGAGAAATTTCTTTTTAATAGAAATAAAGCCAACATTACAGAGGTGCACATTCAGTGGAGATGTCATGAACAGTTGTTTAACAGTATTTAGATCAGAATAAAATGTGATAATAAAAGAGGCAAAGGTAAACAGGAGATGTCTGGATAGTGGGAATAAAGTCTGTCACAGCAGCAGCTCTACTCTTTGTCACTAGTATAAAAACTGAAGATTCACGCAGAGGTAGTTTTCCTAAGGTGCATGGTAATTACATACCTACAACTTAATTAAAGCTTCTCGTTAGTGCTATTCACTGCCATGAATGCATAACTGGGTATGAGATGATAAGGTGGACAAAGAGTGAAATTTCTGTCTTTTCAGTTTTTAAAAGCCATGCATACGTTATCACATTATATTAAGGGTGGCAGTTCAGTCATGGTTTTTGGAAAACAAATTCCCTATGTTACAGCGTTAATTTGATCTTTGACATTGGCCAAAGGAAAGGCTAGAGGGTGACTTAGTGTAATTTCTAGTTACAGTTGACATAGTTCAGGCAGAGCCTTACTTGATGGAAGCTAAGTTAATGCAGGCATGTTTGATTTATGTTCGAGAGGATTTGCCTGTTTCTTCTTACTCTCATTTTACTGGCTAAATCAGAGGTAAGGTAAAATTAGAGAATTCATTTTGACTCTATGAGTGATGAGGAAAAAATCGTTGAAACAAATTACTGTTTTCCAGCTATGAAGGTATCATTAAACATATGCCAAGTAATCAACTTGCTACTGTAATAGGTTCATGAAGGAAAAACGTTTTCTAATCTTACTCACTGATGTTTTTCCCAAGACAGCAACAGCTTTTATAAAATGAGGGCTATATCTTCTCATTATAAGATCTAATCTCCCCAAAAGACATCCAACAGCTGCAAAATCTTACCATCTACTAGCTGCAAATTATTTTTATTATTTATCTTTGTTTAACTAAAAAGACAAGGGGCATAAGATGATTTAACGAGACAAGAATTAAGCGACGGTAGCTCTTGACAGCAGCAAATTATTCCTTTTAGTACAGAATTGCTTAGGATCATTTTTAAGTTACTACTGCATAGTTATTTTTTATATCCAAAATTCATAAACCTAATACATATTGTGGATGGATTATCAGGAAAAAATTAATTTAATTTTAGCTTTAACGTTAAAAGCCACTAGCCAAGTGATTGATTTCCAGGCTGTTCTTACTCTTCTTATAGATTTTAGTAATCATAGTATTTTGCATTAGTACAATGATGTTCATATTCAAGGACTGTATATAAACAGTACTTCAGGAAATCTTAACCACATATAGAGGTCAAACAGTTTAAGGAAGATAAGACAATGATAGCACAACAAGCCTATAGAATTGATCTATATGAAAGCCAAAAAAAAGCCAGGGACTTGCTGCTGCTTGCTTAATTTGTCCCTTTTCTAATACTCCAAGTCCTCGAAGTATATTCCTGGTAGCTGAGAAGGGTTCTGCTTCAGGGGAGGGGAAGGCTGAACGTGCTCAACAGAAAAATACTGAACATTAGATTGTGGGGGTTTTTTTTCTTTGACTTTTTTGATAACTGAATTTGTCCTTTAAGAAGTGTCTTTTTTTCTTTTTTTTTCCCAATTGTGTGTAATTCCTCGTAAGAAATTCCTTCTTTTCCTGCCAGCAAGGTCTAACTAGACTCTCAACAATGCTAAAATAAACAATGAAATTTTATCTGTTACTTCCATAAAGATTATTTTAATTTCTTCCTCCAGTTCTTGGTAATTTTCAAGCTTTGGTTATTTTATGTTGCTTAGAGTTTTGTTGATTTTTTTTTTTTATTTAAAACAGAATGTCTTGGGAGTGCAAATAAAAGCTACAGCATGTCCCTATGAAAAAGTAGCCTTGAGTTTTAGGATAATTTTAGTGACAAAAGACAGAACTTTACTCATCTGTTGATGTAAATTGCCTTTTTTGGGCAGCTCTTGCCAATAGTATGGCTTTGCACTCTAATATTTTTTACATTCTTTGCTGTGTTCACACTGTAGCTTTGATCTTATGCTTTTTTGCATAATGATAAAATGTGAAAGAACTGAAGACATACAGACTACTGTTCAGTTTCTAAATCACAATTTGGGCAGGTTACTCACACAGTTTCAATGATCTGTAAGTTGCAGAAGATACAAAACCATAGTAGTGTTTTGTCTTCATTAGCTCGTTGTTAGCTAAATCATAGCTAATGAGTTACTGTGTCTAGGTCTCTCTCTGGCATTTTCTTTTCGTTGTTTCACCGCCGCGTTTGCTCAGTTCCTGCTACGCCAGGATGCTCTTTGCATGCACCCTGCTTGCCCTGACTCCTTCAGATGCAGCAGCTCCCTGCAGCATCCAGAGGCAGCCTGGGCAGCAGGATCAGCCCCATCCCCTTCGGAAGACTCTGTTTGCTCCTTGTGCTCACGTAAAGGGGCACCCGCAAGATAGCGGGGTAGCAGTCAGGTGCCCTCTTGCCGTTCTCCCAGGAGGGGACAGTGCTATAAGCAGGGCTTGTGCTTGTAGGTAAAAAAAGAAAATAATGATGATTACAGTGCGCAGGAGTAGGGGCACCTGCCCAATGTGCTGTAGCTCAAGCAAGATTCCCTTTGGTCGTCTGCCTGCGTGTAACACAGTGCTTTGCATGGCAAAAACAGACATCTGATATTCTTGAGTTATTTCCTGAGACGTTTAGCAATGTTTTGCACCCTTCCGAATGCAAGAAACGGTGCTGAGATGGAAGTGCTTTGCCTGGGCTGCCTTGGAAACGGAGCCCGGAGGCGCTGTATTCCCAAGAACGAGGGAAATGGGCAACTCGGGGAAAGAGGGGCCTGGCCGGCATGCCCTGTGCTGGTGGTGTTCCTTTTCCAGCTGTTCCCTAAGGTAAGGGAGTAGAGGAGGGGGAGATCTGACCCCTCTCTGCCGCTTCAGTTGTCTCTCGTTTCCTGCAGCTGCCCTTAGGATGTCTCCTCCTTGGCTGGTTTGAGTAAGCAGGAGCAGTGCAGTAGCTGCTACTGAGAATGGCAACTATTGGAAAGTCACTTCTATTATAATTTTACGTGATTATTTGTATATAGAACTATACATTATATTGCTGTAATGTGCATATTGGTTTCAGTCAACTTTGCGGTCGCAATTGCCCATTCCATGTTTTACACTTTGTATTAAGATGGCACCTGTTCTGTAGAAGTAACTCATCTCTCACTTGTTAATTCCCCGAATGCTTCCATAAACACTTGAGTACTACTATAGCTTCAAAATAGCTATTTTAACAAACGATAATGTTAAAACTTTCCTTCTTCCTTCAATCCTATGTGCTGAAGTCTTCTTGGCCAGCTTGCCTTACATGTTGTTTTTTCTGTTTGACTCCTGGCCCTTAGAACCAGACCTGTAGATATAAGGGAATTTTTACTAATAGTAATGGATTTGACTGTAGTTGCTATAGATGGTTAGTTTATTTTCTTCAGGAATAGTAAGTAGAGAATACGAATCAATTAAAAGAGTTTATTATGAAGATTTCCAGTTGTTTAAAGCTATTATATTGATTTTGGTTATAAAAGCCTGCAGACAGAGCATCATACTTTCTGATGCCTTCCTAGATGCACTTTACCAAAGAAGATAGGCAGTTTAGGGACATGAAATTCTATATGCATGAAGTCAGGCAGGCTGCACGGATTATTGCTACGAATGAGGTAACCTTTGAAACAAGTTTCTCCTTACGCAGGGACAAGACTTGAGCATTCCCTTGCAGATTTGATAAGCTGAGATCTGTATTTGTCACCTGTGGGATTCAGGTCTTGTCTAACTGGATAGGTTCTTACAGAACAAGGAATACTTTTTGAGCCTGGGGTGACAGAACATTGATTGTGATCTTCCCCTTCACAGTGTTGACGGAAAAATAGCCAAAATCCAAGAGCCTGGATTGATCCTTCAGACCTCTTAGAGTAATGCTATTTTTTGAACATTGTAAGATGTGAGCATCTTTAAGTCTTCTTCTCTGTACCTGTATAAATGTGTGTGTAAATATATATAAAATTATTCTTAATATTAGATAGTGATGCTATTCTATATTACAAAGCCAAAAAGGTTACTTAACAGCTCTTCAAGGTATGTTTTTGTAATGAATATTTATACACTGGCTGCCCGTTAAATTTCAGTGTTTCAGCCATGCGGCTGCCCTGCCTCAACTCGTGCACCGCGAGGGAGATAGAGGTCTGAGTTTCACAGTCACATGAGTTCTATTCATCCGCAAAAAGCCGCAGCTCCTGTGAGGGAGGAGAAGGAATGTGCACATGGAGAGCACGTCCCCAACATCCTGCAGGAACTGATGAGCAGCCTGCTACTCTTTGATTGCCTCCCTCGCTTACTTTTCTATATTAATGCTGGGAGTGACTGCAGGCACTCCCCTGTCATTTTTTATCTAGAGATAGGGTTGATCTTTCAGGTTACAGCAGTGGTCGTGTCGTGCCCAAGTGTAGTTGTGCAGTGGCGAGGATGAGCAGAGCTCTTAGCTGCCATACGAATATCTGCGTCTAGGACCACCACCTCCGTAGCCCCGGCAGTGCGGTCTGCTGCGACCGCGTTCACACCAGCGAACCTGCAGCCCGATCTGACATGAGCAACTATGCCATTGTGGTTTCCCAAGGGAGACATTGCTGGGGTCTCTTAGCACCCAATACTAAGTAATTCAGTATGAGGCCATTCTCATGTGAATTTGAAATCTGTGGTTCAAAGGTCTGTTTGATCTGAGTGTTTTCAATCTCTGTCTGTTTATGAAGCTGCCCTTAACAAGGGGAGTAAAGAAAGTGCTCACACCAACAGCCCATGTGCATCCGCAGGGTCTGTAGACGTCTTCCTGCAGATGACTGTGGCCCCGTGGCACCGTTACAGCAACAAGCAAAGGCTGAACTTGGGTGAGGAGACTGAGGCACGTTAGACGCCTGAGGGGCTTGAGAGTGTAGCAGTAATTGAGGTAGGGTTCATAAAAGTTCCTGGGTTCACGAAGAAAGATGTGGCTGTTAAAGAGGAAAAATGGAAATGATTAAGTCAGTGTTGTCTGCTATATAACCTTATGGAGAAAAAAATAATAAAGACTAAAGAAGAAAAGGCCCTTGCAGAATTAGGTGCTGCACCGCACAAAAGCCCCAAGGTAATCTCAAATCAAAATATCCTTTGTTGGAGAGTTTTTGCTTCACACTAATCAGTAAGATAAGATAAATGACAGGATAAAATAATAAAACTGAAAAAGGAAATGACTCTTTTATTGTTGTTTGCATCATTTTTTGAAAAATGACCAACAAATACAGTAGCTAGTATCTGTGTGAGCCTTTGCCTGGCTAAGCCACAGTTGAGGCTAATTTTTACAATTGAAATTGTAATATATTAATTTTTAGACTTCAGCTTCCTTTTATACTATTTGAATCTCTTTGACATTTTTAGGGTATATTGCACAATTGCATTATTTTTGTCAATAGAAGTATCTCTTGCATATAGAACTATAATATAACTTCTGTCAGTGCACAACTAGATAAAAATGTTGGCCATTGAAGCTTTACCACCATTAAAACACTAATCAGGACAAAATAAGAATAGACAAAAATTGTACTGATTCCTATTTTACATTATGCTTTTAAGTCCTGATAATAGCAATGTAATAGAGTACCACTATTACTGTATTTCACAATATATCTATAATACCGTTTATATAAGGCAAGTCCCATTGTGAAGTGACTGAAATGAATTATTTTGAGAGATAGGAGGTCCCACAATATGGCAGTGAAGGTATGTGCAAGTGTGTCATTACGTCTGTCAAGAAGCTCAGATTTGCAAACCCTGTACAGCTCAGTCTGCTATTTTAAATGCTGTTGTAAAATGTTGAACGTATTTGACCAAATTATTCAAAGTATTACATGGTATGAATTGAACCCATTATTTCTAATTTAAGAGCATGTGGCAAAAAATGCATTTATCATGCCCTTTGGAGCCTCATCATATATGTTCTTTTCTCTCTGACAGTCTCAGTCATTCTGGCAGCTCTGCAGAGAGCTACTTTTCAGATTTATTTCCGAAGGAAACAGAGCTTAATAGGACGTCTCTACACATGTGTCTTTCTGTTCCTGTCGAGTAGCTTTTCAACTCATTTCCTACCAAATTTTACAAAAGGATGGATGTTTGAAAGACGTCATATCAGAAACATAAGATGTTTCTACGTGTTTCAGGGAGGAAAGAAAAAAAATAAAATTGTCATACAGAGAAAAGAAACTCGAGTTAGAGCCATGCTGCTGCGCAGGGAAGGGCCGTAGTGAGAGCTTCATGTTTAGTAGATGCTTAAAGTCAGCTTGACAGAGAGACTCTAATTGCCCCAGGTCCAAGAAAAGCTTTAATCAAATTTGGCAGCTTAGCAGAGAAAGCTGATGACCACCAGACGGGCTGGCAAGAGGTTCCATGGCTCACAGACATCTATGTCTTTCAATTAAACATGAACTTGTAGACAAATGTACCTCAGGAGCCAGCTTCTCTCCAAAACAACGGAAAAGGTTAACTACTTGATAACCTTCTGTTCCGTCTAAGCTTAATCCACAACTGAACTTTTATCTTGGCTTCAGGGATCTGATCTTCTGTATTTCTTGAAAATAGCAATGTGATTAGCTTCCCATGCAGAAGAATAGTTCTTTGGATAGTTTTTGTTCCCCCAAACTGTTGAAACTATATTTCAACATAGTCTGCAAAAATTTTCCTAAATATCTCTGAAATATCCCAGATTTACACAGACATTTTTATTATTTTCAACTCATCAATGTTTTTGTAATGCACTGTTTCTGTATGATATAGTAAATGCAGGTTTTGACTATATGAAGCCTCTTTTAACTTCAGAATGTTGAAGCAGAGCCCTAATATGTGAAAGTAAAATGGACGCAGGGTATGCAAGGTCATATTCCATATTCTTTCACTTAGAAGCACGCTTTATAATTGCTTTGGTAGGGGAAAAAATGGAACTTTAAGCAGCTTATATGGGAAAGCAGAGAGTAAAATACACCTCTCATACAACTGTGGTCAAAAGAACTAACAATGTAGCTTAGTCAAATGAGAGATTTTAGAGAACATCAAGAATTATAAAGAAAGAAAAAAAAGAAGGCGGCCATCAGATATACCCTATTTTAATGATGCTGCATTTGCATTAGTTCTGTTCAGAAAATACTGCCTCTGGGAAGGCTACTGAAGAGGTGGAAAATAATTGGAAGGTGAACAGAAATGTATTCCAAAGATCTTCCCCAAAAATGATATATTCAAAACGCGCCAGGCTGGGACATGGGTGGTCAGGTGTTCTCGGAGAGGAGCTGGCTCCGCTCCCTGGTTGTGCCCGGGAGGCTGAGCAGCTGCAAGAGGAGGGATGATGCTTGCTGCGCCGCCGCGTGCTCAGGGCCTCCCTGCCGGCTGCAGGCAGGATGGTCGCAGGGTCCAGATCCAGAACCCGCTGCAAGTGATGGCAAAGTGTCCATTAATCAACCTAATGTTTTATTGGGTTATGGTGATTGATTTAAACAGTGGAATGCAGGCCATGAAAATCTTCATTGCACAAAGTTGTAGACCTGCAGAAAGCTTAAGTGCTGGAGTGATTTGCCTGTAAAAACTATCAGGAGAACATTGTTTGGAGAAATGGTTACAGGTGCGCTTTATTTCTATGTATTACTTTAATTTTAGAGAACTAGTACTAAAAACTGTAGGAAAAAATGTGTAGAATTTTCTGATGAAACTGTGCGGCTGCCATGCTTGGACTTTGCAGCATCTGTGACTGAGGCTTTTGGCTGGTTTTGGCTGTGTATTTGCCAGTACGCACAGAACTGACCACTGCTGATGCAGCGGCGCTTGGTTACCTTCACCAGTGAACCTGTTCTCACTCATGTGATGAGTTGCAAGCTGCTGTTGTGGAGGCAATTCTGGAATGACTTCACAGCACAGCTGCTCCCATTGCCTTGAATAGGATACAAAGGGACAAGTTAGTACCACCGAAATGTGACTGTGCACATTTGTAATGATGGACAGTTACAGTGTAATTACTTGGCTGTTTGGGTTTTTTTTTTTCCACTACATTCATTGCTGATCTTTGATCCCTTTGTCCTCTTTCCCAGGTCGTCCCATTCCACCTACATCCTCGTCCAGCCTTCTTCCATCTGCTCAGCTGCCCAGTTCTCATAACCCTCCACCAGTTAGCTGCCAGATGCCCTTGCTAGACAGCAACACGTCCCATCAAATCATGGACACCAATCCTGATGAGGAGTTCTCTCCTAATTCCTACCTGCTAAGAGCGTGTTCAGGGCCACAGCAGACTTCCAGCAGTGGTAAGAAAATTGCAAGCATACAGATGTTTGTTTGTGATGTGTTTATGCCATTTTTACATTTCTTTCAAATGTGTTTCTTCACCAATACAAAAGACCGTATATGGAAATGGGGGAAGCAGAAAAATGTGCGCTTTTATTTCATTGAAGCTTAATTGAAAATGCCACGTGTTGCTTGTGGGTTTTGTTCTTGCTGTTCCTTTTACTGTATAGATTTGTTTAAATCAATGTAAAAATTAGAATATTATCATCAGAGGAATTGTATTTTTAAGTTGGTTTCATGCTCATGGATGCATTTAATAGAGGAGAAATGTATACACAGTGGTACTGTTTTATTTTGCACAGGCAAATCCTATACTTAAAGTAGGCAATGAGGTTCTGTATCTGAAAATCTGTGTTGCTCTTGTCATTCTCTGTCTTTGTTTCAGAATCTGTCTGATTCTATTCTCCCGATGTCACGTTTAACTAAGATGTTGATATTTTCGGTAAATTAATCCTTGTCTTTCAGACCACAGTTTTACAAACATTTGCAGCTCTGCTTATCAGCCATATAAACTGTAGCACTCAGTTTTTTGGGTTTTGGTTTTTTTTTTTTCAAATGCTGCTTTTCCATTTTGACAGGCAAAATTTGATGAATCAAGGCATGAACTATTTTGAATATTAACAAATGTTTGTGTTCAAAAATATAAGAAAAAAATGGGACGTTATACTAGATTCCTTCGTTTTGCCACTACTTTTTTCTACCTGTTTCTGAACAGAATCATCCGTTGTGCAATTCCTAACTCTCTCATTGGTAATTACTAATATTTCATGAAAGAGCATGACACTTTCAATTCATTTTATGAGCACTACTCTCAAGCTACTGTTTTGGTTAGTGTATATTCAGAATCTTCATTTAATACAATTTTGTCCCTGAAAACTTTCCAAGATAAGCTGATTTGCTAATACGATAAATACCGTTAGGATTGGAGGACATGGAGCAATCGTATGATATGAAAACCGAATATGACTTTACTGAATATGAAGTTACTGATCTGCCTAAGGTCTCTCTCCTGTAACTGTAGAGATCTGAATGGCGTTGGAGGAGACAATGTGGTTTGGGCCCTTGGTGGGTGAATACATCTCTAAACGCGTCTCTAAATGTCTAAATAAGTCTCTAAATGCATCTCTAAACGGTGGCCATGAGTGCAGCCCGAGCAACCTGGTCTGGCCTCAGAACTGACTGCTCAGTGGGAGGTTGGACTTCTTAAGGTTCCTTCCAACCTGAATTATCCTTTAACCCTATCATTCTTTTCCTTTATAAAATACGGTAAAATTTAGTCAGATTACGATAAAGCTTCAACAGTCACATACAAGGTACTAATTATTCAGAGACTGAGCGTGTTTCTTTGGTACTTGAATTTTGAGGGTTGCAAATACAACACCAGTTTGTTTGTTTGTTCTTTGAAAGCCGTTCTAGGTAATCTGGTAACCCGAAAGCCTCCAAATCCCTTCATCTGTGATGGGCAACTCTGTAGAAACCATAGTAGCAGGGGGAAAAAAGTGGATACCTACGTAACATGTTCCATGTTTGCGGAGTCCGTATAACTTCCATGAAGGGGAGTCCTGCCCCAGAAACTGTTACGTTTCTTGTAGGGGTCAACCATTTGTGAAGAAACATGATCTCTCTTTGGACTTTCAAATGCTCTCAGCAAAATCTACCACCAAATGCTTTTAAGGAAACTGGACTACTAGAGGATGAGAGGGAAACTTCTTCAATAAAAAGCAGTGCTGGAAGGCAAATGCTAAGAGTCGTTGGAAAGGAGCTCCTCAGTGAAGTTCGTGGGCCCTGATGACGCCTGGGGAAGGTGGTGAGCAATAGGATGAAAAAGTTAGCTCAGGATAAGGGTGTGAAGCATCACAAAAGGGCCTTATGAGATAAAGTAACTGGGCAATAAAATGTCAGAAGTAATTCAGAGAAGGGAAGTGTAGTGATACTCATAAAAAACAACAAAAAGTTCCAGTTGACAGGTTAATGATGGGGCGTTAATGATGGGGCGTTACCCAAGAGAAGTGAGTTGTTGGGGATATGCAAGTTTCAACCCAATGCTCAGCATCAGGCAGATGTCAGCAGCTAGGAAGGGAATCAAGCACAAAGCAGAGAGCACTGGCTGAAGGATGCAGTGAATCAGTTGACAAGATCTCAGAAGGAAATGGGGGAAGCAGCTAAAAGAGAGATACAATCAGGGTTGCTGAGCAGAAGCAAGTAGAGGTCAGGAAATCCGAAGCAAAAATAGTTGGAGACTTAGGGAGTACTTCTGTACTGGGTGCTTGGGCTGCTCTGCTGGAGTTGGAGTGGGAACCAGGATGGCTTTTTTTTCTTTTAAAATCAAATGAAAAAAACTGGCACTGAAAGAACATGTGCAAATTTGATGGAAGAGCTCTTTATATCTCATTTTAAATAATAGTCTTTGCTTGCTTCATATCCTTAAAAGCCTTGGATTTTGTATTTGTAACAGCCTCTGGACTAATGCAAGGTACTTTTTCAGGATGCTCAGATATGTTTTGAATTGATTTTACTAGTTGGTTTGTTCATCTATAATTCACCATATGTTTTCCCAAGCATATTCCATTTCCTTCTTTAATAAACCCTCATATAGTGTATAATGATATGCTTCTAATTTCCAGGATATAGGAAGCAGCTGTCTTCCTTCCATCTACTTTACGCCACAGAGCCACATGGGACAGTTCCATCAGCGCTGAGAATGTCTGACACCACAAGCTTTTCAGGCCTTAATACTTCCTTAGAAACTGAGTCAATGTTTTCTAGCAATCTTACTTTTTTTCTGCAGATTTTTGCAATACTTCTTTCAGAGAGTCTACAAGAATATACCAGAGATAGTGACACGTACTGCAAATGGGAATTGACTTTTATGTGTGTTTTTTCCTTAAAAGATTTTCGGAGCAATGTATGCCAGCTACATGACAGAAGTTAGACCATGCTTTTTCCCCTCCCCCTCCGTTTTTTTAGGATCTGTGAAAACTAGTGTCTAGGAATATTCATTCCCACATTTGGTAGACAGTGGATAGATGTAAATATTTTTTTTGAATTGGGGTTTGGGTTTAAGAAGCTTTGAATATACTTAAGGTTTAGATCTTAGGTATTATTGATGGATAATGACAGCATGCCAGATAGTGATTATTAATAATTTTTTCCTGACACTGCCTTGTTTTTTTTGTTTGTTTGTTTGTTTTTCCTATTAAACATTTCTGTTGCCACCTCCAAAATACATATTGAAGATTAAATATTTGCAAAAGATACTGTTACTTAATAAGTGTCCTCTTGTTTGACTGATTGTTTACTTAAGCCCCTATGATTACAGGATAATTCCTCAAAAAGCTTAAGATTAGTCTTTCTGGATATGAGGTGGTAGTCATGCATATGTACTACCCTATGCCCTTCAAAATAGCCATTCTTGGTATATCTGGAAAACTCATTTGCCTAAAAAAATTACCTAATCAAATCTGCCATCAAATGAGCAATCTATTGTTGATATTATGAAGGCCTTTAATCTATAATAAATCTTTGTTAGAACTCATCAGAGCTTCCAGTTTGAGAGAAATGTGATTACAGCCCTCTTAAAATGACATTACATCATTGGGGTGATTGGTTTATCATTTGCAGAAACGACATCAATCATAACTAGCATAACCACATAGTAAATGAATTCAACCTTTCTACTGCAGAACAATGACACAATAATTGCTCAAAATCAGACTTAAAATGAAATCAGAAAATGCACTTTCTTTAAATATGATGTTAACCTAATGGAATATGTTATTAAAAATCATGTTTGAGGAAATTCTATGTAATTAAAAATATGTGAAAATGTATTCCTTTTTTTCTCTCATTAGAACCTGATTTCAGTTGCAGAATCATTTTATATGCAACAGAGATTATGCTGTTTTTAATTGAACTCCCATCACTTACATTTCTCTGCTTGTATTTCTTAATATAATATGCAGCACAATTATTTGTGATGAAGGACAAGAGGTTTTTGAGATCTGATGCACCTGCTGATCATGTCTTAAAAAAACCACGCATACTATAGAAGGAAATTAGACCTTTTACACATGAAAACTTACTGGAAATATATATTTTTTTCCATTTGAAAGAAGGTCGGTTTCTGTCACACCATTTCCTAAGATGGTTTCTTACAGCTAAAAGAAAGAATCAATTTATTCCTTTTTTTTTTGTATGCTTCGTATATCTTGTCTTTCTGATAATGCATAGCAACTCATCTTGTTGGTTTGTCATTTTAATGATTTCAACCACGATATATTGAAACAGGCTGTTTTACATAGAGAGATAAGCCGTTGAATATAAGGGAGTTGGTTGCCAACAGCTTTCCCTTTGCTTTTTTGTACAGAGTTTGCTGTTATTTAAACTTTGGAATCCCAACACAAAACTAGCATTTTTGTTCAGCCACCTGAGATATACCTCCTTGCACAGTCGTTGTTGATATCCTGGATGCGCAACAGGATACATTCATCATCAACCTGTATCCTGGTTATATTCATCACCATGAACTATTCTGTCAATGAGAGAGTAGATGCTGGCTGAGCTTTTGGGGTATTTTGAATCTGGGGATAGGATGGCTTAGGGGCATGGCTCAGCTTGGAATATGCATGACATGTTTTGAATCTCAGGGAGTTTCTAAAGTTGCATTCAAAGAAGGGTGATGCCCAGGTTTTCACTAGTAGCATGTCCTTTTGGCTCAAAGATAATTAGATAAAATGTTTGACTCATTGTAAATATTGGCCCATGGAGCATCCTGGACTCTGCTTAGGGTTTGATTTCATTTTTCATATGCAGTTATTGGCAGTAAGGAGAGGTGGATGGAGAGACAGGCTAGGTGGAGTGGAGTAAATTGCTGTCATTTAGTGTTGTCTGTACATTGAACTTGAGATGAAAAAATGAGAAATTTATGTTTGACTGCCATTTTATATGACTGGTTGGAATAAATTACTACGTGAAACAGCAGTATTATTTATATTCAGTATAAATATCTAGATGCACGGGTGTCCCGTGTTCAACACATACTACCCATTTGTAGGATTCCATAACTCTTAACGTGTAACTTAATTCACATAAATTGATACTTTCTAGTTTAATCCAGTAGGGTAAAACCTTTTGACCAGGAGAATGTGGGTTTAAACTGCAGATAAGAAGCCTAGGCATGTTTAACTATCCCAGCGTGATAGCAGGGGCTGCTGGATTGGAGAGGAACTCTTCTACACAAAACTAGGCTCAGTACTGACAGCATCAAAAATTTTGACAGGAATCTCTTAAAATTCAGCCAAGGGAAATGCAAACTGCTGCTCCTGGGGAGGACTGGACACGGTCCTGGACACCCGGCTCGCTGTCCTGCTTGAGCAAGGGGTTGGCCAAGATGGTCTCTAGAGGTGCTCTCCTGCTTCCTCCACCTTGGGGATCCCTTGGCACTGTACAGAGAACTGTGCACGGGCCAGGCTCTTCTGAAGAAAAACAAAAAAGATTATTCCTTATGGGACAGTCCTCATCCCTGAGCACTTTGGCTCATTCTGGGACATGCTCCTTGTTGACATCCACCTGAACAATTGAGGGGGCGATAAGTTTTAGAGGTGGGTAAGGACTGTAGCTTGTCTGAGGCACAGGGTAGCTCTTTCCAGAGTTTCCTAGCAGTGACTGTTAATGTGGTGAGATGTAATTCCAGTTATATTCAAAACAACTTTCATAGGACAGTTCTGTTACAAGTCCCTGGACATTCTTGCTAGATCCTCAAAACATGGTGCCATGAAACTTTTCTTGCTGTGGCTTGTCTTTGCAGGTATTTACATTGTTACACAAGATGTTGCAACTTGATCATTTTAATTTCTATTTCCAAATTAAAGGGAAATAGGTGTATGTTTCTTTTTGTTTTTTATTACTGAGTGTTTCAGTGTGATAATCTTTTTCTTCAGCTTGGTACCCATGACTGCTCTGTACTCCCTTAGAAGAAAAAGAAAGAAAAACGAATATGAACAACTCCATGCTTAAGCTTAATGTAGTTAATGTGCAAAAAAACCCCAGTGTTTCTCAGCCTTTGGCTAACAAGCAGGAGGGCAATGTCCAATGTATATTTGTCTTTTGTAGTAGATAAGATGGAGTGGAAACTAAAACTTGTTATTTTTGTACTTGTGTTTTGTTTTTTTTGAGTGATTATTCTTTGAAGACTGGCTCTTATCTTTTGGGTTTAAGTAATAGTTTCTTCCCTCGTGTCTCTGTCACTTCCCTTTGCGTTAAACAGGAAGATACCTGAACTTATTGACAGAGTTCTGCTCTGCATGTTTTTCCCTTCTGTTTACCTCCAGCTGCGCTGTTTGCCTCTGGGTATGTTTAAACTAAAAAGAGTTTGCACGTATAGCTTTATTGATAGAATCTTCTACTGCAAATACAGCTTACACAGGTAAAATGTTCTGTCCTATTATTTCCTAATCCAGTTCATCAGATGGATTAAGTCCTAGTGCAAGCAGGACTCCCTTGCTTGCATCACTGCACCTTCTGCTGGGGCTTTCTGGCACACCTTGAACATCAAGATCTTGTCTTCCTTCTATTCTCTGCTTTAACAGCAACGTATTAATTCTGTGTGAAGCCACTGTTAGAGCAGTAATGTAAAATGAGTACATGGTTCTGCTATTAAACAGCTGCCGTGTTCTGATGTAGATTTATGAACGCTTCCGCAAGAGGGACCGTGATGGAGGCGCCCACCACGTGTTATGTTTTAGGAGCCGCAGTAAATGTTCAGAGACTTGGATGTTGTTGGATGCTTTGAGAGCAGTGTGGAATTGCAGCCTTGTTCTTTCTGCAGGGATGCTCTTAAACTGCAGCGTGGCTGTGGCTGTGGTGCCCGCGTGGACCTGCCTACTGCCTCTTGAGAGGTTTGGGAGCAGAAGGAATTTGAGCGTAAAAACCTTGAAGTGATCAACCTCTATTTCTGCTCTTTGTAATAATTACATATTAAAACTCAATTAGAGGAGCTATTTTTCCTATGTCAACTAATCAGTAAAATCATTTTGGCTTCTTTTACAGATACCTAAGTCATTTATTTTTCTATGCATTCTTACACAGAGAAATTGAGGACTTGCAGGCTTGTTACAGTTAAGAATTACTGGCCCGAGTAGATGCCCTCTTTTTCAGATAGGTTGAAATCCTGATATGGGAGAATCCTTTTGCATTTTACTGGCTCCCCAAGTGTTTCCATGGCTTGTTAGGCGTTTGCGCCTGACTGGACCTGCATCTCTCCGTCCGTGGTCTGTCTGTTTTTGGGATTCTGTGTTTCTTTCCGTGTGTACCTTGGGACCGCTGCTCCCAGACTCCTTGCTTGTTTCATTGTCGTGATCTTTTCCATCTGTGCAGGGTTCTCTTTGCCCTCTTGGGTCCCTGCTCTGCTCCCTCCCGATGCTGCCTTGTGTGTTGGCCCTTGACTGTGGTTGCTTTCTGTTTAGTACCTTAGAGTTGGATATTGCAGCTCTAACATTGCGGTTTGCAGGACAGCTCTAGCAACTCGAAATAGACAACTCGCCTGTGACAAATGCTGTTTGGTTTTGAAGCTACACATTCAGACCAAAGTTATAGGCTCTAGTTGGTGATAGCTGCCTGATAGGTAACTCAAGTGCTGCCTGAACAGTGGTGAGCAGATCTGTCTTGGTGGTAATATGACCCTTCCACGGAAGAACTGGGCTTTATTTTTCACTGTTAACTAGGCAGGGCTATGTGCTTCTGTCCTGTATTAAATTTTCAGGGATGAAAGCCTGGAAGGCAAAGTGAGTTTCTGTTGAAGACTCTGAAATGGCTGTAAGAAAATGAGTTTCTCTATTTTCTTTATTCTTCGTATAGTGTCTGTCACCTTAGCCACTTGATTCTTTTCAGCTTGCCACTCATATGTGTGCAAACTAAGTAGAATTTAACTTGCTTCTTATAAAGAAGCGTTGTTATTTACCAAAAAAAAAAAAAAAAAGAGAGACAGAAAAGTAGCACCTTGCTTGCCTTCTCTTTGCCCAAAACTGCACAACCCTTCTCGCAGGTTAAATAAAACAAGAAGCCCTAGCTGCTTATTCACATGTTTTGGGGAGAAGTCAGAGCTCCAGTGCTGTTTCACACTGAATTCATTAAATCTATCATCAGTTAGGTCATGTTAATTATTTCGAATGTTACAATTATTTTTTCTACTAGAATCAGTGGGGATTTTGTGCACCAAATTACCAGGCTAACTCCTCCATTAATAGACACTATAATGAAGTATGAAATGATCTGCCTAAGAAAATACTGTTAGTGTTTGAGCACATTTATTAATATCTGTCCCCACAAACAAGTGGATAATTGTGTGACTTGACATAAAGGTATCAGCTATAGGGACTGGTAAACTTGAAAAGCCGTAAAACTTTTGTAGGTTTCTGAATTCCAGGTTTCTGAAAATGTACTTGACATTGCCCAGCAGAGCGAGTGTGGGCACAGATTTTGAGTGGTAAATGAGGGCTTTCTGTTATTCTGCTGAGTGATGGGAATGAGGATTAGAATTGGGGTGGATTGGGTTTGCACATAAATCCTGAGTGATTCCATGGTACAAATTGTCTCAATCCTAGCATCTTGGTTTGCATTGTAGCAGAAAACTTGCATTCTCAGCAGCGCTGCATTTCAGAGCATCTCCCTCTATAACACACCATACGGCCATGGCTGGGCCCAGTGTCTAGGCTGGCGCTCTGGCTTATTGCAATACCGAGCAGTTAAGGAGCTCGCTCATAGGCAGCCAGAACAGAGCCCCATCTCAGCGCCTTGTTTCAGTGTTTGTGGCAGGCTCTGTTTACATTTCAGCACATAAACTGCCCGTCTAGACTTTCAGTAAGTGCCGTCCTGTCGAAAGGACTCTCAGACTGCCTGCTAATCCTCCCTCAAACTCGTTGCAGGTTGTGGTCCCTGCAGCATCCCACGGTGGGGAGTCTCACCCTTTAACTACGTGTCAGAAAGTGCTGCTGCTTTTTTTGTTTTAAACCCTTTGGCTGGCAGACTTTTTTTACATGCTATTTACTTCTTACAATATGAAAAATAATAAAATAATTATTTCTTAACCAAGTCTTCCATCTTCTAAATGTTCACTAATCTGTTTTCAAAGTTAAAGTGCCCTAATCAGAGCCTTTTCTCTCACAAAAACTATTCTATAGTGAGGATTATATTTTTGCCCATCTAGGTGGCTTTTCTACTTCAACAACGTATTTTCTCAGAGGGTCTACTCATATTTCTTGTATTTCACTCTGCGTTGTCTTCAGTGAATAAACAGTTGTGAGCTTACAGACTTGCCTTGAACTCCTCCCTGTTTAGAAAAAGTGTTGTTGTTTTTTCAAAAGGAAAATTGTGAATTTTTCAGTTTGCACATATGTTGCAGGAAGAGCAATATGAATTGCTTATCTAAAACAGAACATTTTATTCCGATTTAATTTTCCACCTTTTTATTTAACTTTCAGTGTGGGTAAAAAATTCACTTCAAAATGAAAGGTGAATATATTTCTTTTAAAATCTTCTAAGTGAAATGTGTCAACATTTCAAAAATGAAGCTGTTCTTGTTTTAATTACCTTTTTCTGCATTTTCAAAATTCCCCTCCTCCGTCTTTTCAGCTGCAGCTCTAGCCCATGCTCCCTAGATGCTCATGGCTGGGCAGTTGGTCTCCTTGCTGTGAGTCAGGGCCAATAAAGGGGCAGCTTTTTATATCGCCNAACTGGGCAGTTGGACTCCTTGCTGTGAGTCAGGGCCAATTAAGGGGCAGCTTTTTGTATCGCCACACCTGGTAGGGCCAGTGAGGCCATTCTGTAAGAGCTGCATATTCTGGAGATACAGGCAAGGGAAGCAGACCTCCCGAAGGAGAAGAGCAGGAGTGGTGGCTGGTCCTGGAGGAAGAGGAGGGCTTTGGAGCACTGCAAGCGTTTGCCTTGAAGCTGGGGCTTGAAGGTGTGGCGAGATGGCAGCGATGTGCATGAACCGTGGTGGAGGTGGCCCTCCTGATAGGAGGGACAAGCTGGTGAGATGGTAGCCACGTGTGTGAGCACAGCATGCTGTAGTGGGTCTGGTAAGAAGGACAGGCTGGTGAGGAGCTGTACAGAATTTGACACGAGGGAAAGACTGGGGCTAAAGACCAAATTGTAAAAAGCGAAATTCATACCAATGCCTGGAGAGCTTGGCCGTTTCCTTCAAGCTTGCTATAAAGGAAAACTATATAAACGGTTAGAAATAGTAATCCAGAGATATATAGGCAGGCACAATGCCTATTTCTTAACTTGTATTTTCAACTGTACACCAGTTCTCAGAATCTTTTCCTTTGTCTTTCTAGTTTCACTTTCTCGCTTTTTTGGAACATTTTCTGTCAATAACCTTCAGTCACAAAGCAACTGGTTCTGTTTTATAACTCTTTATGATGGCAGCTGTGTTTTGGGGAGGTACAGAGATTACTGATGAGATCCAGAAACACAACAGTGTAGCCAGCGCTTCCCAGTGACGTGGAAGTTAAACTGTTTCGTCATGATCAGTGGAGATAAAAACTTAAGCGTTTTGAACATTTACAGTTATTTGAAAAATATGGTGCTGGCAGGAAAGGCTGGGTCAACAGCCTTGGGGTTCAGGGTTGCTTTACCGTACAGAATGGGATTGTTTATAGGATAGCGTTTTCCTGGGGTGGATTATTTTCCAGTTCCTCGTATGTCACCCCCCTGCCTCCAGCATGTGCTTTAGCCTGATGACTTCCTCAAAGATGTCTGCAGGCTTCTTTCTGTTAGATCCTTTCCGTGATCCTTTCCCGAGACAAACAGATGAAATAGGCTCTTCCTGCGTTTTAGGATGATGAAGTTAGGGTGCTTTTTTTCTGAGTGGAAGAACTGCAGAAAAGCAGGTGGTGCTCAGTTTGGGACAGCTTAAATGACTCAAGGTAGAATATAGTCCTGCTTTTGTTGTGATAGAGGTGTTTTACAACCCATATGGGCATTATTGGGTTAATCTATTCATCAGGGATTTGCAGAGTTAGTACTACATAGCAGGGATTGTAGCAAGTAAAATTATGTATTACCTGGTAAACATAACAGTTACTTGTTAAAAAGATCATGAATGAAGCAAATTAGTGTGTTCACAGTTGAACTTCCTCCCCTGGAGTAAAGGAACATAGAGAAATTTTCTCCCACATGCTGGACAGTCCTTGCTGTGCTCAAATATTACCTCACCCAGTGCATTGCAGGGCGATGCATGGGTTTTGAATCTACTGGGGTTTCTGAATGGAATCTTCTAGCAGTTGTCAGTAAAGCAAATGTTAGTATCCAGTAGAAAAAACAGGCGGTAGAAAGTGTTGTAATTAGCATAGGTGCTTACGTGCTTCACTGCTCCAGCAGACTGACCCAGCACATGATACATGTGAGGGAATGAGTTAGAAAGTACTGTCTTTACCTTCACAATTTACGTCTTCAAATCTTAATTACTGCTGTAATAAATGAGGGATATAAGACTTTTTTTTAATCTCTCCTGTGATAGAAAATTCTGGAAGAATCTGTATTTTTTTTTCTGTGGAAAATCAAAAATTTTAAGTGTCTTGCAGAATGGTTTTTTGCATGAAACACACTGAATTTAAGAGCACATCTGATCTTCAAAGAGAAGTCTGTTCTCAATATGATGGACTTTGCAGCACTTAAGTTACATGTAGTCATTAGGGGAGAAATGTATTTAGTGCAAGTACTTAATATTATACTTAATACTATATTTTGTATTTTGTTAGTGCCAATCAAATGGTTGAAATAGTACTTGTAAGTTGTAGAAACTGTTTTTGCATGGACAGGTTCAGAAAAATCAGGTTGCATAATTTTTTTTTAAACAATTGACTAATACAGGGCAAAGAGTAATAGAAAGCTGGGGAATGGTTAATTCATTGATTAGATAGTGTGAAGATTTTGAAGCATTGTTAAACAACATATTCTTTGCCAGTTTTCTTAAGATTGTCACCTAATCATCAGGATAATTTTTTAGTGTTTCAGAGGGCTGCAGATGCTAAGAGTTCCGTTTGGTTTTGAATTCTGATCATTGTTTAGGTTTCTGAAAAAGAGTCTTGAAAACCTTTCAGGGTAATATTGGATGAGCATTGGTTTGAAATGGTTTTATTTCTGGCGGAAATCTCTTTGGAGGCATTCTGCTTTTATCTGCCCTTGTTCTTTATTGAAGAGTTTTGTAAACTTGTTTCCAGATTTTTTTTTTCCCCATGCTAGAAAAGTGGTTTTTTTTTTTTTTTTTTTTTTTTAATGCTGGCTAGAAATTGTATCTTCCACTTGGTAATATAACCTTGAATTTCATTAGGCCGGTAGCTGGGAGAAGTGCAGATGGTGGGTTTGGCAAGCTAGTGCTGCTGGTTAAGGTCTCCACTGTTTGAAGTCGGAGATTTGATTGTTGATTTATTTATCACTGATTTTTTTCTGTAATTTAAATGAAAAGTTAATTAAGCAAGCTTTGATGAAAATTTTACATGCAGATTTTAAATGCTGGTGTAGAGCAACTACACTTAGAATTGCTAAAGAACAGAAATCCTTGGAAGAGCTAGTTGTTTTGTGTTAGCAATTCCTTTCCATAGTGTTTCTCTTCTGTAGTTTTGTTCTCTGTTATCACCTTATAGAGTGAGTAAATTACAGATACTGTCTTCAGAACACAAGAATGAACATGAATTTTTATATACATTTGTTCCTGGAAATTTCAGTTGTTTTTATCAAGTATATTCAACATCAACAAAAAGAAATGGGGTGATAAATTTTGGGGGTATCATATTCAGGTTTAACAAAGGAGAGCAGAAAATGTAGCTTAAGGAGATAACGCTGAAGACCTTGAGTTTAAGGAGGAAATGTGATCAAAAATAAGAAAATGTAGCTTAGAGCAAGGTGGAGCTGAATTAGAATTCTAAGCTTGGAGTGCTTTTGTAATGCATTTCATTTTGTCACTAAGGATTTTGGATAGACTTAGTGGGTAAAATCCTTACGCACAGCACAATTTAGTGATATTTTCATTGGTTGCTAGGACTGACTGAACATGCGGTTCACTTGTAATTTATTTATATATATATATATATATATAGGCATACATATAAACGCATGCCCATGCTTGCACACATGGTGGAAATATAATAAGTATAGTGTACATATTATGCCTATGTGTTACTGCGAGTATGGAAAGAAGAATGAAGGTGGGAAAATAAGGTAGATATTTAAAAATTAGGAAGAGCCTGGGTATCCGAGAAATTCTTTTGGACAAAAGCAAGGAAAAGGGCATTATCTGTAATTAGAAATAATAATGTATAATTGGTTCATTTGCCATATTTCTACAGTTCTGATTTAGTTGAACAATGTGATCATTATGGCACCAGTTTTCAATAGAGGTGTCACAATGAAAAATAATTGCAATATTCCACAATATTAACTGTACCCTAATTGCAAAAGTTTTGAAATATAATTACCGTGAAAGCTAATGCGACAGGGAACATTAAGCATAATTAGTGTATTTAAAAAAAAGGGAAAAACTGTTAGAAGCTTGTTATTGTCTCGTAAGGTAGCTTCAAATTAGCTGGATGCAGAGCACTTTCATCTAGGTTTTCTATAATTTTCATTATTAGCACAGACTGCAATAAATTTATTTGACATAGCCCACACCTGCTAACCCTGCAGGAGAGCATTTCTAATGTGCCCCGGTCCCAGGCTTCGCACAGAATCTGTCATAATTTCCTGGGAGACAGCAGTAGGTAAGATTTAGCAGGGGTCTGTTTTTTTTTCTCTATCTAACCAAGTCAATCATGCTGTACTGCTCAAATTTAACGCTCCGTGTTTTAAGTAATTTCCACCAAAAGCCAAGATACACAAAAACCCTATTATAAAGCACTTCAAACAAAACAACGTTCATTACAAATCATAACTACCTTCTGTACCTATAGCACAGAAATTATCCATTGTCTTTACAGAATAACTACGTGCTTTTTTACAGAGCTTGGAAGTTCACCCAGTGTGATAATTTGCTTCTGGAGTCAAGAAAAGCAAATGATGTTCCAGTACTTCTATGCTGGAAATAGCTCTGCATCCCTACAGTAAAAGAGTTCAGGCTGCACGAAGCAGTGCTTTGTTGTATATCGTCAAATTTTCAATAAGAAATACGAATACTACTTTCTTATTTTTCTTATTTTTTGTGATAGCATTTTGAAGTTTAAAACTAATACTTGTTTCTTTTTGGTGGTGGCACTAGGGGAGAGTATCCTTTAGAGTAAGGTAGACACAGATGGAAATAAATGGAGAAACACCATTAATTTTTGTTAGTGAATGCAGTTTTAAGGTGAACTTGTATCCCTGAAATGACCCACATTTTTATGACCTCTCTTTGCTGCCACTGCAGGTCTGTACCGGATTTCTTCGGAAGGAAAATTAGGCCATGCACCTAAACGAAATTTTAGATTGGCTAGCAAAACCCATTTTCTGTTTGAATCCTCTTTTTAGGGGAAAAAATAAAATCAGATGTTAAGCTTTGGAAGTATAAGTTTTGAAAAGACATACTTCTTTGTCATTTCAGCTTCTGTGATTTTTCAGGTCTCTCCAATGTCTTTAAACTGAAGAGGTTCTGACACTGCTGGCGAGAATTAATTTAAGCAGACCTTGCTGCTTTTAATTACCGTAATGGGAACTCACAACAAAGTTTCTGACTTCCTTTCACAAAACTAATTGTAGATAGAGTTTGCTTCGGCAAGGGAAAAGATCAGGAAAAGAAGACAACTGAAGAAAATGTGATGTGAAGCGTATTCGTATTGTGCCTCGCCGCAGTCGGCCGTTTGACAGCAGGCGCAGGAAGCAGCTCTTTCCTCCAGTTCAGTCACTCTGCCTAACCTAGTTTTTGCTAAATTTCTCTTCTGCAAGTTATTAGGCTTTTTCTTTTCTTAAATTCTGTTAAATTATGGACATGAAAATCCTTTTCTATAATTTCTGTGCTTGCTTTCATTGGTTTTTCACTCAGGTTTGTATGTTCTGCAGTTGTCTGGGGCATCTGTAGACATTTCCTATTAGCCATTGGTATAGATTTTTTGTAGCTTGTGTGGTCTCTTTAGAGCAGTACTAGTTAGGAGACAGTACCACAGAACTGCCGCCCTCGGGGCATCTGAACAGTGAGAGGCGGCCGGGCAGGTGGGAGACCCCGCGCGGCACTGAGGGTGTCCCCGCAACAGCCTCGCACCACGGAAAGAGCCGGGCGGCGCTGGGAGTCCTCCTGGGATTCTCATCACACAGACATTTATAGTCTGTTGGCATTTTGTTGTTTCTTCTCCACCTTAGTTGTGGAGAGCCTCTGATCCCGGCTCTGCTGCAAGGCTGCCACTTCCAAGCTGCTCCGTAACGAGGTCTCTCCTGAGAGCCCTCTCCGTGATTATTCACAAGTATGGGACTTCTGGGCAAAATACTGTGCTCGTCTGGCACCACAGGTCAGGCCAGCTCTGGGCTCACGCAGAGCTGGTGGGTATTAGCAACCGTAATGGAACATGCAGGACTTCACCTCCCTGCCCACCTCCAGGCCCGCAAGGTGGATTTTGGTCCTTGCTTCTCACCGGTCTGCGTCTCCCGCCTCTGCAAGCGGCAGCCCGGTTCCCGCCGCTGCCCCCGACCCTGCTGGGCTGCCTGGGAGAGGCTCTGCACGAGCTGCTCTTCCAAGAGCCCTGTCAGAAGACGAGCGCAGCCCAGAAGGGAGGATTTTGCAGTTGCATCGTCCAGCAGGTTCAGCTCAAAGCCCACCTGGTCTCCCTGGGGCAGGGATGGGGCAGAGGCTGCTGAGTGCAGCCACCTCAGGGCGTGCTGCTTGCGGGTACAGACAGAGGGATCACCTTTCCCAAAGAACTTTAATTTCTTCTTTAAAAATGATGCATAACTTATGTCGCCCTTCTTTTTCTTTGACAAACAACTTTGAGCTGTGTGTTTTGTAGGACTTGCATTGATTCATTATTTAATGCTTACTGTCAACTCCATGGCTTAATTCCCCTGTTATTTATTATATAAAAAGTCATTTCATTAACCAGATTGAATCTGATGTGAATGGAGAACAGAGTTCTGACAGACACATTTTAATATGTATTCAACATCCGAAATCAAGCTTTAGATAGTTGGCAGTTAATCTCCATTTGGACTTGTATATGAAAGAGAGATTTCCTTCTTTCTCAAACATGTATACAATTACTCCTACACAAATAAGCATATGAATATTGATAAGTGCACATTTTTAAAAACAAGCTTTAGGTAGCTTAGGAAGCAGACTTGTTATTGTAACCACAACAAATGCTTTTCTTAATCCTGTTCAGCATATCTGGCAGTCAGACTTGCACATTGGTGCCTGGTGAGATGGTCTTTGGAAGTGAATGTTATCTGTTAGAGTGCTGCGAAGCTGTAGTTGCAAAAGGAGGGGAGCAAGGGCACGTGCGGGAACACCCGCAGCCCTGTTGCAACCTGCTTGGGGTCTGGAGCAGGAGCGGTTTTAGACAAAAGGTGTGTGGAGGAGGAAGAGCTTAGATGTACTTTTCTGTATTGTTTTGTTTTGTTTTAACTCACTGTTTCAATTTGCTCCATGATTTTGAACAAAAGGACGTGCTGAGGAAAAAAAATCAGATTAGATATATGAGTCAGTCATCTACACCCACCGTTCCCGTGAAACCTTTGCCACTGGGTTACTGAGATCATCAGTCCTTGTGAGCAAGTGGAGAGATGTTCTTGTCTTCTATTTTTTGATTAACTGTATGTCCCTAGTGTTTGCAGAAAATCAAAAAATATATGTCCAACTATTCTTTTGTGTCCTTCTTGTTTTGCCCTTTGCATTGTTTGCTTTGAGAGGGTATTAAATTAAGAGGACAAGCCAAACTTGATGGTTGTTGTTGAGCAAAAAACAGTGCCTTTATAAATTAAAATGAGATTTGTTTAGTCAAATTAACAATTGAAATCCACAGATTATACTTAGTCTCTAAAACATATGGATGTATGGGAAATATCAATACTTAACCCGTGTTTTGTACACTTCCATACAGAGGAATGCATGCTCCTCTTATGGAGATTTTTTTTTTATGTTAGCCATTTTCTGTTTGCGATTTAGTGCATAAATAGCTGTTCATTTTTTATTCCCACCAGCTGTGCAGCTAAGTAGCACACAACAAAGTTTATGTATCACTCCTCCTTGACAGAGCCCAGCAATCACGATATTCCCTCACACAGCCAACAGCACAAAGTGAATATTAGCACTTAAATCTCAAGCAAACTCTGTTCAGTAATTAACTGCTAAAGCAGGGATGCCTGTCATCACTCAGTGCCAAGACCCTTTAAAGGGGCTATGTTCAGGTAAAGGTATTAGAGGAATAATTTATTCTGGAAATGTAGCTCATAGAGAAGAAGGGATTTACTGTGGTAAGAATTTTGCCTGTCCAAGTGCAGCTTCGTGCCACCTGCGGAAAGGGCAGGGTGCCGCTGCTGAGCCGAGCGCCTCGAGGGTGCTGCCATTTCCCGAATGCCCCACTGCTGCTGCGGAGGTGCCCTGCAGGCTTCAGACCAGCCCGTGGGAGCAAGGACGGGGCAGAGCAGACCCAGGGCAACACGCGATGCCCTCTGACGCTGCACGCAGATGGTGCGCCACACGCTGACGTGTGCACGGAGGAGCCGCGTGCTTGTGCCCTGCTCTCTAAACGCTGGGTCCATTGCAGGGCGGAGAGGAGAGCCCTGCTTGGAGCTGGGAAGCGCCCGGCTGCAGACCAAGGTGAAATTGTCCAAATGAAATCCAGCTGCTGTGTGCCGAAACGCAGGCGTGGCAAGAAGCGCTTCCCTGGTACGGTCCCCATGCTATCAAAGGCCTTAACCCTGCTGCTAAGCATGGGGCAGTGAGGTTGTTCAAACAAAACGTTGCTGTATTTATATGGACCAAGCAAGGTTTTCCTGCTCTTTGTCTTGTAGAAGGAGCTGACTACTTTTCTCTGACATCTTCCAAAATAAAACCCCAGGCCAAAACAGTTATAAAATAATGACCAACAATTTGGGAGTGTTCTAAGGGAGTAAAACCAGAATATTTCAGTAGGGAGTGTAGAGCAAGATGAATTATAAGTGGAGTTTCTAGAGCATGGCATGTATGTTCAGAGGCAAAATTGGCGGAAAGCTTGAGGACGTGGAAAGTAATGCCTTTTTTTTACTCAAATTCTTTTATCTGTTAGAAGAAAGCATGTAGTGTATATATATCTACATTAAAAGTGCTATAGAAATCTTCAAGAATAAGAAAAACCCATGAAATTTATTATGCTTAAAATAATACAGTATTTACAGAATAAATGCATATTTTTAGTTTGAGTAATGATGAATAGATGCCATGTTTGAAACAGTTGAATTGCATCTCAAGGTAATTGATTTTTTTCCCTTAATCTCTAAGATACAAACTAAACTTGAAACACTGTAAAGACGATGCATCGATGCCATCAGTTTGTAAACAAAAAGGAAGGTTGTGTTAGTAGTTTGCAAGATAGTTGTGAGTGGAAATGTTATGCTGTAACATTGAGCAGAAACAATCATTGCTAAAGAAAAGGACTGAAAATACTCCTTTTTATTAAAGATGTGATTAATACAGATCAGTATTAAGACCCAAAGTGAGTTTGGCTTGCAAGATATTATGATTTAATTGCATAATAGCAGAGATTTGAAATAAAATAAACGCGTACGAATTCCTCGGGCGTTTTGAAGAACTCAAATACCTCTGCAGTAATACCCCATCATGTTCTTCTAAAGATTTTGGACTCAGAGAAAGTATTTCACACGAGGTTCTTTTCAGGCTTAGAGAAAAACAGTAGTGTTTGCCTGTAAGATCTGTCTTTTCCAGCTCCTTAGGTCTCTAGGTGTTTGAAATTTTCAACCAAGAACCAAGTTAAATTGCTTCCAAAGAGTGAGTCAGGGTTATTGTTTGGTAATGGGGTCTATCACGTGCTGCCACATGAAGCCATCAGTATTTAAATGCACACTTGAACACAGTGGCAGTTCTTCCATACTGGCCACGTGTAATGCCCAAATGCATTTGGGTGTGCGTAGCTGTGCATGTGCACATCTGGTGAATTTCCCCTGTGTTGTTTTTCGTTCACATGAGAAAGTTCTTCCAAGTGGCAGGTCAATATGCATCTGCTGGCCGCTCCAAGTGTAGCTCTGAGTAACCTGCGAGCTGCCGCCCAGTGTGTGGGTGCTGCTGACCCGCCAGCTGCAGTGATGTGGTTTAGAAACGGATTATTACCGTGTAGTTTTTCTGAGAGTAAGATAAATTTGTGAATTCTCTTATGTTAACATAAACTTAACTTTCTTGTCTGTTTTGTTTTCTCATAACAAAATAAACTTTTCGATCCTTCTACATTAACCAATGTTGATTTAGTCATAATGTTATTCAGGATGACTGTGATATAGATCACATTCGAATCCCAGATATGTCTCTTAAAATTGAAGTAGGCAACTAATAGTTGAGTGAAGCCATTTGATTTTAGCTGTCCATTTGATTTTAGACCAAGGTCAAGGCTAGAACAGACAGAAGCCTATTTAAATGAGCCTTGAAACACATCTGGTAAAACTGCAGTATTGTACAAGAAAACCTTAGGGGAGCAGGGAGGGAAAGTATTTAAGCATCTAAGGGAACCTTTTGACAGCTCTTTTCATTAGCTCGAGAGCCCCCATCTCAGCAGATGTGTCCTGAGGAGGAGCTGCTCTCTACAGACAGTTGCACCATCGAGGTGCTAAAGCAGGACGCAAGGACAGGCACGTTGCCAGCCTCTGGCTGCAGATAATTCAAAATGAAAACAGTCATTGAGAGGGTAAGTCACAGCATCACTATTAGATAAGATAGGACTTTGTCTTCAAATCTAACAGTCAAACATCCTGGAAGTTGTTCAGTATTGTTTAATTTGAAGTCTTGTTTCTTGAGTAATCTACCCCATGGTCTGAATTTTGCCATATTAATATTCATGCGTGTGTTTACGTGTTTACTCACTTACTGCGTCTGTGCTTTGAACAGAGTGTAATTTCTGTTTCTTCCTTTTGTCTGGAGGCCTCTCATATTGCATTTAGATTGTATCCTTTATCATCCCAAATTGACATTTATGCTTTTACTACTATTGTTTGCCTAGCTACACTCTGCTCTGGATCAACAATTTGTTTTAATCTCTGTCACGTCCCTTATCTCCCCGACCGCCAAGCAGCAGCGCCCAGTGGCCCGCGGGACAGCGCCTGGCCAGCTGCTTGCAGCGTTCCTAGGTGGTCTCTGCCGAGTCAGAGACAGCTGAATGTGCGAGACCGGTTTGATACAAGTAATGCTGGTGCCTGTGAATAAATAAATCCAATCTACACAGAGGAATTCTATGACCATAGATAGGGTGTCATGGAATGGAAGCAGATAATGGCTTCGAGGTGTTATCCTTTTTTCTTAGGAGAGGGTTAAATAAAGCCAGAGTTAGCTTTGCCATATGGATACTGTAGTCTTTGAAAAAAGCTGTTTTGTTTTATTTTTCTAAAATAACTAGCTTTAAAACTTTGCAGTATAAATGGTGAATATAGATTAGACCAGAGGTGTTTGAATTTCTAGGAACTTCAGTAGACTGCTAAGCTATGTATAGATTATTTACTGGCCATCATCTTTGTTGTTTGTTTTTGATTCCTTTCCTAAATGAGTTCAGCTAAAAGCTGCAATAGTAAGTGACCCAAGCTGTGCTGATGGACCTGGAGCCATGAGCAGAGGGTTGCGAGGAGGCAGATTTGCATCCTGAGCAATGGATCTCTCCCCCCTGCAAAGAGGGAAATGATTAGAGCAGGGGCTCGTCTAGAAAGGGCTCTGCAGCTCTCAGGAGATGAGCTGAGGTATGAAGACTGGTAATGGAAAGCTAATAAAATAATCAGAGAAAGATGAGAAGTGATCTAAGAGTAAGAGCCGGAATACCTCTTTCCTTGCTCATAGGTGGACTGAGGCCTGCAAATGCCTTGCTGATGCTTCTGTTTTACTTGGGGTAAATTTCATGCACCAGGAGTTTGCCATTTGTTGCAAAATATGATGGTAGCATCCGGCAGCTTCTTGGGTCATGAGGAAATAGGAACATTTATTTAAATTATTGAGTTACATGGTAATAGCATGCATATATATATATATATGTATGTACATAAAGAGAAGTCTAGTTAAAATTTGTCTTATTCAGCCCTAGAAAGTTGAAACTTCCTGAAGCATCAAAGCAATTGAGTGCATTTTGTGCATTTCCTCCAACAGCATCCTTGCTGGTAGCAGCACTCCCCGCTTACATTTTCTTCCTTTATTTTTTTTCTTGTCATGTAATGTTTATTGTTGTTTTTGCTTCAGAAAATAAGTACAGTTTTGGAGAGTATGTGGTGTTTAGAAAGAAGAATAAAGGGAAAATAGGTTCGCTCTCTAAGAGGTCTCCTATTCTGTGACGAAGGACTGAAGGCAGCCCAGCAGTTTGCCCATACAAGCTTGACAGTGATGGTACTTGATAGATAATTTAGGAACCACACAAATAAACTGTGGGTTATTTTCAGCTCTTATCAACTGAGATTTTTTCCCACTGCCCCCATATAAACTGAGGGAGATACGTGCCTGTTTCTAATAGTCCCATCCTCTGCAATGAACAACCCTGTAGTATTGCAGCTCTTCAGTGTATGATTTAGTGGGGCCTTGTTCTCCTTGACCAGGAGCTTTGTTTGCATTTGTACTCATGCATCGTGTGATTGACTTTTTAATTAACTGAAGCTGGAAAATCAGATGTGTCAACTAATAAAATCTGAAGAACAAATGTGTTGTATTTGAATCTGAATTGGCAAATAGGAGTCTTGTGAATAACAAAATAAAAGCAAAATAAGTTAAACTGCTGCCTCTTACCCTGAGAAATTGTGAAGCACTGTGAAGCTGCAGATACTGGAGGACTGTGTGCTGTTCATAACAGTAGTGTAAGTGCTGAGGATGTGCCTAAGCGCTGCTTATCTTGGGTGGTTTTTTGTGTTTTTTTTTTTGTTTGTTTGTTTTCTTTTCTTTTCCTCTTCCTCTCTCGATGATGCAGTGCATTTGAGCAGCCTGTGCTGTTTGTGGATTTTCCTCCACCATTTGATGATAATATCCAGCTTGCAACTGGAATAGCAATGTGCCTGATGATCGGTTGTAAAACACTGGATTGTGTTTGTGTCTCTGCACAAGGCCTTGAAGCTTCTTGCTGTGTCCGTGAGGTCCATCACAAGCCACCTTTTGGCTGCTGCAACTGTAGCGTACATTCTGTCCTTTTTTTTGTAGGGTAGATTGTGTTCTTTCTTTCTTTCCTTCAGGGCACCTTGACTTCCCTTCATCTGGCACTTGACCAGATGAAAAGAGCAATATAAGGCAGATTTTTTTTTTTTAAATATTGGCTTCACCCAGGTAAGACTTGAGTCTTCAAAAATGTGTCTCCATAATTTTTAATTTCTCCTTTTCTTGGTTATCCAACACAATCAGGGTAGGTTTTCATAACTGGTACTATGTGATAGAGAGAGAGAGCAAACTCCTGCAGGCCATAAACAAAAAAGTTTGTGTTTACAGCTGCAGATGGGAAGCCCTGGGTGGCTGCAGAAATCCCTTTGCTGCTTTGATCTCAGACACATCATGGTCTACGTGCTAGCCAATGCTGGCCAGTGAGATCACCAGGAGTTCAGGGTTTATTCAGCACAGTGCATGAATTTGATGTATTGCAGAGGATATTTTAAGTGCCATGCTATAAATACTAAGACAAGAGTTTTCTGTGAACTTGGATTAATTAGGCATATAAAATCAGCTCTTGGCTTTGGAACAGCACTTGGCATGGAGGAGGCCGCAGGGATGTAATGTGCCCGGTAACACGTTCGCCCGCCGTGCGCGAGTGACGCACTATTGCGTAGCTCGGTGCATTCATACATGTTAATACAAGGTGGGTCCAAAGTCAGCTACTTGATTGTCTTTTCCATCAGTGATAAGGTAACTGCATATATTCTGCAGCATGTAATCACTTGACAACCTAACTTAGAAAATATGTTGCATTCTTATTTTCTCTCACTGTGATGTATTTATACTGTTATCCTGGAATATCTAATGGATTGCAGTTTCTTTAGTGAGCTCTTTACAGAAATGCACTGCTCCACACTTCATATTTTATTTTAGCTCACATAATCAATAGTTAATAAAAGCATTTCATTGTTCTTAAATTTATCAACACTTAATTCCATCTCCTGTCCTGCTACATGTTATCTGTCTCTCATTCCTTTGAAGACCCTCACCATGCTATTTGAATTGTTTGAATAATCTATAATAATTTTTGTATGTAGGAAAATGTGTTACCTATGTATTTTTTCAGCTTCAGGAATGTCTCTGTTAAGTATTTCCTGTTAGACTTTTTTTTTATTTCATAAATATTTTCTAAATAATGGAAATATTTTCTGTTACATCATTATATTTTACTTTAGCAACTTATTGGTTGGGACTGGGTCAGAGTTGATTTGAAAATCACAAATCAAATGAAGTGTAGGAATTCTAATTTTCTTTACAGTAGTTAGGTCATTCTACTCCTATAATAAATTCCTTATCTGTGTGTTTAAATGTAATTGTAGTTGCCATTGTGACTCCTGTGTTGATACTGAAGCTCCCTGATCTCCCAAATTCCCATATTTTTCTTTTTTATAGTAATGCATTGAATATCTCTGCCCTGTGAAGTTATATCTGATTTTAATTAGTCTATGTCCGGCTCTTATTCTTTGAGCAGCTTAGCCCTCTCATTTGAGCAGAAAGGTTGTTACTGTTGTTTAGTTTTCATTATTGAACTTAGTGAATGCAGCTGTTGCATTACTTGATCATGGTACTGTTTCCTTTTGATTATGCCCATTGGCTTGCTCATGACTGTCAAGTATGAATTTATTGACCGTGTGTCTTGGTTTTCTAATATAATACTTGATTTGGAAGCTGGAGTTCTTGCTAGCTGTGTTTTTCATAATATTTAACCTCATTTTATTTGTAATGTGGAACAATCATTTTGTGCTCCGTGCAAGTTCGACTTGTTCTAAGTGCTGTATCACGAGAACAAACCAAAGCTACTGTTAGCTCTTATAGCATAAAATATTTCTGTTTTTCCATTGTACAATTTCTGTTCATACTGAAATCACTGGCAGTGACAAACAAGCGAGGAGATTGCCTTCTCTGTTGCCACTGGCAGCTTTATTAGGCTCCTGGCTTAAGTTTACAATTAGTTTAAACATAGAAGCTATATCTTGAAATACAGTTTGGTGAACTAAATTATTTTTACTTATTTCCTCTAACGTTTCAAGATATTGAAAAATGAATCGCAATGGGGGTTGTCGTATGCTTTTCTAAAATCTATAACATTTATAATGGGTAGCTAGTGCTTTGTTATGTTACACCATTTATTACCATCTGTTTGTGCCATGTCAGGTACTTGAATTTCTCTCATTTTGGCTTTAGGAGCTCTGTCTAGCCCGAGTTTTTATTTAAATCTTACTTGTTTCCTTCATCAGAAATATGATTACTGTTCTCCCTGCTTGTGGAGAAGGTGGCTTGTAAGCAGCTTGATGCCGTCGGGTTGGGGTAATAGAGGAACACAGAGCATGCAGAAATACAACCGCGTTAAGGACCCCGTTTTGTTAAAGAGTGCGGCGCGACGGCTCAGGTGACAGTCCAGCTGCTGCCAGTGGTGGTGCTTGGACCAACACAGAATTGCCCAGTGCACTTGGTCTTAAATCCGGTGCTCCTCCCTGTCCTGCTGCTCTACCCTTTGGAATTGCAGCCGCCCTCCCTGCACACCTGCCTGGGTGGGAGGTTGTTGCTGCCGCAGGGATCTTCCCTGCCCTGCCCAGCACAGCACTGCTGGTGTTGGGGAATTGGAGCAGAGCAGCCAGCATAGGGCAGGAAAAGCCTGCAGGAACATTGGGGATGAAAGGAGGGGTCCTGGGACACCCTGCTCTGGGGAACACTGCGCCGAGTAGGGGCAAAATTCCAAACCACAAGGACAGGCTGTATTGAGCATGTCGTATTTAGAGTACTGCAAACTTGTGACAATTATGCGAAATAGCGTGTGGATTTTTTAAAAGGGAAACAGAAAATTTGTTTATGCAATGTATATATGTATGCAGTTTTTGGTGAGGAAGAAGAGAGGGAAGGAAAAAGATGTTTTATTTGCGGATGCTATTTGCCTGCAATTTCATGAGAGTAAAAACCTGGAAGTCTTCCAGCCCCCGCAGTGGTAGGAGCTGCCTTTGGATGGAGATGGAGGGTTCCACACTGGGGAAGGAGGAAGGGCAGTCAGCATCGTTGGTGCTTACTCCATGTGTAGTCACAGGCAAGTAAAATACTATGGGCTAATGGGGTATTCACAGTTACCTTATTGCTGTTGGTTTTGCATTCAGCCCTCAAGAAAGTTTCTGTTATCTTGCAATTAGTTTTTTAGTATATTTCTAGTGAAGATTAGGAATATTAATTACCAACATAAAACCAAAAATGCACTGCGCTGAAACAAATGGACATTTTTTTTATGCTTAGATTAAAACATTACTTGTAATTGTTAACAGTGAAATCTGCTTGCTGTCACAGTGATGGTAACGGGGTTATAAACTTTTAAGTTCCTCAAAAGGAACCAAAAGTCTATTACCTTCCAGCTATGGTGCAATCCACCAGTAGTTACCCAAATATTGCTGCACTTATACAGTATCGTGTACTTATCAAACATCTACATGACTCCTTAACTATTTCCAAAACAAAAGAGTCATTATTTACCCACTGTGAAAATAGCCTGGTGCTAGTGGTATTAGAAATCATTAGCACTATTAAGTCCGTTATCAGCTCTGTTAGCAGCTGGAAATATCCTGCAGCTCAGGAGGGCTCCAAAATGCTCCCCAGTCATATTCTAGATCACTTTGTTTTCTTGTATGGCAAAAACAGATTATAATCACATCCAGCCGTAGGCAAAAATAGACACTGACAACACTGGTAGAAAAAAAAAAAGATTTATGAAACCTTTCATTGCTTGGGGCAATATTTTGTAACAAGATAAGAGTGTTGTCCTCTTAGATAGGAGCTCGAGTGAACAGTTCAGCTCTGTCTTTCTGTCTTTTCTGCGGTGTCAAAATGACAATTATCTCAGCATAAAAGACGGTCCAGAGCATTACAGATGTTTATAAGCATGATCTATAGTAACTGTTAATGTGTGAAGACCTGACAAACTCAGGTCCATTTAAATTAATGTAAGGAAAAGCAATTTTATTATTTGAAGATAATTTAAAACATAGAAGTATTGATTTTGTTGTGTCTTTGCTCTGGCTGGGAATGACTCTGAAGAGAGTATCTTTAAGTGATGGAGTAAAGAAGTCCTTAACCAGGCTTTGCTCAGAGGTTGGCTCTTCAAAAGGTACAAATGGTTGAAGTGACAGGATTGAAGCATTTCTTTAATGTGACTTAAGACCACAGTAGTGGCAAAGGCATTTTTGTTCACTGTTTACCTTGTAATGGCTTCCTGGGTTTACTGTTTTTAATCCCCTCTAAAATAACACTGAGGTTTAAGAAGTGGATGTCGTAGGTCTTCCAAGAAGCATCCATAAACCTGAAGACAAGACGGTGTTACTAGAGCAAGGGGGATGTGCTGCACGAGCCGTCCGCAGCGCTGTCGAGCAGCACAGGACCGACGCGTACGGCTGAGCCTCGGTGCCACGCGATTCCTGCCTCCTGCCCTCCCCAGAGGGCCTGGCAGGGCGGTACAGGGAACTGTTCCGAGCCTTTTGTAGACGCTTCTCACTTGAGGCAGTCCCTGTGCTCCGCTCCCGGCACTGTCACCCTGTCAGCCGTGCCAGCTCCCACCAGGAGTCCAGCTTAGGCTGCACAGTTGTTGTGGGGTCACCCACACAACACCACACCAAGCTTCATGAGCTTGCAGCAAGAGTGGATGAAAACCAGGTAGATAGTTCTGAATCTGAACAGGGGATCTTCCTGCGTTCACCCAGAGCAGCGGCGCACACGGCTGCTGTTAGTCACCACAGAGATGCACGGCAGCAGAACAGCAGTGCTGTTGATCAGCGTGTTGGTCATATATGTAATACAGCTCACTGTCATACAGTGCTTTTCCCTAAACTAAGGCAGATTAGTAGAATTCAGATACAAACTAAATCTGAAATCTCCCTACAGTTCATTGGAAGAGCTGAAATTTGCATTTCTTGAGTTTCTGTCTAGAGCATTAACTGAAGTATTTATAACTTGGCCCTGTAAATGTTGCAAAGATGGTAGCTTGCCATTTCTTTTTATGCAAAACCCACATTACTGTGACATATCTGGAGCAGTAGGAAAGGCTAAAAAGTCTATTTTGCCATTGCGAGACTGAACCAGGTGAACAAATAGGTACAAAAACACTGCCTTAAAAAAGGGGGAGGGTGGGGAGGGAGAGAGGTGATGATTCCATTTATCACAGTTAATGAATGTAATGAATGAGATTTTGAAATAGGCTGAGTCTCATTTTCAGCCTATGCTGGTGTTGTGCCAGGATATCAAAAGTCCTGCCTGTTATGCAGTGCTAGTGGAAACCTGAGAAACTGTTGTTTAACACGGAATTGTGGGATTAGGAGGAAGCTAATGTATCATACCACTTTCACTTTCGGCTGTACGGATACTCCAGAAGCAAGGAGAAATATGGACAAGAGAAGGACAACATTTAAGCAGGAAAATTCTTAGTGATGTTTTTGCAGGCTGGGAGAAAATGAAGGTGAATCGCCTGTTTTTGCAGTTCTTTTCACTAGCGTATGGACCCATATGTTGTTTGAATAAGTTTTTCAAACATGAAGAGTGCTAGTGAGTGGCGAATTTCCTGTTTCAGCAGATATTGCAGGAGGCCTTTTTTTTTTTTTTTTTTTTTTAGACCTTTTTAGGGGCTGGTGTCTTAAAAGAACAGAAATCAGACATGGCACAAGTTCAGTATTTCAGCAGGGAAGTTACTGTTGTGCTGCTGTTTTGAGGATTTGTTTGTTTGCTTGTTTTTCTGTTATGAGGTTAAAATGGATATCTTTGAAGATAGACTAGGAAAAACAAACTAGTTTGGGGTTAATTCTTGTGAATTGTGCAGACTCGGTAATACTGAAGTGGCAGGACAAGAAAAGAAATAAAAACTGTGGAAGAAAAGTATGTAAAAAAGCACAAATAAGCAGCAGAAAAGAATGGGGAGGGGGAGGAAGGGAGCCGTGGTATTTTACAAAATGTTTTTAGGCACCCAGATAGCAGGTGGGTTATAAACTCTGGGCTCATGGAGCAGGATGGTGCTGTGCCTGTGTACGTGCTGTCTTACTCCATAAAAGATATGGAACCTGCGTGCTGCCCTTCTCCTCCATTTCTTACTCTTTTCTGAAATACTTTCTGGATCACTAACATCTAACAGTTCCCTTGTCAGCAGCCTGCACCATCAAAAATGCCAAGGTAGGATTCCCATTTCTGATCATAGCTTGCTGGATAGCTGGACAGTACTTCTGTTTGGCTCTTCTATGGTAGCAATACTGAGAAGCTCTCAGAAAGCTCAGGAAACTTCCCTGCATTTACAATTCTGATGCCCCTTCAAGATACACATTGTGCTTTTGACTCAGGCTGCCTTTGCAGCAAGTTGCCTTTTTTCAGCCCGTATTTTGCTGCCAAAATGTACTTGAATCAGAGGACCAGATGTTCTCCCTCAGGACCGAGCTTCCACTCCGTCTTTAGTTTGCTTCTTAATTGTCTTATCACTGATGAATAATTTAAAAATCTTTCCTGATTTCAGAAATTGAGAGTTTTGTGGAATCTCAGTGAGTAAAAATGACAACAGACAGCAGTACAAAGAATTCCTTCTCTCTCTCTCTCTCTCTCTCTTTCTCCCGTATTTTCTTTTCCTCCCACAACTTGCCATATTTCCCTGCACTTGTATCAAACTGCAAGTGCATTGCCATAACAAACTATATCAAAGTGTCTATCGGAATCCTACACACACGTGTAGTAGCTTGGGGTTTACTCTGTACTACTTGTTCAAGATGCAGAAAATATATATGAAATGGTATTTCAAGCTTTAATGATTACTGACCTTCATGCTCTGTACATGGTAACTTTCACTTGTACTTTTTTTTTCTTTGCTTAATAATGTTTAAAAAGAAAAAAAAAAACCTAAAAATGTAGTCCTCTGCAAGGAGTAGTAGTTAGTTGTGTTAAATGTCAATTGAAAAAGCTGTGATCGAACTCTCCTTTGTTTAATTTTCTTTTGACAGCTACCTGCAAGTTTCTACAGAAATATTACATTTATGTGTTATTATCCAATGTAAAAAGTTTCACCAGTTTTTCTGTTAATGGAATACTTGATTAAAGTAGTCTGCATGCAAAAAATAGCTGTTTGAAATCATAGTAAAGTTGAAAATTGGCTTGTTTTCTGTTAGCAAAGGCTATAATTAGTTTTTGTGTTCTACTTGGTTATAACTGAAGAAAAGTATATGGTAGAGGAGGAGGAATTAGAAGAATAAGACCAGGATTTCTGTGTTCCAGTTTATCTGTCTGTGTAATTTTGATACCATCCTTACTTGATAGACCTTTTAAGACTCATAAGCATTTATGAAGTACTGAGGAGAATGCAGGGCAGATATTTTAAAGAACATTAGGTATTATCATTATTGTTGTATAGTGCTTACTCCTTGATGGAGCCAATATCCTTAAAACAGTGATTCTGTGTATTTTTGGCAAATAAGAATTGCACACAAGAATTTTATGATCCCTTTGCATACCAACTTTTACTATTCATTCCAACATCTCCTGTGTCTTCACTTGATTGTGAATATTCCTTTCAAAAACAGTGATTTAAAGTAAAATCTTTGCTGCATTGGTATCCATCTGCCTATGTGAATCTGTCAAAACTATCCATAATATTTGAAAATTATTTGCCAGCAGATCATTTTTATTTCTGATACAAGTGTCATATGCCTGTACCCATATCTGTAATAATCTTCTCAAAGATACAGTTCGAATCCTTGTTTTCGCAACGGCTTTCCTTGTTAGTGAAGTTGCCCGGGCTGATAAATGAGTGTAAATGAAAATCTTTCACACGTATAGATAGCAAAGGAAACTGTTAAAAAAAATGGATATCTTAATTTAGAATATTGAACCAGATAGCTTTTAAAAAAATATTTAGTTTTATTGGCAAATAGACTGGCAAGTAGCTAATAGCAAGAACTTAACTAAATAAGGCTTATCTTTTAAAATGGTGTGTGTTTGGTTCCATCTTTTTAGGTAGGGATGCCTGATAAATATCTCCCTGCCTGAAACTACAGATAGCTCTGATTTACTGGCAATGGCTTAGTGCAAATAACTGTTACTTAAAATAGTAGTCGGGGGGAAGGAAATGTTCTTGATTTTGGAACTTTTTAAGCTTGATTTCTCTGTATCTGAATATTGTTTCCAAGATTAGGTTGATCAAGTGGCTTTGCAGAAAAGCTTTATCATATCAGCCTAAGTGATGAACATGTCTCTCTGGCTCCTTGCTTGTGTGGCTCTGCATTTCTGTTCTTCTATGAAAAATAAAATCATGGCCTCCAAGCAAAGAAGGTCATGTGAAGAACGTGCTCAGCTGATACGTTTGGTATCAGCTGTTCTGATGGGTTCTTTGGGGAACCGTTCTGACGGTTCTTTGGGGAACCAGTCCTGTAGCTAGATAGGTGCTGCCCTTGACTCCAGAGCCAGCAGCCCTGCCAGGCCCTATTCTGCGTTTCGAGCATTCTGCTTATTCCAGCACAGCTGGACAGCTGCAGCGGTAGGATGTCTGCCAGTGGCACTGGACAATCTCTTCTGGTGTTAATTCTCATATTTAAATATTGCCTTTTCCATGTTGGAGAAATAATACTTGTGCATGTGCTCTGTGGCAGCCCCAAGCTTGCAGTTGCCCTGTAATTGTAATATCAAGGGCAGAGGAGGAGGATGTCGGATGAGGTATGACAGGGTCCCTGCAGATGAGCAGCGACAGTGCTTTCATTTCACTGATCAGGCAGGTCTATTTTAAAACAAAAATTAAGGGGCAGCAGGGAGAAGGAGCCGTGTTCCCAAGGCCTCTTCAAGCTCACAAAATGGAGCTGCGCTGAGGTGTACTACCTGGATAAAAATTAACTTTCTGTGAGATATTAAATAAGAGAGCACTTAGTTTTATTCAGCTGGGGCACCTGCTGAATGGTACCAGCCATTCAGCCTGTTTGTGCCTGAAAATGCTGTCAAAACTTGTTGTGAACAACAGAAGAGCAAGCCCCAGCAAATATTTTACGCCAGGAAGAGAGGTAATGGTATCTATGGTTGTGAGCCAGGTAACTCTGTTCATTACAGCATGCACTGAAAACATTTTCAGAATTTAATTTCAACTTTGGCCTTGCACAAAATAGTTGGAGGATTCAAACACAAGAAATGAATTAGCATAAAAACAAGATCCACATTACTGGCAAGGAAACCTTCCCTTCACGCAGGACTGGGCTAGAAACCACCTCCAAACCTGGATTCAGAGAGAGGCTCCAGGGTGGCACTTGGCCATGGAGGTCACAGCTGCTTGTGATCCTGCATTGGATGCCTGGGTGCTTCCTTTTCCTCCTGACACTGAGCAGTGCTGTCTGACTTGGAAGTAAGCTGAGGGTGATTGCTTGGTCCTGTGAAAAAGCTCATACTGGCCATGCTGTAGACAATGTGGGTTACTCGAGGAAAATGCTGGTGGTAGCGGTACCTGAATACAGGTCGAACAACTCTGCAGACTAGGGCCCTCGTAATGGGTAACTGGCTTTTTCTATGGTCTTATTTCATTTATTTGATTTTTCAATGCACTGGTTTCATTATCTGTTTATGTTTGATACTTGTATTGTTTATATGCCTAAGGAAATATGTGCATCCTTATTCATTGCAGAAAAATAATATATTTAAAATACATAATATATTTGTTTCTTAATTCTTGTGTGGAGATGATTGTTGAGGAGGTGTTTACATGCCTCTCTTGCATTTAATCGTGGTAAAGAGAATAATTCTGCACAAGATAGAATCTGCATTTCCTTTTCAAAGCAGCATTGGCAAAGAGCTTGGATGCAGGGAAGGAGATTGCTCTGCTTAGATTAGAGATGCTGCCGACACTGAAGTTAAGCTTGGAGGGAGATGAGCTGGTTCCGCCCAGACTTTGTGTTGCACAGGCTCCATGCGTTCGTAACGTGAGCGGACAGATGTGTTGGAAGGTCTAAGAAAATAATTGGAGGGTGTCAAAGCAGGTGCGGGCGTTAGTTTTTCTCAGGGTACTGTGCAACAGTTGAACTGCAAAAATAACTGCGCAGTAGCATTTGGCTGTGTGTTGGCGAGAGCATAGAGCGATTCCTGGTGTAGCCGTTACGCTGAGGTCCCTGGCAAGGCTCCAGTCACCAAGCACCAGCGTTAGAACAAGGCTTTGGTAAGAGGACAAGGAGTTTACTTGTCTGAACTTTGGAGATGAACAGATTAGCGCGTAGTTCTTGCTGAGGTCACTAACATAGACACAGATGCTTGTAAAGAAGAGGTGCAAATGTTTAGATGGGAACCTGTTTTATATCCCTGGCATGTTCTGTGGTGTTCAGACTCCTGCTTTTTGTTCATTTAAAATAGTTTTATGAAAAAGCTCATAGAATTTTGAGTATTGAGGTACTTCAAAATAATATTAGTCTTAGCAACTAGAATGCAGTTTGTGCCTCCTTAGTTTTACAGAAATCCTGTTCGTTCTTAACGCTCTGTAGTTGGTTCCCTTGTACCAACAGCCTTTTTGGTTTTGTGGTTGCAAGGTTCAGAGTCTGCATAGAGCTGGCACCGCTGTTTCTCTTTAAGTTGTGACTTATTTATCTCCCCAAAAGAGAAGCTGCATGAAAAGTGACTTGAGTAGTGAAAGCTTCAAGCATGTGAATCCTCTGAGTGCTTCATAGCGCTCACAACTGCCCAGTTAGTGAATCTCAACCCAGCATGTTTTGTTTCAGGCCAGGGTAGGGGCTTTAGGAGAGTAATTCCACTTAAGCTTCTATGCACGTGGATATTGTCCAAACACATTTTCTTCCTGCTGTGGCTGACTTGGCATGCGCTGGGAGGTGGCACAGGACTGCCTGGATCCGGCATTTGATGTGCTAGGAGGGCCACATGGGGGGCTTAAGCGTAAAGCTTGCTGGGCTAAGCCAGGTCTTTCAAACTTATGTACGAAATAAGGCATATTTTATAGCTATCCAAGGCTAAGCTAGGAGCTAAGGTGAGCAGCGGATAGGAAGAATCTGAAGTTTGGACTGCGTTCATGAAAGGCTTCTCTTCGTTTAAAAGTGTAGCTTTTATATCAGAGTAGGTGTTTGGGAGGTCCATTTTCCAGGAAGTTCTTTTGGTGCAGATTTAAAGCCACACGGACAGTTTACAGAAACTGTTTTTATTATCAGTGTGACCTTTCCTTGTCTTCAGAGTGTCAGTAGCTCCTGAGGGCTCCTTCCTGACCTCGGGGTGCTTCCCCAGGCCTGCGGAGACCCCTGCGCGGTGCCATCCCCGCTCTCCCGAGGGGCCGGTGCCCCTGGCCCCCTCCCAGGGCTGGCACTGGGCGCTCCCAGCCCGATGGGGCCCTGTGTCTTAGAAAAACCATTGGCCTTAATTAACTTACAGTTAATTGAGCAATTCAGCAGGTTTTTCTGTATTTCGGTGTTTCATATGAAAACAGATCAATCTCACTGTAAACATTTTCCCCTTTGTGATGTTTTCGTTTATTGTTTGATTCATTAAATGCAAAATGTGCTTCAGAGCCTCTAAAAACAAACATACATCATTATAATTATAATTAGCTAATGTTACTTTTTCTAATTATTGTTCAGTAGAAGACTACAACTTAATATAATGACTGAAGCAAGCAGTTAATATTCTCCTTAGTGTTTTTCTTTAATCTCTTTTTCTATTTCTATTAAAACTAAATTATCACAACATATAGAATTACACTTAAATGTATTTATCATACTATATTTCTTTTTATTTCCTTTCAGCAAAGTGGCTGTGCTGGAAGGGTATCTGTTCATTGTACCTCTCCTTTTCTCACACATGTTTTTTCACTTAAGGTGGTTGCGCATTTTCTGTTATATTACCCAGGCAGACACATCAGTACTGCAGAGGGAGGAAAGTGTGAATCCTTCCTCCTTATCTCTCCAAAATATTATTTATCATTTTTCAGTGAAAGAAGCTGAAAGAGTATCACTGTTTTCAAGTTTTGATGTGTGTTTGTGGCCCTCTGAAGTAGAAAAATACAGGCCATGTCCTGGTGACGCTGAAGAACATGAAAGCGCCATCCTTGTGTTGTGGCTGTCTTTTTGTATTTGGAGCTTAATCTTCTTTTGCTGCCACAAATGCAGCTCATTTGAAGATGACTGGCAAAACAGCAGTGCGGGAGAGCAGATCGAGATCTCGGTGGAGTTCTGTCGGGGCGGCGGGCTGTGTGCTGAGCGCCCGTTCCGGGGCGGCGCCGCTGCTCTGCCTCTGCGGCCGGGCCGAGAGCCTCGGCGCGTGTCACAGCCCAGCCGGGTGGGACGCCTGGGCTCGTAGCTCCTGGGAGGAGCACTTCTCCAGAGCGAGTCCGTACAGATCGACTACCTTTAAATCCAAATGTGGCCTTTCTGAGCATCCCAAGTATACCTACTCTAAATACTGCTGCATTGTCTCTGATCTGACTCCACCGCGGCTTGGCAGCAGGCTTGGCCTCCTGGTGAGAGCTGCCCTTTGGGTCCTTGCTGGGTTTTGTTTTTCACTAGGTGGTCTGCCAGAAGTGTGGAGGCGAGTAATGTCATCAACACACGTTTGTGATTTATTTTTCTTTTCTGTTTTAGGCCCTCCAAACCACCACAGCCAGTCGACGCTGAGGCCACCTCTCCCTCCTCCTCACAACCATTCCCTGTCCCATCATCACTCATCCGCCAACTCACTCAACAGGAATTCCCTCACCAACCGCAGGCCCCAGATCCACGCGCCGGCCCCGGCGCCCAACGACCTGGCCACCACCCCCGAGTCCGTGCAGCTCCAGGACAGCTGGGTGCTCAACAGCAACGTGCCGCTGGAGACCAGGTAGGTCGTGTGGTCGGCCTACCGTGGGTAGGAGGGTGTCCGTGCGGCTGTCACGGGGCCTTTGCAGGGGGGACCTTTGAACCAAGTGAAATATCTTACGGGATAACTAAGTAGCCACTTAACTGTGTTGGGGAACCAAATTGAGAGTTGATAAGATTTTCAGTGTTTGAAATGGACCTGTATCTGGCTATGCCAGTGCACTGAGGGTTAAGTGTTTATGCGCACAAAAAGTAAACTGCCCAGTAAACTGGCAGAAAAACGAAAAAAGCATTTGGCCAATAGGAGAGTTTTGAACTGACTTGGTGTCAAGGATGCTTTTCTGCTTCCACAACATGGAGAGCTCTTGCGTTCAGTTGGCTTGCAAATCCCCGATTCACTCTGTGAACATGGACAGTCAGACATCTCTCTGTTCACCTGTCCCATTTAAAGTCTATTATTTATCTTGGTGGTTCTTTTGCATACACCTAGTGGTATTAATATAACATATTTTACTCACAGACTCAGGGGAACTTACTTATAAGGTGTATTGCCTGTGTATTGCTGATAAAATATGCATTCCACCGTTCCTGAAGTAATAAACAGCGACTCATTTGAAATCATGCGTTTTGGGAGATCTTGCAAAACAATAACAGATTTGAGACTGACAGTACAGTAGTTTTAATTTATATTTCCTCCAGTATGCAAGCTCATTTTAATCTCTTCCGTACATGTTAACAGCTTGATGCCCGGAAGGGCAAACAGGTGCATATAAACTGAAAGGTGCAGCACTTAGGCCTGCCAAATAAAGGAGTGAATGAATTTCTGACATGCTGCAGTTCTGGATGTTCCGTTTTGCTGCCAGCTGGGGTATGGAGTGTTCAGCGTATTTAACTTGTGCTTTAAATAGCAGAGCTGATCTCCCAGAAATTGCAATTAGCCCTTGTGATGCTGTTTACAGGAGCAAGCGTCCCCGCTCCCGAGAGCGTGCCGCCAGCTCGCAGCTCCGCCTGCGCCGCTGGGGAGCGCCGAGCCGTGCCACACGCTCCTGAGAATATCAGCGAGCAGGAATGTGAATACCTCGAGGCTGCCCTCTCTCATTAATGGAGTGGAAAGTTATTTTATTCTAGAAAATGAAGTGTAAAGGAAAATGAAGGTGACAAAAGTGGGCAGGGTAATAGAATGGTCTTGCTTGCCTGCGTAGCTATGAACGGAATATAGATCGAGAGAGGCTGGGCTGCTTGTAGCACTGACTCTTACAGTAGTTTTAATTGCTTGATTGCCACCGCGTCCGAGATGCTATGTTTGAATTAGACCCTTCTGACAATTCAGGTTTGCTGTGCCAGGTCGTGCACAGTGTGTCGGGTCTATCCCGAGGAGAAGCTGGAAGAAAGTCCAAGCCTGAGATTTCCAAAAAAGAGAGCGGAAAGGAATGATGAATTTCGAAGGCTTACAAGCTAATTTGGGCCAAAAAATATTGGGGAGGTGAAACCGTATTAATTGCTGCTTCTGTGGAGAGGATCTGCCACTACTAGAGATTTACTTTTTGGCACCCTGAATTTGATATTTATTATTAAGAACTGCAAAATACAAAATGTTGGGTCTGTTCAGTCTGGACCAGTTGTCGCTGCGTAGTTTGTTGCCCAAGATAAGAATTGGTACTGTTGATTCCCATCTAAATTAAGTCTCTACTGTTACTCGACAGTCTGTTTTCATATGAAGCTCTTCTTGGGTGCAACAGTTTTTGAAATATGTCTATTCTGAGATTGTGCCATTTTACCAGTCCTTAGTAGACAAGGAATTCCTTACGATATTTGAAAATGAATCTTCATCGTAGTATTGGCTTCCCCAGAAACAGAACCTTTTTTTTTTTTTTTTTTTCTTTTCTGATTTTGTGCTTACAGTGGAAACTAGGCAGTTCAATTACAAAATAAAATCATATTTTCTATTTTTTTTTTTGTCGTAAAATATCAGACAATATGTATGTGTTTGTTTTGCATGAGCATTGCATGAACGCTGATTTTTGGATGCTGTGCAAAACCAGCTGTTAGTTCAAAGTTTTCTGTAAATTTTGCATAGTCAAGCATTAAGGTATTAGCAAGCCTCCTCTCACAAATTGTGTTCTAAGGCTAGTCCAAAGCAGCTTTGGGATTGAGTTTTCTTCTTTTTGAAATTACTTACCTGATAAAACTTGGTGACAGGTTTGGAAGAATATTAACCGAAATGAGGATGATCATTTTCAGTTTTACTAAAATTGAGGCCTGTGGAATCATTGAAGACTTTGAGAATTGCCTTTTAATTCTTCCACCTTTTGTAAAATTGGCATTTCCTCTAAATTCCTATGACAAATCGCAGAAGTGAATGAGGCCTTGTGGCTAACTTGCTAGTTCAGCCTTTATTTTATAGCTTTATCCTTGATGCGATGGACTGACGCCTCTTGCGCCACCTCTTCGCGCAGCCCTACGTGTTAGTTTGTTTCTAGCCATTAGTTTATTCATCTCACTAGCAGAGCTGCTCCGTAGGCAGAGTTCCTGCGGACAGCACCAGCTTTTAGCAGGAAAGGGAGTTTGGCAACTTGTGCTTTTCATTTTTCACTTACAGTAGATTCTTCTCCCATATCTGCATATTGGTGTTTGCTGGTATTTGCATGTTGGCATTTGCTGGGAGGAATCATTTTCCCTTCCTTCTCTCCTTCCTAATTTAGGCAGTTCAATTTGAATCCTCGGACTGTGTAGAAGACAGGCGTCTCTTCCTGGCTCTTGTTCCAGTATTGATTAGGGAGAGAGAGGAATAATCACAATTTTAATTTCCTTTTGATGTGAAGTACGTTGGTTTTTAAAGGAAAACACAAAATTATTTGATGAAATGCTCAAGTTTTGATAACTTTTTAGACTAAGAAATAAGTTAGTTTCAAGTAACTGTATGCAAAACTCGCAGGTCTTATTACTCGCAGGTCTTATTACTTCAAAATCTGGAAGCATGAATGTGAAATGTATAACTATATAAAAATAAATTAGGAAAGTAGCTGTCACTATGATGGGAGTGTTTAAAAAAATGTGTTGGGGAGGGGTCCCAGGGTGAGCCCTGGGCAGGCATCCTTTGGCTTATTCTGGTTCCAAATACCTCTCCTGCAGGATTATTTTGGTTTCCCAAGCATGCATCTGTCCTGCCTGCTCTGCATCTTTGCTTGCAGATGTTGCTGCTTGCACATGTGTTTGTTTTAAATGCCTTCCTCGAGCAACTGTAGCACCAGTCTCCATTTATGCCTTTGCGGTTCTGGCTTTTTCATGTAATTACACTTGGTTGTGTTGCAGTAGCTGGTTGCTGTTAGCAGAGTTGCAATATTACGTAACCTTCAGTGGTGCAAGTTATGCTGTTTTAGTGTCCTTAGGTCTGATTCAAGGCAAACTACTATTGATTATATCAGTCTTCTCCTGGCTTCTTCTGGCACAACAAGCCTCTGGTTTGGCTGCCTAGTTGTTCTCTTTTCTTTGAAAACGAGTCTATAATAGAAGGGCTGAATTATCCCGAGAGAGGTACAAACGCATCACTGTAACATGCAGTGCTGCCCTTTCTGTGCTTTGTTTCCGTAAGACTGCAGTACTTGCCTGCTTTACCTTTCAACTCGAAGCTGCCATTTAATGCTCTTTAGCTTTTATTGTCCTCCCAAAGTCTGTTTCAAAGCATCTCCTCCTCCTTCTTCCCACGGCGCTGCTTTCTGCACTTCCCGCTTCCGAGATGCTCCTTTATGACTGCTTTAGCCAAGGCTTCTTGCACAGGTGAATGACAGGAGCGCGGAGCACGAGGCACGGCCAAGGCTCTGCTCCGGGCGCCGCCGGAGCTGGCGCTGCTGCGAGAGCTGCACATGGGGCGCCCTGTGAACGCCAGGTGCGAGGGAATGACTCGGAAATGAGGATCGCTCAGCGCTTAGAAACTCAGGGTTGCTCATTTTTCCGGGTCAATGTTTGTCCAGGGTTGCCTCTTGGACTAATGCTGCTTCTTATACTCGGTGTTGATACAAATTTAGCTGGTACCTTTGCAATTAATAGCATTGAATTTTGGAGGAGGGGGAACAAAATATAAAATTAGTCTCATTCTTAATAAAAATATTCTTAAGCACGGTATTATAAGATAACTTTTGTGTGCGTGTTAGCTCTTTTCTGTTTATGGTTTCTTTGAGCTTGCTCATGAAGATTTGTTACTAAGCTTGAACATAGCATATTACATACTAGCATTTCTCTTGTGTTTTAGGGGAAAGGATGATGGTGACTTTTGCTCCTTACAAAGCTCAGGTTTTCTTAGAAGTTCTTGCGGGCGGTAGTATAAGGGTAATGGTCCAAGATTTGGGCTTACTTCCAAGATGAAGTGATCTCTAGAAAACAGCTTTAACAAAATGTTGTTCAAAATATTAGCTTGATCCTACTGTTAAATGCAGATTTCTTTGCAAGTCTGATTCCAGGAGTCTCTCTAGGGGTGAGCCTGAGGAAACTAGGCCAAATGGAGCTGCGAGGCTGATGGAGAAAGCAGCCCCCTGAGCTGCACGCTCCAGTTCGCAGCAGTGCGCTTAGGACCGCACGTCGTGGAGCAACAAAACCTCCGTCTCGGCACTCGTGCAGCTGCAGCCTCCAGACTGGGACGGGAGGAACACGGACCATAGCGCCAGCACCGTCTGGAGCCGTTGTGGCCAAAGAATACATGAAGTCTTAGTACTTGGATTTTAGTGCAGAAATAGTTGGGTTTTTTTCATTTGTTTGTTTTTTAAGAGAAGTCACTTAAATACATGACATTTTGTTAATACTGAAATCAGTTATTCCATATTGGGATGTCAAGATCAGCTGCTTTGGAACTGAGTAGGTAAATTGGAGTTTCTGAATATGTGGAGACTCCAAATTTAAACTGCTCTCTTCAGTAATCTATTTGAATAACGTCTCAGTATTTTGATATCTTGACAGATCATGCAAAGTGTTCTAGAATAGAATAGTGAGATCGAACTTTCCCTTTGTTAAGGCAGATTTTTAGGATATATTGGGCAGAGCAAACAGACCAATACTGCTTTAAACAGTGGAATAACTTCTCTAATTTTGCTTTTTGCAAGGTCTTTACTTAAAACCTACTTAAACAGCAAGAATACAAGCTATAGCTCTCTATGCTATAACAGCGTGAGGGCTCAGCTTCTTCACGATCAGACTCCTTCATTCGCTGTTTTCCTGAATAGCAACTAAAGAGCACTCCTGCACGGGAAGGTTGTTTGAAGGGGCACCTAAATGGGATTCGCACAGGTAGATTCTCCATCTGTCTAAAAGCAAAAGCTTTTTAGAGTCAGGTAAAGCATAGGCAGCAGCCTCCCCAGGGACTTCTTGCACGTTTTGGCCATGTACTTGGAGGAATCCCAGAAACACAGTAGAAAGGTCATTTTTGCTGACAAGTGCAACAAATTGCAACAAATGTACGCTCTGAGAGGAATAGAGAGTAGAGAAAAACATTACAAAAGCAGGATTAAGGTAGTGATGGTTCTGAAATTCAGTCTAGATGTATTCCTGCTCACGTATACATATGCTCGTAGTTTTTATAGATTGCAAATAAGTGTATTTTTTCATGATTTTGTTGATTTACATCAGGATTTTAAATTTTGAGTTGTGAAGATTGACTGGAAATGTGACTGCCTGGAAGAGTCATAGTAGTACTTATTATTTAAAAAAAAAATGTACCATGAGTTTGTATTTTTGTTAAATTTATATGTAAACTGCAAAATTTTTGATTGCAGAAATTTGGGGGGACTTTATTATCATACAATTTTATTCCTTGTAGACTTATTAAATTGCTTATTAATTTAGCCTAGCTTCTAGTGTTGCTTCTTTACTTTCACTTAAGCGAGTAGTTGAATTAAGAGCAAGTGAAAAGCTTGCATGTGTGCCTTCTATAATAAAGAAGTGTTTTGAAATTTACTTCATTAATTGATGCAGAGAGCTCAAAATTAAAGGCCCTTTTAAATTGCAAAATATTGTTGTTGTTATCATCGTTAGAGGAATAACAGATGTAGACATGAGCACATTTTCACTGCACTAGGCACCATCAGTGTCGGCACTGGGGTGCAGAAGGCACCGAGCCTTTGCACTGCAGAAGGCAAAGGTTTGGTGGTCGGAGCTGGTCCAGAGCTGCCCAAAACTGGTCGAGAGCTGCCTTAGCTCCTGCTCACATTTAATGTAAGGGCAGACGCAGAGTAACTGGTTCTGTGTGTCTGCCTCTGCAGCTATTGTTGTTACTTTTTTAACTGGCAGTGCTCCCTGTTCCACACTTGTGGAATAAACACTTGTGTAGTTGTTAACAACTTGATTGTGTTCGCTTGACTTAAGTGAAGATTCATCTGATGCATCTGATTCATCTGTTGACGCCCCTTTGTGGATTACATTGTCCAAGGGTCTTTCGTTGGGCTCAGGAGGCCCTGGATAAAGGGTGTGCGTAACTGTAAAGTGTAAAGCAGTTCCTCGTTGGTGAACACCTGCTAAAGCTCATGGGGGTTTAGGCAGGTGGGCTAAGTGGCAGGGGGTTTGAGTGGATGGGCTCTGTGCATCCTTACTAGCGTGCCTGCATTTGCCCTTTCAGATTTTGGGCCTTCCCATGTTGGTGGTTTCCCTGGGGAATTCTTGAGTGACTAACGGTCCCCAGCTCAACAATCCCTCCCCTTTCCAGGTTTTTATTCCATCTGTCTGTAGACTTCCTCACAACTCTTCATCCCAACCCAGCAGCTCTTGGGGGCTGGGCTGAGGGTGGTGGCGGCAGCTGAGGCAGAGGCTGGGGACAGAGAGGGCTGCAACCCCCTGGCCTGCAGTGTGGGGATGAGCACGCTGCGGGTTGCTCTACGCAAAGGGATGTGCTCAGGACAGTGCAGAGCTCATGCAGCTGGGAACTGGCACAGGCACCTGCTGGGCACCTTCCCTTTTCCTTGGGGACAGGCCTGCCTGGCGCATCTGAGCGAAGGCTTCACGTAGTGCAGGTGGAAATGAGTCTGCCAAGGAGAGGCTGTTTTACATTTAGAGCAGTTCACTTGGATCGTCTTGAAAGACGACGCGTGTTGTAGGGCAGGAGCTGCTCTGGTGCAGCAGCAAGCTCCGACTCCCTCTTCTGGCATCGCTCAGTGCATTTGGTTATTAATGTATGCATAACTTACAGTGTATCGTGAATATTTTTATAAAAGTACTGAGTAGTGAGGTTAGATAATCCTAGTAAAATCTTTATCAAAATCTAAAAGATATTTCTTTAAAGAGGCTTACCATAAAAAGTATGTGCCACTGGAAAATTTGGCACAAGCATGGACTGAGGGTCGCCAAGCTGTCTTCCTCCTCCGTTGCTTTTTTGCCTCTATTGATCATTAATGCATTTCTGTTATTGAGGACTTGTCATACTTAAAAGCCCAGATTTAGAATTTTCTGTGATCAGCCTCCAAAAATACTATGCCCTGCTGCATGCCACGGAGACCAGGAGAACAGTAAACTCACATCAGAAGAAGCTCTCAGATGGGTAAAGCTGGCTGATCATCCTGCATGTTCTGCCAGACCTGGCAGCAAAACATGATATTAAATCCCATTTGGGGAAAGACTGAGAGACACTTAAGCAGGTAACCGAGTCTTGCATCAATCACCTGCTCAGAGTTCATTCTTTTATGCATAAAAGGCATAAGAATAGTTCATGGTTCTATTTAATCTTGTTTTCTTTTGTGTGAAAATTAGAAAACTGACATGAAATTTCACTCTCTGAATTTGGCAGCCACTTGCAGGCTGCTGTTGACATAAATGAATCGTAGCCACCGCTTTGGAGAAGGACTTGGAGGACAACAAAAGATATTTTTTCACAGAAAGCCTTCATTTTATGCTCCGTATTTCATTATATTTTCTTTGTGAATAAATATCTCTTAGAAGTACAGACAAATATGACGTTGCCACATCTTAAAGACCATTTGTAAGAGTTAGCACCTATAAGTTGAGCTGATAATTACTCTGTCTTTTTTTTTTCTATTTACTAATTACTATTAAAATCTAAGCATTACAGCTCTCTATTTTTCATTTTTTATTAAAAAAAAATACATTTAGGATAGGAAGAGAAGGAAAGAAACAGTTTCTTTTAAAAAGTATTGTTTTTCCTTTCTGTTGCAGTCTTCCATCACAAAAATGATTTATGTCCTCCGTCCTCCCCCGAGCTGCTCTTTGCAGTGTGCTGCCAGGGCGATAGTGCCAGAAAGGAGAAAAAAAAAATCCCCAAGAATATGGGAGTTAGTAAAGTCTGTCAGATCGTATTCCCTGAACAGGAGACATCCGATTGTCCTGTGGGGAAAAATAAATGCTATGTAGAACATGGAATTAATGAAAAATAAAGCCTACAAACTAGAGCTTGTTCCGTTTGCCGTTGGTTGGCAGCACCATGGCAGGGTGGCCCCCTCCAAGCTGCACTGCCGCAGGTGTCACCTTCCCCATGGCCCTGGGGACGTGGGGCTGAAGCGCTGCCCATCGCAGCAAGGCCGCTATCTGCAGCCTGCCCGGCCTCCGCAGGCCCTGCCGCTGCCACGGAGGCTGCTGCCCGTGGCAGCCCGCGCTGCAGAGCCCGTTCGACAGCGGCAGAATGTTGCTTTCTTTCTGGGAGCACCATGCAGAATATTTCCATAGCTTTGGGGACATTTAATCATCATAAACAGACAGTCGTATTCTGCTGTTTGCCAGTATAAGTAAACCTGATGCACAAAATATCAGAGCCTGGGACTAAGACTTAGTAACTTTACTGTTCTTCAATGTAAATTTAGTCCCAATCTAAACACATAAATCTCAGATCAGTCTAAATCCAAGTATTCGATCTCAATCCAAATCTAATTATAAAATGCAGAATGTGTTTTTCTTCATAGTGCTTGATAGGTGAATAGGTGATACATCAAGTGATCTATTTAATTCTAATATGGAATCTATTTGAAGATAACTGCATGGATATAAATCAGATCATTTCTTTTAATAAGCAGTCACTGTGCAATATCTCCCAGTCTTATGGCTGTGAGACTGTAATTAATGTAGATAAATGCTCGTCTTCTCTCTGTGCAGCTTGGGTCCACAGACGGTTGCTTGTAGCAGAGCACTGTAAATCCCATATAGAAACATAGCTATAGATCATTGGGTTTAGGGACAGGGTTGAGACAAGTCAATTTATTTCCATTTGAAGCTGAATCTGGTCTTAAAAATCTGGCCGTTCCAAGCATTTTGTCCATTATATTCTTAATCTTACTCATCCCCTACTGTAATTTAGCATATTTCTGCTAATCTGTTCTCCAGTTTCTGAACAGAATGCCAGGTTTCCAAAAGGGCTTGCTGGTGAGTGTTAAACGTAACTTTAGTTACATAATTTTTGTATAACTTCAGATGACCTAAATACTGTACTTGCCATGATGCACTGTCTTCACAAGTCCTCCAACAGTCAGTAAACTTTCACCTTCCAAAACAGGACTTGAATGTGTGACAAAAATCAGAGTTTTTCCCTCAACATTTTTTTTGCTCTCTCCCTTCCCTTGGGAATGACACAATTCCATGCGTCATTTCAGGCAGCCTTTTTTTGCTCTGTGAAGTTGTAAGCAGTGTTAGCAGTATAAGAGAGGTCATGTTTGCATGTATAAGTATGATAGTTTCCTTTATATTCTTCATATATCTCCAAGTGAATCACAGCGGAAATCTTATTTTTTTCTTCTTGTTCCACGTAAAACGGGCTATGATTGGCATGTTCTATTGAAACATTTCGAGATCCTCATTAATTCAATTTTAATGGGAACAGAGTTCCGTTAGATATCTGAGTTTACTTGAACAATGCTTTATATTAAAACTTTTGTTGGTGCTGTGGCTGCCTCCTCTGCTAAAGAGGACCTAAAATTGTGGGTTAAAAACCTTAACATTTCAGACAAAGACAGTGCTAAGGACTGCAATTTTCCGTTCCATTCTCTAAAACCTGCTTCAGGGCTGAGAGAAAGAGCCATAAGAAGAGTTTGTTGCAGACCCTTAAGCCCCAGCCTGAAAGGGCTGTCAGAACCATGAGGATTTATGGGGAGAAGCAGGGCCGGGGCCCAGGCATCCTAGCAGGAGTGTGAGAAATGAGGCTGCCTTAGAGCTCTCTGCAGCAAACGTGGCGCTCCCTCCTCCTGCCGTCCTTCCCTGTCCTCCGGGTGGCTTCAGTCCCCGCTGCTGTCCCCAGCACGGGGAAGCTGGCAGCAAGAGCTGGCGCTGGCTGTGCTGACACACGTTAATCACGTGTTAATCAGACAGCAGGAGCAGGAACAGCGATAGATCTAGCGTAACACAACCAGCCTGATGATGGCCCTGCCTCTTCCCCACTAGTGATTTTAATTGAATCATTGCAGTGTCAAAATAAGTGATTCTTAATGTTTGTTAATGGTCTTGGTTAATGACTGCAAAAAAAGCAGATTTTCAGAGACCATCTTCAAACGTGAATGTTTAATCACAGAACTGGGAAGCCAGGCAGCCTTCCTTCCCCTGCCTGCCTGCAAAGCCTATGCAGTTTAATATGCTGTGGGCCTTATTTCAGAACAAATGCTCTAATACCGTGCAGAATCAACCCCAGGGTGCTGTATGGTAAGTGTGGAGTAAGCTGTGTGCGTAGAAGGGTGCACATGCCTGGTCAGGGGATGGAAAACACACTTAGGAAGTGCATTTCGCTTAAAACTTTTGAATTATTGTTGTAATAAACAGTGACTAAAATTGATTTTAAAGTTCTAACAGGTGTTTTGAGAGCAACCTTCATTTTGATACTCCGAAGAAAATCATTTAACATTATTATCTCTGAAATAAGACTTTTTTTTTCAAGGCTGTAATTTTGGATTCTCAGATTACTGAGTATTTGCAATCTCATTGATTCCAGGGAGCACTCGTTATTTCTCTGAACGATAAGGTGTTAGAGTATGAGATGGACCTCGAAAGGTCTTGTGTCTCAAAGCAGCAGCAGCTTTATCCGAGTTCTTAACATCTCCAGCATTAGAGCATGTGCAACATTCAGATTACCTGATACTTAAATATTTATATAGTTCAAGATGGTTTTCCTCTCATTTCTAAATGAAATTTTCCCTGCTGAAAATTAGGTCCACTACTGCTCATCCCAACCGAAACAGACATGGAAGACATTTCTCCCTCTTCCTGCTTTTCCCTGTTTCTCCCTCCCTTCCTTTTCCTTATTTTTCCACAGTACAACAGACTTACCTGTGTCCAGTTCAGTACCTGCTCTAATCTCCACATGTTTTTTGATTGTTTTTCTTTTCCCAGAAATGATGCCTAGGTATTTTTTTCCGTCTGGTATCTGTGTAGCTGATTATTCCCCCACTTTGCAATGATTTCTACCTTTTCTTTTTTTCAGAATTGCTCCCATGTATTCCTTTCTCGGGTTGGTTTCATGTACAGATTTATTAACTGCCTTCCTATTCCATTGACCAAGTAATGAATGAAAATATTGCTCGGTGCGGTTCTGTGCTGCACCATTCTTTCCATTTGCCAGTGTTTGAACTATTGATGTATTAATATTGACTCAGTCTTGCTGATCCAGACTATTCCAGCCTGCCTCCCTGAAGACGGCCGCCTTTATTCTGCGCCTCTCTCTCCAGGCTTGTAGTCACTTCTCCCTGACCGTGAGGAGTTAATGGAGAGGAGCCAGTCTTCTCGTCTGTTTTTTCCATTTTCTGTATGTGAATGCTGGCAGCGTTTTTTGAGAATTAGTCCACAGTATGTGTTCTCCCTTGTTTTTTTCCTCACAAATGCCTGGGCAGCCCTCTCTGCTGAGTTGTTTCTGCTGACGCTTTTGTTGATTTTTTTTTTTGTTGGGTCAAACCAAACCTCAGTATCATTAAAAAAAAAAATCTCTTTTTCCAAAAATCTCTCTCATACTGTACTAAAGTGCCTCTCAGCATGTTTTCATCTTGGCATCTTTTGCCAAAAATATTAATAAGAATAGCATATTTTTTGCTCTTGGAGTACTTGTTGGGTAGTAGATCCCACAAGGAGATCATCTGCACCTGTAAGCTCAGCAGGGATGCTTTCTGTAAAGTTAAGACTTCTATTAAACTAATAAACATCTGGGCATTTTGTATTATAATCAGTTGCTTTATCCTAATCAAGTTGAAGCAAATAGGTGCCAATTGTCACATTGCTTCTGAATGTGAGCTCTGCTGCTGGGTGCTCCTGCTTCTTACAGGTGCTCTCAACAGCTGTGAGAAGACCCTTAATGGGTCAGAGGGGCTTTGCAGCGAATATCTGGTCAAGTTTGATCAAATTACATGAAGACTTGAAAAGATATTCTGACAAAATTAAAACTGCCTCTTATAGAATCATATAAAGGATACACACCTTATTAGTTTAGTATTTAGCATTAGTATTATGCTCTAGTGCTAAAAGATTTTGAGTTTTCAGCTCCTTATTTCTTCATACCAAATTCTTTTTGTTGAGTTCAAGTCGCTACAGCAGCTGGGGAGGCACAGGAATAGGATATATCCTCACCTCTCTTCTCTTCCCACAGAACTTCCCACTTTGAGCTGTGTTTCACTTTTTGTTTTACAGGCATTTCTTGTTCAAGACTTCTTCTGGAACCACTCCACTCTTCAGTAGCTCTTCCCCCGGTTACCCGTTGACCTCAGGAACAGTTTACACTCCACCTCCCAGACTGTTACCTAGAAATACTTTCTCCAGGAATGCGTTCAAGCTGAAAAAGCCCTCCAAGTATTGCAGCTGGAAATGTGCTGCTTTGTCTGCAATCGCCGCTGCAGTGCTGCTTGCCATCCTCCTAGCTTATTTCATAGGTAAGGCCCATTTTGTCTGTCTAATCACATCGGTTTTGTTCAGGCTGTGTCAGCAAATCAAGACTCAGCAGGTAAAAGGATGCTTCATTTTTTTTTTCATGCCTTTGTGTTCTTAGTATGGAGGGGAAAAAAAAATATTATCCTTTCTAGCAATTGACCAGAAAAAATATTTTCAAGTCCTACTCACTGGCATAGTGGAAGGAAGAGCAAGAGTGATTCCGATTCTTCAGAATGTAGTGTTAACTTTAGGTGTCAGATATGCATATCTCATCTTCATTCATCCAAACAGAGCTTGAAATAATTATTTTTGTGATACCCTACCATACCTTTTAAAAATATTTGAAAAAAAAAAAGTGATAGGTAGTGAATTAACGGGTTTACTGGAAATTACTTGTGTCTGAACTCAGATATTACTATAGCTTTTTGCACTAAAAGAAAAACAGATTCATTCTGATTAGCACATAATGTGTCTTTACATGCCTAAATTGCTATTGGTGTTAAATCTGAGTAGTGGCTGTCCCATTTGGTGTGCTAATCTCCATGTTCCACTCATACTTAGTAGTCTGTAGACACAAATTTAGAAAGAAATTACGATTTGCGCTTAGTTCTTGTAATCAATATATTAATAAGGAGACATTATGCTTAATGTCATTAATAATGACCATGTTATAATTCAGTCTGTGGTCTTCTGAGAATTTTTTGCGCACGCTGCTCATTTTTTTGCTTTATTTTTTGTTTTTTGTTATCTTCTGTGGGCTTTTTCTAAGCACCTACATAAATTAGCTGGGCATTTTGTACCTTTTACAGAGCCCTTGACAATAGCTGGCTGGTAGTGACAGCCTGCACAAGCTCTCTAGCTTCCCTGGATGATTTGCAGCATTGTGGTAGCTTGTCCATACCTTGTGTTAGTACTTGCCAGATGTGTTATATTTGGTTTTTAGGTCATCTCTGAATATGTTTGTGCTGATATTTGTTAACTACTGTAATTATCTAGGCTCATACATGGGCTAGAAAGCCCTAAAAAATGCACTGAATTTTCTCCCTCTTATAGTCTGCTTGGATGATATCCACCGCTTCATCTAATCTCATAGCTGGTAGCCTGGGAGGGAGGAATATTCTGCAGAACTTTTTTTGGAATTAAAAAGAAGCAAAACTGTAGAGGGTAGGCTAGCATCTGCATCACAGGCTCCCCCTGCCTCTTCTTTGAAGGATTAATGTCCAGAATTCAAATTGATGAGCAAAGGCTTTGTGTGGCCAGGGTGGCCTTGACTGTGCAGTGGATGGATATGCTGCCAGGCAGAAGACCAGGTCAGATTGCATGTCTCCACATCAAGAGAAAGATTTGTTTGGTCCCATAAAATGTGACTCTGCAGAGTAGACGCTGCTTTCTAAAGAAACCTCATTCTGTGCCTTAGCGAGCTTCCCTGTATGATTAATATCTACTGGGGGTGAGCGAGCGCGGCCCAGCTGCTTTCCTGCTGCAGTCTGCCTAGGCCAGTGCCCTTCGGACCCAGCACCGAGGAACGGCTGAGAGCTCTGAGCTGCGCTGCTGCTGAGTGCAGCCTCGCACCAACAGCCCCTTCCTTTCATAGGTGAAGAAATAGATGGGAAAGCTCATGATTTATTGAACTTGGCAGTCGCCATACAGTAGCTCCCTCTCGGAGTGCTTATGCACATGGGAAGCTGTATGTTGCAAGTAAATATTTTAATCATGTACATAACTTGAAAATGGTGGATTATAAAACACATTTTTGTGGTATTTACATTACTGGAAGCTAAAGCAAAGCTTTGCAACATGGTTATACGTGCTTTTTACAGCTTCATAGCATTTTCCTTTCTTACTGTCTATGACAAGACATACTTTAGGGCAATGCATTGCTCTTGAATAATTAACAAAAGATCTATCGCTTCAAATAACAGCATAAGAGAGCGGTTTGGAGAGATGTTCTCGTGGTTGTCTTTGCTGACTTGAGAACGAGGAGCGCGCGGGGAGTTGGCTGGCAAACGGGAGAAAGCAGGGTTTGGAAAGCAAGCATTGGCTCAAGGATTCGGTAATGAGACCTGACAAGCTTCACAGCATACAAAGTAAAGACTAAGTACTTTGAAAAGTAGCTGTCAAAACCAGAAAATAGGTACAGTTAATCCTGTGGATATATCTGATGGATCCACTGTGATCGTAACTTAAAGGGATGGAGATAGAAAAGAAAGAAAACTAAAAAGAAGTTCAGTGGCCTTAGGCACATAGGTAGACCACAAAAGAAAAGGGACGTGATTCAGCTGGGCCCTTTGTTAAGGAAGGGGAAGGGAGAGCTGCTCGGGTAAGCAGACGAGCTGCTAGTCTTAGGATGAAGAAGGATGTAGTTGGAATTCCCCCAAGGTCAAGATGTGCCGGCCGAAGCGCTCTACTCCCTATAGTAGTAATCCCTCCTTATGGATTTTACTGTCAGTCCTTCAGGAATGGGAGCATTTTTAAGGTACTGTCATGTTTTTCTGGATGCAAGTCCATAGAGAACAATTTCTTCCTCCCTGCCTATACAGAAGTTATGTGATCAGTATTACATATGTTAAAAGTCATAGGAAAAAAAAACCATCAAAATGGGTGACAAATGGTTTGCTATTAGGTTTGTAAATGCTCTATGATCTGTGAATATCTTAGCAGTAATAGCAAAGACTAAATGAAAAATGCAGTGTTGGCAGCCATAAAGTAAATTACATTGAAGAGTTAATTCAAAGTTCTCATAGACTTAAGAGGTTCAAAATGAATTATCCTGTTATAACAAAGATGCAGGTATCAAAACAGTTCATTGAAAACATTTCCTGTACAGGTTTAAATTATATGGTTTTCAGAGGACTGACAAAGGTTATGGGTTGCATGAAATGATTTCTAAATAGGAGACATCTTAAAATAATTGTTTTTACTTCTGTAAGATAGATGAGGATTTATACTTTATGCCACGTAACAGTTATACAGACTCTCCTCTTGGGTAAGCCTGTGGCCAGGAAGGCGCGAAGCTCTCCCTGGCAGTTCCATCTCTGTCCCCTTTTCCCAGACGCCCGTCTGAAGCTTGCCCCGGCCGACCCCAGACCCGCTCCTCTGGCGCGCCGGGCCGCAGCGCTGCCTCTGCTATTCCCCTATATAGGCTCGGTTTGCTGTGCGTAAAGATTGCTGCCTCGGGCCTACGGTTCTGTACCGAAATCCCATCTCCCAGGAGGAGTTTCTGCAGAAACTTCCTCACACATCACTTTCACTAGGGTGGAAATAAAGCAAGCCAAGCAGGTTTTTTGTTTGTTTTGGTTAAAGGAAAAGTCAGAGCCAAAAATCTTTGAGATAGTTTCCATGAAAAAGAGCCTGTTCAGATGTTTCTGTGGCTGAATGTGCTATGTTCATGGCAGAGGATATGAGAAATCCACTTCATTTAATTTTTTACCTGTATCGCAAAATGCGATCTGTTAGCTAACCCAGTATTATCACTTCTGTGTTTCTTCAGAAGGACTCGCATACGTGAAAATCCTTAACTTAGTAATGTTTCACAACAGCTTGGCAAATTTCAGCCCAGAGTACCTAAATAAAATAGCACTAGAGTGCTGTCTGTGGTGTGTGTCGTTTCCCAAAGCCCCGCAGTTTTTCCCATTATCTGGGGTGACACTTGAGGACCACGGAACCAGCCATTCCAATTAGGACATGCTGAAGATACTGGCCTGGCTGTAAAGCCTCGTTGCAGCAAAGTAATTTGTAGTGTGTCACAAGAAAAGCAAATAGCACACGTTGTCTTTGTCAGAGGGCTCACTGCAGAATTTAGGAGAGTGATGAAAGCTTTTGTCATGGCAAACTGGTTTTTAGTTCCTTAGATTCATGCCAAACTTGAGGGGGGAAATACTAAAATGAAGAAGGAGGGAAAGGAAAAAGAAAGTCTTGCTGTATTTTACAGTAAAGATTCCTGCCTAACATAAGGTGTCTGATTGTATGCTAGTGACTTCTACCAGTCTAACTTTGAGCGTACAAGAACATCTGGCCACCAAAATGTCAGTGTGTTAGAAAGCAATAATTTTGACTACTTAGACTTTCCTTTGAGAACAATAGAATATTATTTCCGGTGGAAGGTGGAAGCATCAGAAGGTTTAAAGTTGCTGCTCTTCAGATAGAGATGTTGAGACTCACACTGATAGCTGCAAGTGCTGGTGCTATTTTAGCTACTAGTATCATGTGAATGAGCTGGGACTTAGGAAGATGAAAGAAAAAAAAGCAAGAAGAGCACGCTTGCATTACATCCTTAGTGTATGTACTGCACAGGAAAACTACTCTTTCTATTCTTTTGTATTATGTGGTCTTAAAGACACATGGGTTATAAAATGAACTTCAGTTTTCTGCATAAACTGCCTTTTTGCATTCCCTTCTGTGCTGTGTGAAATGAATCTCATTATGTGTAGAGCTGATTTGCCAAAGGCTGTGGCAGTTAATTAAGCAAATAAAAATTCTTTTTTTTTTATTCCCCTATATATTGACATTTACAGCCCTGAGATAGTCGTGCACAGAACAAACATGGTAAATTTCTTACTATGAGAAAGCATCAGAGCAGGTGGTTTGTGGCTCTAATAGCAGGTAAATAAGTGTTTAATGTATTCTGTTACCTTTCCCATAGCCACAAAAGTATTCATTTGTTTCTGTGACAGTCAAATAATGACGGTTGTGAGGTTCAGATAAAATGAGCCTTGGGCGCAGAAGTCTCATCTTCACCCTGCTCTGGATGAGATAAGTAATGCACCACGGTTTCATAAACATGCAGTCTTCAGGTGTCGACTTGAGTTACTTTCTTTCCACAGATCAGTAAGATATTAACATACGTGCTCATGTGAAGTTTCATGTTCGTTTGTATTTTTCTTCTGTTAAAAATAGAATGCAAAAATTGTGCAGTGTTGTAGTGAAGAGTCTAGAGCGTTGCAAGTGACTCTGCTGCCACAATCAGCTGATGTTTGTGTGTTAGCCTGGCTCCCCTCTTCACCAGGCACCCGAAGAGTAGTTACTAATTCAGATGAATTCACCGGTGACATAGGGCTGGTAGTCTTTTCGACTCTGATTCCCTACATCAGGATTCATTAATATAGTCCACACAAGTGGTTGTTTTATGCATTATTTATTTTTGCTGCCTCTGATTTGTTTTTGACAAATGGCAACCTACATTTCATTTGATTTCTTGTTGTGTTTGTTGTTTTTTGTGCGACTTGTAGGGTCAGATAATCACTCATTTGTCTTATCCAGGCTTCACTGAAATCAAATACGCCAGATAGTTTGGAAACCAGGACTGAAAAAAAGGGAAAATCAGGTAAAGTTGAAACCTCTGAGAGGTAGAGGGCTTGTGGTTGCCAGTCACCACTGTCAGATTTCACTCAAAATCACTGCAAAGTGGAAGTTAACAATATGAACCGGTTAACAGTATAGCCCGGTTAGCATGTTCTTGTAGGGCACCACTCGTGGTGCTTAAACTCTCGGGTTTATGAGGAGCACAGGTACCTCTGGTCGTGTTGCAGCGGCTTTTCAGGGTGCCCTGCTGAAACATGACACAGTCAGTGGGCCTTGCTGATTGGTACCAGCCTGAGGAAAAGCAGGAAGGCTGTGAGCTTCCCTGACAGGAGCTCTGAGAGAGCCTTTAAAGGATACAAAAGCACATAAATATGCTCTGAAACCTTGGCAAGGGTAAAATTTGTGTTATGTGTTGTTAGGTTTGGGCTTTTGAGGGTGTTCTGGTTGGTTCTGGCAGAACTGGCTGTGGGGTGAGTCTCAGGACAAGCTTTCCGCAGGTGCTGGTAGCCTTCCCCACGAGCTGTCAGAGACGCTTCCTGGACAGGCAGAATCAACTGTCCTCTCTCCTCGCTGTGAGGTTGAGCCAAGCTGTCTAACTTAGAAGTGTTGCTCCCTGTGTAGTTCCTGGTGCTGCACTTCTCAAATGCGTGGTGTGGTGTAGGGCTTAGTATCACAAAAGTGAGGGTTGTAATGCAACAGGATTGCAGTGGTTAACTTAGAAATTTTTGACAAATAGTGTTTAAAACTAGTAGTTTAATTGGTAGTAAAATGCTCAATTGTGTGGTACCCACTTTTTCTTGTTTTACTTGGAGCTGCGAGGGTGGCTTGCTCGGTGGTGCCGTCTGCTTCGTTTGTGGACGGATTATGGCAGCGCGTGCGGATCTACCTGGGCCTGCGCGTCTCCTGCCACCTGCACACACGAGGAAGCTCCTGCATATCGTGAGAGCCGCAACACACGGTCTGGGCTCACCGTCACCAGTGCAAATAGGCATTGCTCTGAAACGTGCTCAGAAGGGCAGGATTTCAACCTGGAATCCCAGGTAGGAAGCAGGACAGGGCCAGCAGAGACAGGCGGCTCCTCGGAAATGGGGCTGGAAGGAGAGAAGAACAAGCTCAGAGACAGTTTAGCTGGATGTCCTTTATAACCCAGGCCAGTGTACTGACATGAGACTGTCTTTGAGGGAAAGGTGATCGTGAGGATTACGTTTTGCTAATATAATGCTAAACCAGACGTACGTATCAAGTATATCTGTGGTCTTTTTTCTCTGAAAAGAGTGTTCAATACCAATGTGAAATGTCTCAGATCTCCTGAGGGAAATATTGCTCTGCCAGATGCTATTTATATCAATATCAGCAGTTGATCATTTATGGCTTCATTTATACAGATTATTTGTTGCTGTACTTCTTTAACTGTATTGTTTTGCACTTCAGTATGCTAACAGATTTTATTCATTTAAGTTAGAAGAATGTGTTTTTCTGTAAGAATGTAACTTGATTTGCTGAATGAGGAAATGGTAAATTGAAAGATGTGAAATGGATTTTGTAAGTGTTGCTAATATCACTCTGTAATATTCTGTAAGCCAAGCAAAACCACAAGTAAAAATAGCAAAGTTCACTAAAAAGACAAGAATAAATTCAAGGAACTTGTGGGAAGATAATATATAAAAATAGGAATTAAATGTAAGTTGTGAAATAATAAGAGAGGGCAACAGCCTACAGAAATTACAGAGAAAAAATGAGCTTTGGCAAGAAAAACGACATATCACTCTATGAAATGACAAAAAACTTCATTCACTGTTTAATATAATGTGAGGAAATTGCTTCCTTTTGGTAATCTAAAAAACTGTTTAAGAAACGGTTCCTTTCAGCATTCAGACTGATGCAGTGTAGTCCTGCTGCGTCGCACTTCCACCTCGCTGCTCGTTTCAGCACTGACATACAAAAAATCTTTGTGTGTTGGACCTTGGACTTCTAAAGGTCACTAGCTCGGAATACCTCGCACATCAAATTCCTGTTGTGTCTTGCCTTGTGAGTAGTACTTCATACAGCAACCAGGAAAAGAAGAATCTGCCTTGACAAATCTATCCAATTCCTGTCATGAATTTTGCATTCTAGATTTGGGCTCATAGGATTATAGGAAAATTCAGGTTGGAAGGGAGTTTGTGTGGATGTTGGTCTTCTAGAGCAGAATTCGACCACCATCGGTGGCTGAGACCCAAAACCCACTTTACTGGATAGGCAAAGGGTGCGGGGAGCTTCCTTTTTGGCAAACGCGTATTTGTTATCTTAGGGTTCAGGAAGTTCTGTCCTAGTAAATCACTGATAATTTCTGGCATCAGAAGCTTGAATTAAAGGACTGAAACATGAAAAGTCACATTTTGACTTGTATGTTGGGCAGATTTGATAATTGGAGAGTAACTCTGGAACTGCATTCTATGGTTATCAATGTCTTTATCATCTTGACTATTACCAAATAATTAGTAGGAAAGACAAGTGTTGGTGCTAATATAGTTCCTGAATGAGAAAGAATTTCATTCTCTGATACTGACCTTACAGAACCTTCCCAAAACTTCAGATATGCTCTAGGGTTGTTTGTTTGTTTTCTCATATGTCCAGATTTATCCTGCTCTGTCACATTTAATTTTTAAAAGCTAATATACATAATGCATAACAGTTCTGCAGTTAATTTAATTTTAAGCTTTTTTTAATTTACTGGTTGGTTGATCAGCTGATTTCTCCCAACATTTTTCTTACTAAGTACTTTCTGAGGAAAGTCATAGAATAGAAAATGTGTTAACATGCTAATGCCTGCGTGGTGGAACGGTTTCCTGTTTGGCCTCATCAGAACATTTACTCTGCTTCTGTGATAGTGTATTTGCCTTATAGGAGCTGACTTGGATTAGACAAGACTATTTAAAATGTCATTTAGTCTGTCATGTGTATATTGCCTTTACCAGTATGTTAATAGTTGTTTTGCTGATATCTAAGTTAACCAGTTTTGTCCTGTATTAGTTTTGACCTCTTATTTTGTGTATTTGAGTCTTCTCCTTTCAGTCTATTCAGTGCCCATGCCAGAGCCTGCCTTCTTGCTTTGGGGTGCAATAACCACGTGTGATTAAGGTAGTAATTGGAGGCTGGAGAAGTGCACAAGGAAGGCGGGCGCTCATCTGCGTGTCCTGGCTCTGTCCGCCCCAGTGAGTGGACAGCCTGAGCTGCTGCTCCCTGGGGCACAGCGTTGTCCCAGCGGCAAGGACAGAGCCAGCCTGCTGCTATAAGGGGTTGGTAACCTAGTGACAATGATGTTGCCTAACACTGTAAAGAGAAAGACGAATTATACTATTTCAGCTGGAAATCAGGAACTTGGAGGTACAGCTAGCGTTCGCAGCTAGAACATTGCAAAGCCTCTCTGTAAGTTTGGGCAAGTTGGTTTCATCCAAGGCATGTGGTTTAGCAGCAAATCCCTGTTTTGTTCATGGCAGTTGGAAATCTGCCTTAACAGAATTAGAAGTGAGAGGGTAATTTTTTCTTTCATGGAAGAAAGGATATGTATTTATTTATTTTTGTGAGAATGTACTTGTTGCTAGAAGATTTTTATGTTTGAGGAATCATAAAAAAGAGAAAGTAGTGCTTGTTATGCTAAGAAGATGTTGGAAAATGTTGGAAAAATCTCAGGTATTCATAGCAAGTATACCAAGGTAATATACAAGCGGATGTGAACTTACACCATGTTGGGTGCTTTAGGATTAGTGCAAAATACCTTCAAATACCTAGCGCTCCAGGGAAGGGGGTTGCACCTTTTTCAGCACACACTTTCTAAGAGCTGCCAGAGAAGGACAACGCGCTGAAACGTCCCAGTCCGCTCGGCTCGCAGCACATGCCTGGCTCATCCAAGGTCTTTCCCAAAAGCTGGGCACACTTAGTGCAGCGCAGAACCAGGACCTAAAAAGACAGGTAAACCTCTTAAAATTGGGCACAAGGCAGCAATGAGCATTACGAGGAAAGCAAGGCCCCTAACAATTGTTACGCGCAAAGTTTAGTTGACCTATTGATTCTTTAATCATTTATATACATGATTCACTCATGCCCTTCTACATCTTGAGAGTCCATTAATCACTGAAAATACAAACCTCCAAGCACATGATAAAGGAGAAGTAAGAGCTCTTAATGGAGCTGCTCCATTAAGTAAGAAAGAAAAAAAAAGCTCAGGTAATCTCAGATTATTCTTACTCTTACACGGGGAATTATTAATTTATTTGACATTTTCATATTAACTCTTTAAGTAATGTTATTGTATTTATAATCTGGATTTTTCTTGAAACTTAAACCTTTCAGTTCTTTAACAGGGGTCAGGGATTTGGGGCTTAGTTTCTTGACAATACTGGGGTGTTTTCTCATCATTATTTTTTCTGTACCTCTGGAGGCTTCCTGAAATCTTACAATAAATAATAGAAAAATAGTGATTTAAAACCTAATTTCTAATACTAACCAGACCTGGCTGTCTAGATGAAGAATAAGCTTCAATAAACGGGAGACAGACGCGAGCCTCTTCAATATGAAGAGTAGCGAGGAAGCAGAAATAGAAATGGGTTTTTCATTACATGAGGGATTATGCTTGGGCCAGAAATGCCAAATATTCCATGGACCGCAGCTGCACTTTCTGTCTGCGGTTGTATTAGTTGGTAATAGTAAAACAATGATGTGATGGTAGGGACAGCTATTTGTTCACAGAAATACAGAAAAGTTGTTTCCCCTTTCCTTGCTTGGATTGCCACATTGCACTCCATGGCCTATCTTAAACTTCAATCCTTTTTTGCAACAAATGAGCTCCAAATGAGAATATACAGTCTCCTTGAACACCACCTGAGTGGGCACCCGCTGCTGCTGATGTTTTCTCTTAGCTAGGTTTTTCTTCTCTTTAGGCAATTCAGGGGCTAGTTATTTGCTAGTACAACCTGGGTCATTCCAATCAGTGAGGCAACCATGGCCAAACGTTGCCAGTTAGCCTGAGGCTAAGGAAAGTGTGTTAGAAGTGCTGAAAGCAGTAAATTTATAGACTTTAAGGAAATAGCAACATGCATATTGCTACTTGATTGGCTTTCTATCGTCTGTACAGCAGTAACCACTGTCATATTAGCGAAGAGACTGGGGAAGCATGAGGTGTAGGGTAGTGAAAGAGGTTTCACTCAGTTTTAACCTGCAGTGTTTTTAAAGGGAAATTACTGTGGTTGAAAAGCTGCAAACTTCATATCCTCTTTCACATTTTAAACAGATCTTTGACAGGACTGTTTTTATCTTTTGCTTTAGTAGAAATCACAATTTAAAGACATCTAATGCACATAATTTTCACCATCTTTACTGTTTTATTTTTTCCCCTGCCACAAATCTCTACATTTTCTTTTTCTATAAAAATATACTACAGGATAAAAACAGCCTGTTGAAGTCTGTTTCACTGTGCTATGAGGTATCGTTTTAATATGCTGTTTGACTTCATCAAGTGGGCATTCGTAAATCACTCATCCTTTCTCCCATATTTACTAGCAGAAAATTGTAAACAGAATAGGAGAAGGCTCTTAAACACAGTATGATTTGCTTAACACTGACTTCTAACTCATGGCACAAGAGATATATAACAGATAAACTGAAATCGTGGGAGGCTGCTTTGCCTTGACTGGATACTGCCAGGAAGCTCCCTACTTCCTGGCCTGCGTTTCAGCGTGCACCTGCAAGGGGAGACCTCACACTTAGGCTCCTTGAATAGTGTTTTGCTGTTGAGTACAACACAGCTGAGACTGGCTTAGAGCATTGGCAGGTGTAGCCTGCTAGGACAACTGGCAGAGGCCCTGGTCTCCTCCCAGCACTGCCCTATTCAAGGGTCCCAGAGAGGTGGGGCAGGAGGGACGAGCGTGCTGTGAGCTGTGCTGTAGCCCTCACGCCGAGTCCTTGTGGCCCCACATCAGTGCCTCGCGCAGGCTTGGGGGTGCCGCAGGGAGGGAGCAGCACGCTGCTTCAGACTGTGGTTTTAAGGGGCTGAAGGAGCCAACCTGGCTTCTACCCATTGAATAATGGAGCTGATCCAGGTCACAGATCTGAATTCTTTCTACTGGAGTCGTCTGAGCCAAAGGCCAAAACTTGATGGTGTTGGTAGGTAGGTCAAATTTGTTGAGTTCTCAGTTACCTTGTGTACTTGGAGCAGGTCTCGGGTGCTCTCTGTAATCAGCTTCTGCTGCCTCGTGCAGCCTGGGGACTCTGCTGGGGCTGAGCACATCCAAGAGGCGGTGGTTGAGTTGATCTCATACTTTTCTTCTAGTGTAGTCATCGTTCTGAGTTTGTAGCTTATACTTGCTATAGTTGTATAAAACAGTTTCCTAAGCTCAGCACAGAGGGGTTTGACAGGAGGAAAACACTGAATATCAGCTGATCAGCAATAAATGTTTGTGCAGATGCTTTTAGCTCCTAAGTTGCAGGTTGTCTTAGCTTGTTACTTTGTTGCCTCAAATGTCTTGAGAGCCAAAGGTCTGAAGTGGAATGGCATATGCTCATAACAGAGTTGGGGCTACAGATTATGAAAAGGCCAGATTTGTAGTTCATCGAATTATAGCAGACTTTTCAGTAGTTTTGCTGCGTTTGTCTGTGTGGGTGTAGAGATATATAGAAATCCATTATGTTTGTAAATTGATCGTTTTACTGATTTCACCTTTGTTGTTGTTGTTTCCTGTTACTAAAGGAACTTATTTGCAGTAGAGCACAAATGATTATAACTTAATACTATTGTAAAATCATAAAATGACAAAAATCTCATGTTTCCCCTGTTCTTTAGCTTTCTTATTTTTGTGTTTGTCAGTATTTTACCTCAGACACATTCTTGACTGTATTTTGCTTTTCTGAGCTTTGTTGGAACTGCATCTCTTAAGTCAGGAATGGGCAACTTGAACACAGTTTGCGTAAGCTTTTCTGCAGCAAGGAAGAAGAAACTTTTTGTCTTAATGAATGTGAAAAGCAAAAAAAACAGTAGCTGAGGCAAGTAAGAGTAGATGCACTTTTATTTTATTTGGTGCTATTCACAACCCAGGGTGATTATTACCAGGGTGATTAATCTTCGGACTAATCTAACAGATGTTGGCAACTGGTGCTTGTTTGTAATGAATTATAAAATGGTACTCTTTCATAATCGGTAAGATATTTTGTTGTGACATAGGCCTTTCTCTGTTATCGTTTCAGGGCAGTGTCTTGCATAAGTTTTAGTATAGCATACATAAGATTGTTTATTGAGTTATAAATCTAGATAAAGGCCAACAGTTTTACACATCAGTTGGGTCTGCAGAAAGCTGCCATTCCCTGTATATGTTTTTCTGAAAGAGAGCACTGGGAAAATGTGTAAGTAATAGAGCAGTTTGTCCCAGTGTTATGAAGCTGGGGGCAATCCCTCATTTTAACAGTATGGATTTAAAAACAGCCCTTGGTTGTGCACAGCTCTGGCTGACTGTTCTCCAGGCGCCTCTAAAGCTTTGGAGCAAACCTTTCCCTCTGTGTCCCTAGCCAGGGTGACGCAGCCGTCTGCCGTTCAAGGCTGCTCGACACGAGCTGGGCTCTCCTACATCCCCTCCTAGTGACCAGGCACTGGGATTTGAGCATCCGTGTCTTCCCCGCACTTGGCAGCAGTGCCGGCACCGCTCCCAGGGTTTCTCTGGCACCGTCAATCTCTTGCATGAGGCTGCCGGTTGGAAATGGGCTGGGATGCTGTGCTAGGGAAACCAAGAGTGCCAGTGTCCTAGCCACGGAGGAGCAGGTGTGGCTAAATCCTGCTATTCCCTAGTAAATCTAGCTAGAAATATGATTCCCGGCTCTTTGACCTGCAGCTGAAATAAAGCAGCTCCCAGATCTGCCTAGGGAGCTCCAGTTACCTCCTCATTGGACTGGGGGCCCTGGCTCTGCAGCTGGAGCTAGGGTGGGTAGGTTCTTTTATCACCACAGTCATAATGATATCATTTTTCCCCTAATTGTATTTCCTTATTAGCATTTTAATTCTTGACTGGGTGGATGTCTTCTGGCTGACCCAGATATTCAACAAAAGGCTCTTTTAATTATGCGCTTTGATTTTTAGTAAGGGAAAGCATATAGTCTGTGGCTGTATCGTGATTTAAAAAGAGGTTATGTAGAAACCATTATGGGCTTATTCTGAATTTTATTTTCTCCCAGAAAAAGGGAAAATCTTACTTAGGAGCAATAAAATTTTTTTAAAGTATTATTTATTTGTAAAGTAATAGCTACTATAATTGAAATTAAACATGGAATCATGCTGCTTTTGATTAATTTTAGCACTGAGGAGCCAAAAAAGGAATCATTTTTTTCTTTAAATAGGCTAAATGAGCTTTTGGTGACTAATGATAGTTGAAGGAATTGAGAGGAAAGACAAAATTTTTATTTTCTGCTTTATGGAATTATTTATTCAAATGCAATGAGACTTAAAAACATGCTTCAAGTTAGGCACATGATTCCCTGTTTTCTAGAATTCATACCAATAATACTTAATGTCATTTAGCTTGTAAGCACTTTACAGTAGGGAAAGTAAATGTTATTATTCCTACATTCCAGATGACTAAATTGAGTTTCAGTAATGTATATATTTTACGTTACTGTAAAAATTGAGTTTGTGGCCTGCTGGTGTTGAGTGTCCTCTCTGAACAGTATTAGGTTTTATATTCTGGTAGTTAAGTGTAATAACCAGAACTAAAGGAAGTGTGTTGCGTTTGTGAAGGCAGGGTGGTATGAGGTACTAAAGTGTGCCTGACAATTCATGTCTGTTTTGTGTGCGGGTAATGTAGCTACTTCTTCGCCAAGTGCTGGAATAATAATAGAAAATCCATTTTCACTCCCTTTGCGAAAAAATACAAACATAGATTTTTCTCCACATTGAGTTTTGTTTGGAGTACCATTTTAAAATTATCTTCCTTTACCAAATGCAAAATATTCTAATCTACAACTCAGCACTTTTAATTGTAAATACCTAGCATTTTCCTAATTATTCTGATGAAGAATATGGTATATTGCCGCATACCATATATCATTAAAGACTTGCATATTGATGGCTTTTTAAAACTTTCTAGATAACTTCCCTCCAAGGAGATGGCTGTAACACAGTGTGGTCCCAAATGAAGCCAAAATCTGCTGGTCTTTTAGAGTGCAAGGCTTCCTCTGCCAGCATAACTTACCATTTTTATTTCAAGACCCCAAAGTATTGTCCCTGTGGGTCGCAGTGCTGCCTTCCAGGCCGTTTGCTAGGGAGAGGCAATGCTGCCACCCTTCCCGGGGAAGTACAGCTGCTCCCAGGCTTTCATCTGGTTGCTGCTGTCACTTCCATCGTGATTAGTCACATCACAATTACAAAATCTGAAAGACCCTTGGCTTGCTCACACGCTGCATCTGGTGCTCACTACTATTTTATCTGTCATTTATCTGGAAAATAGCACGTGGTTTCCTACAGATACTATTTGTGTCTCTGTAGCTCCCATGATAAAAGTAGATGAGAATCAAGTCCCTGATACTAGGTTAACCAAGCGGTTGTTGCCGTGGTATCAGCTATGACAGTCTCTGTGCCTTTTCTCTGCTAAGTCACTTTTTACTCTTCTTTCAACTGAGTTATATTATTTTTCCAGAATAGATAATGGTAAAGAAGCAGTTTCCTCAGAGCGGGATTGGAGATGGAGCACTTGGGGAATCTCTCAATGCCTCCTCCTCTTCTGCAAGTAAATGATGAATATCGGTTTCTGGGATCATTTTTTGGGACTATCAGTGTAACGGCTTTTATTAGCAATATATTCATTTAAAAAAATAAAATGAGTTAAAGCATGATCTAATGTGGTAGAAATTATTGCAATAATAATTTAATATTTTATATTAATGATCTGTGCTAAAGTGAAGAAGTCAAGTTTCATTCTATTTCCAATATAACATGGTGAAAAGAATTTTATGGAGCAAGGCGAAAGAGCAGCATGTTACTTGTCCATACCAGTTGCTTTTCTCTACAGGGAGCAAATGCTGAACCTTAGCAAAGCTCTTAGAATGAATCTCCTATCACGGTAATCTGCCCCTTACTACCTCTAGTTAGCCATTTTCTGATACTAGTTAGCTAACTAGTTAGTTGCCTCTAGTTAGCCATTTTCTAAATCTGATACTTTGCGTCTTTTCAGTGCTGTCAGATGTGAAAGTAGTTCTGTTTTATGTTACCGTTAGTGGCGATAACGTGTCTTCTTATTTAAGAATCTACAGGAAAGTTGAGCCCAAATCCCAGGGAATTAACTTGTATGTTCCTACTGAGAAACTGAAAAGTCTTTGAACATGATAAAATATTAGAAGATGTGGATATGGGCAGTACTTTTTTTTGTAGGCAAGTCTGCTTACCAGCCTTCCCAAATTGTTTTTGTAATTTTAATAGTTGTACAGAGAAGAGGAGAGGAGAGGTGTAGGAGGGACACTGCAAAATTGCAGTAAGTCACTTTTGTTTCCATGATACAGATTAATAGAACTAGATTGTTTCTTCATAGTCATTAAAATTCAATTCAGCTGAACTGTTTTTTTCTTTTTTCTCTCATTTTTTATTCTTCGATACGTCTGCCGAGTTAGCATAGAAATGTACAAGTTTGCTTGTTGATGTGCACAAATTGAAACACAGCTGGGTAGTTCTTGTTTTACTGCTTTCTAGATTGCTCTTTAAGTGCTTGTACTCTGGTGTTACAGTAGTGGTGTGCATTGTATTGTGCTACTAAAAAATTCAATATTGCTTGAATCTACAGCATTCATGTGCTGCTTCCTGAGGATTTCTGCCAATAGGTCACGTATCCAAAGATAGTGAGAGTCCTCCTTCCTGTCTTTTGTCCTCTCCCCAACGCCCGTGAATTTTGTCAATACAAACTCGTAATGGAGCCCTTCCCGAGTACTTCATAAGCTCAGCTGAGCACCACTGCGTGGATCAGCCGCTGGAAGATGCCGAAGGAGGCCGAATGTGGGCTGAAGGGAGTCGGGTCCTGTGTCAGGTGGTGCAACGGGGGCTTGGCCTAGGCCCCCGTGTCTCTGAGGCAGGGAACCCTCTGCGGTGGGTGGGGAGCAGGTTGTGCAGAGCTTGCCTTCCTCGGCAGTGCCCCTGCTCAGGGAAAGCAAGGTTTCTGGCAATGATACGTTCATATTGAGCTTTTACAAAAAGGAAAACCTGTGTTACTATGTTTTATTTGCTAATTTTTGCCAACTCAAAGTATAGGGTGTCAGTGCCTTTGAGACAACAAAAATAATGTTGCTGTGACTGCTTGAGAATTGCTCGTGTATTCAGCTAGAGTGTTTGACAGTATTTGACAGCTCCTGCACCGGGATATTTAACAGGGGATGCTGTGAAAGTACTTCAATCTCCCACGCTGATATCCATGTTTCCTGTGTCATTAGTGCTTCCTCTCTCATCTGTCAGCGGTGCCCCTGGCTGCTGTACGTCCGAGGTGGCTCGGGCAGGTTTTGCCTGGGCAGTGCCAGGGCTTTGGCACTGCCAGGGGATAAATTCCCAGGAGCTGGAAGGGCTCTCGGCAGGAGCAGATGGGTGGTGCCGCCTGCACTGGCTTGGGAGGTGCCAGCACCCCGGGTAGTTGCTGGAATGCGCCGGCCGCAACCGGAATGCGCCAGTTGTGACCAGAATGTGCCGGAATCCGGGTGGGGAGGGGCTCCCGTGGGCGGGGCTCACACCTGTCCCTCTCAGCAGCCAATCAGGGCGTGCGTTGCAGAGCCAGCACCCAATCAGGGCGGGGATTGAGGGATGAGGGCCGGGCAGTGCCCAGGGCTGAGGACAGGACCCGTGATGGGGACCTGGCAGCTCCTCAGCAGCTGAATTCCCAGCGCGCGTGCTCCGCCTGCAGCCGGTACAGGTGGACTCCAGCGGAGAGGATCCGGCCCCGTTCTGTGCGGGTGAGCACCCAGGCTACTCTCACCTATTTTCTTCTGCAAAATACTGTGTAGTGCACATCCAGGTTAGAAACTTTAATTGAACTTTAACTAATGCAGAAACTGCTGCAAATCTGCTGAGGGAATAGTGTTAAGGCTATAAATTTTAACCTCAAATTTCTTTCTGGTATAACTATTATTAGACAAGTCTTTGTCCGTGCTGACTTGTCCCCTCATTTTTCAGGGTTGGTAGTTACATCACATCCAGACAACAAAACCCAATTCTTAGTTCTTGCAAGGTGAAGCTGTAGGCTTAGTATTTTATTTTGGTGTATAAATCAGTTTTACTTGTGTTTATTACCATCTCTCTAAAAATGTGTCTAAAGCTGCTTCGGACCAGCTCTTGATGTTTCCCTACACTTCCAGTGCATGTCTCAATGAGGACTTGGATTTTTTTTTCCGTGTTCTGCAGACAGTTGTTGAATTTCAGTTAAACTGCATTGTTTTTAGCTTTCATGGAAGGGATTCCCATTACAGTTAATGCGTATGCTATGCAGTTGGCCACAGTTGATCTTCAGGCATGGTGGTGTGGGGAGTATCTGGGCCTGAGACATCGTGCTGTAGGGCAGGCTGGTCAGGTTCATCCTTCTGGTTCACGCTGGGGGCTGTTAATAAAAGCAGTTGAAACCTTAGAACAGCTGGGCACAAAATATTTAAGCTATTTAGGGAAACTTTTGAGATCTCCTTTACTGAAACCTCAATATCCTTGCTGCTGAATGTACATGACATGTGGTGACTTTTGTGAATATATACGTATATATATCACTAATATTTTAACAGATGCTTTAAGAACTGGATGCGGGTATAGGTGAAATGTATTCAATTTGGCCTGATTCTGCAAAATTCGTTGTCACAGCTGGGGCCATGAGTGCTGGAAGGCTATTCTTCTAAATAAAGGCTCCTTTTGTGAGTAATAAAGAGTTTGGAGGTTTGTTCCCTGTGCCTTGGTATTTTAAGGCAAGATGGAGGCTGAAAGGTAATTTTTCTTAATATATACTGTTGCATATATTTTTTTAAAGTATTGCTGCAATCGGTGGCTCACTGGGTTATATTTGAGGCTTTGCTGTAGTAGAATTGTCATAAAAATAATCTGGACTTGATTTGTGATTGCGTTATTCCTCTTTCACTCTGAAATAACTGCATTGAAAATAATTGCCGTACACCAGCGGGGCACGAAAGATATGCAGGAATGAATTTGGCTCTGCAATGAAATATAGGCAGTTATCTGATTGGCATTTATGGTACCTTAAGAAAAATCAAAAGAACTGTTATGTAAAATCATAGCTTTATAAGAAACATAGTTTCTTCTCTGTAGTAAAACTGATCCGAAACATTTATGTCTTGAGATTTTTCTCAAAAGAACACTCTCTTTCTTGCCCTGGACTTAAAAATTGATGACCTAGGGGGAAGGACTGTTAAGGTATAAAAACAGCTTTTTCTTGTAATTGTGTCATTCAGTGATGAAGCATAATTAAACCTAAGCTTTGCATTTGTAAATGACCTTGACTAAAGTTTTACAGTTCGAGGAATTAATTTCATGGCTTGAAGTACCTAGAAGACCAGAATCATTTTACAAGGCAAAAACTACGTAGCTCCCACTGCGGACACTGCATTCAGCAAGTGCCTCTTAGGGAATGACTTGATTTTAGGCTCTTTTTAAGGAGGAGGAGCTGTGTGAGGCAGCAGTTCAGGCAGAGTCTGAGTGATGATCTTCAGAGTCCTGTTCTTGCCCATGACTCTGCACTAGCTGCTCTGGCAGGGCCTGGGAACCGGCAGCCCTTGGTTGGCCCTGTTGTGGGGGACAGTCCTCACCTCATTGCTTTCCATGCCCATAGGTGTTCAGTGTCACCTGGGTGACCTTGTGTAGTTGGGTGTGCTGCATTTCCTGAGCGCTGGGCAGCTCTTAGGATGGCAAAGACGATTGTAACTTGTGTGCTTGGTGCACACAATCCCCAGGCTCTCATTGCTTGTAGCACAGATGCGGTATATCGGTATGGAAACAATGCCTTTCTGTAATAAATGTCTGTTAGCTCCCTCTTCTTTTCCCCTTCCACAAAGGGGATGTCAGATTCAGAATTTTTCCTTTGATTCACATTCTTCAACTTTGTTGGTTTTATTTCTTTGTGGAAATGCATAAGGAGGGACAAGAACAAGAGAATAATTACTTAAATGCCCGAAGATGAAAATGCTCAGTCCTAATTTCTCACCTTTAAGGCTCTATTCATTTCCTCCTGAGTAAATACTTTCACAGGAGGGCTAGTGACAAAAGCAGTTGTCGTCGTGATGTCGCTCTCATATGCGTGTCTTAGGCTTTATCCCAGATTTGTGTCATATGCTGAGTAGAGCACAAAGCACTTGCGAGAGTAAAGGTTCGTATTATTAGCATTTAGATTTGAAATGTGCCAGTACCAGGTGATCGTAAGCTGATGGGAATGTGTTGTCCTTTCCAGGAAGTTTTTTCTCGTTTATTCTGTAGGTATCTTCCAAAAGGGGCAAGTCACTAGCGTCGTGATTGCTGTTCAGGTTGTTGTCTGACTGTATCTGGCAGTGTGTTTCTGCAGACTCCCCTATTCTGCCTGTCACTCCCCACACCAAGCTCTCATTTCTAGTGAGTATGTTCAGGTAAAATGAGAAGAGAGAGGAAAAAAAAGAGAAGAACAAAATGAAAATATTTTTCCTCAAGTTAGCTGATCTTGTTAGTGCTATAGCTAAGACACTAATGCAATGCTGTTAAAATCCCCAGAGAAAAGAAGCTGCTCGTGGTGTGATGTATCCTTGCTCAATACAAGGTTTTAGGGTAGGACTTGAAGCAACACAAACCTAAATCCAGCTCCGACTCCCTGCTCAGTATGAAGTGAATAAACTGAAGGAGCCATTGAGAGAGCACAGGCACCCAGACACTGTTCTGCAAAGCCCTTTTGTTGGCACCCTCTGCTTCCCTCGCCTGAGGCTCGGGCTATTCGTCCTGCAGTATTTAAGCTTGTACCTGTCAGTCATGCCTCTCCTAACTGGACTGTAGGCATGGACTGCTGGATAGGGAATTGCATCTTTTGCCAGTGCTTGCTGGCAGCAGAATTGGATGGCATTCTGAAGGGGAGACGTCAGTTGTTTTCTAGCCAGCAGAATCTCTAGGGACTCGATGTGTCCGTATGTGCCCCCTGGGCATCCAGGTAGCTACCATTCTTTAGCTGCTGCCCTTTCTGGGCATTTAGAGCTCTGCGGTTTTGTAAAAGCATAACACCAAACCAGGATCCGTGGTCAAAATGTAGAATCACTTCACTGCAATCTTGTTTTTATCCTCTGTTTCACAGCAGGACTTAAACAAGGCTATGTATATGCATACTTTTATATGTTCTGAGGTGTTAAAGGTGAATGTGATTAAGTAAGGGGCGTTATTAGAAGTACGGCTTGAGAGAGCTCAAGAGGCCTCTGATTTTCTTGTTTAGGCAAGGTTTGCTTTAGTAACCTCGTCCGAATTTCACCAGCTCTGAAGAGGCTTCAAGTTGCTAGATTCTGAATTTCATAACAAACTATGTGCTAGGAGTCCAGATTTATCATACTCTGCTCTTTATCTCCACTGATATAATAGACTCTAAAAGCATATGAATCTCTAATCAAATAAATGCTTCCTTTTTTGTGGTAGAAAAAATATACATAATTTAAAAATAATTTAAAATGGAATTTCCTATTATCACCAGTGCCATTGTGAGATCTGGGCTAGAGGCCCCACAGCTTCTTCCTTGCTGATATAGGGCATACCCAAGTTTGTTCAGCAAGCTTTCATAAGTGTTAGTCCTCACAGTGAAAACTCCTATCCTGTCACCTGCGTTTAAAAGCTTCAAATTTAGGAAGCCTGCTGCAGATGGTAGCAATGGTTTTACTGAGCTGAGGCCTTGGGCAAAATCATTTGAATTGCTTTGAAACTGCATATTCAAAATTCAATAAAATAAGAGGGTGTGATGGTGCAGCTGCAGCATATCCCCTCCAGCTGGGGAAGCTGAGACGGTTTCAAGGCCCTGGCCTAGCAAAGCCGGGCTGTGATACACAGATGACAGAGGTGGCTGCCAGGGAAGGGCTTTTGGCAGGCGGGACGCAGCGATGCTCCCTGCCAGCAGACTTGGAAGTGATGGTGGTGCTGGAGCTCTGTGGCCATGCGGCTTTCACTGGCTACCTAGACAGAAATGTGTTGGTGCAATAGTGGCTGCGGGCCAGCGGGAGGGGATACCTCAAGGGGAAAGGGAGGGAATGTAGGAAAAACAATAAAATCAAACCGCTCCAGTTGTTTTGCAAGTGATTGGCTCTCCTCAATGCCTTGATATGGATCCAAAACGATCTGCTCCGTGGGCGGGTCTCGTTAAATTGCTTTCAGAAATCATATTTGCCCTTGGGCAAATACCCTTGCTTTTCTGCGTGCTAGGCAAGTCATGTGTTCTGCAGTGAAATTCGCATGTTGCTTTGCTCAAAAAGCTGATGCCAGTCATCATACCTTGTGTGCACAGCCAGTCCCTCGGTTCTTTGTACCTATTTAAATATGCAAAAATGCTTTTTATTATTACCTAGCCTGTAAAGCACTGATATACATATATATATATATATGTAGTGTAATTGCTTACTCTGTAGACTCTTCTCTGCATATCTGTTCAGCACTTGCAATTATAAATTAAAATCATGAAGCATGAAGTATTTTGGTTGCTGCGTTCAGATTTTTGAGAGATTCATGCTGTTAAACTGTGCAAGATTTTCCCTTACGCCCCGTGCGTCCATGCTCTCCCAGTAACTACTCCTGTGGCAGCACCCACTTATCCCTGCACCCTGGGGTGCTACTCTCCTTGGGCGCTGCACAGTGCCCACACAGCCAGGCCTGTGCCTGAAGGCACAGCAAGAGTCAGTGAGTGCTTGCGGGGGCCTCATTTGAGCATCATGTCTATCACTGGGCTCAACGGTATGTCCCAGTTACTGAAAGGACTACCATGAAATTTAATTTGGAATTTTACAGACACATTCTGAATTGGAAATCTCACTAATAACTTTCCCTTTGCTCAGCCTTTTAACTGTGAAATTCAGCTGGGGAGTTAGGAAGCAGCAGGTAGTGTCGCAGCACTCTGGAGGGATTTTGCCAAAATTCAGCTGAAGTGCTTGCAAGTGTCATTTCCATATTTAACTAATTTCAGTTTTTAATTAGCTCCGTGTGAAAAATGAGAGTTCCCGCTGAGCTAAGCTGTCAGCATAGACTCCTGTTTCCTTTCTAGCCTCTCAGGACAATTATTGCAGCATCCTCTGTTTTTTTTTCACTGTGAGTGCTTAGCCCCAGCTCCTTCAGTCCCTCCCGTTGTTCTCTACCAGGGAGGAAGTGAGAGCGTTGTGTCTAGCTTGCTAAAATGGTCAAGATAAGTCCCCAAAATATTACAAATACAGAATTGGCTTAATAAAGATTCCAAGAACTTCCTGGGTGTGACTTAGAAGTACAGAGCAGAATAAATTGAATTCCCTTCTCATAGTTCACTGGTACGCAGCAGTCACTTACACCGGGCACAACACTATCTGATCGTTTCAGCTTGAAATTTATTGCATTGGGTAGCATTACATTTTAGGAAGCACAGCGGGAAAGTAGGTTATTTTCCTGGTGCTCTCTGGCCGGAGTGCCAGCAATGTAGTCATTTCCAGAAGCTCTGTCCTTCCCAAGGCCTATGGTCCTCTATGAAAAGGGAACTGGTTTTGCCTACAGTTTCATAATGCGGTATAAGGATGGAAATGTGTTAATCCTGCATATGAACTGAAAATCTGCCTTTGAGGTCTTGAATACAAATGGTCAAGTACCTCCTTTTCAAGAATGAATTGAGAGCTCCAGCTTATGCAAACGCTGCAAAAACACGGGATGTGAGCAGATTTGAGAAACAATTTTTGGAAGAACAGCTAGCAACCCTGAACTACAGTTACATCAAATGCATGTAATACTATAGCTGATTTTTTTAAAGGATATAGTTATTAAAACACTGAAATAACATAAATGGAAAATTGGTGAAGCACGTTTGTGGCTGTTACCACAGACTTTTTTTAAAAAAAAAACTGTTCTGGAAGGTGAAATGTGTAAAGATTTATGAATAAAGTGTTTATAGTGTTCTCATTTTAATTTCTGTGCATATTCTAGGAAAATAAATATTTTTATATATTTTATTTTTTACTAATTAGTATGGATAGCTGCTTCCAGGAGACAAGGTAGATTTTCTGTGTTGGACTATAAAATCAAATATATCTTTCACAAATTAAAACTGAAGGAAACAATTCTCAGCTGTAAAACTTTCTGGGTACTTAAATATTAGCAGTGTTGTAAAGGGAGCAGCTAAATAGACCGTGGAAACTTGCCAGATGCAGTGACACAGAGGAGCTTCCAGTCATTTTTCTTCTAAGTTTTTGAGGACCAGCTTTGATATCTGTTTCCAAGATGAAGCAAATACTCGAAAGGAGAATAAATTTACTTGGTGCAAAACAGTTCTCGGCTCATACAGAAAGCAGCTATGCCACTGCGTTTGCTGGAGAGACTGAAGTACCTCCTGCCTCCAACTGCAGCAGTTCTCACAGTCGAATTGTGCCCATTAGCTGCTACGTGAATTGAGATCAGCAGTGAGAACTAAGGCTAAAATACTAGGTGGAATTTTGAAAATAATTTACATTTTAAAATACATAGTGTTCACTGCTACTTTGGTCCGAACAAGGTCCTGCTTTGATTACTGGCCAGCTAGATGTTACAGACAGTAAGAAGGGGAACCTGGATATTATTTAGTAACCACAACTACTGTGCACTTCTAGCTAATATATATTGTATTTTTCCCATCTCATTTAAAAATATTAGTGTAATTGATTTTCTCTTTGGAGAATAACTTCCCATTATTTTATTGATGTTATTAAATGACAGTTAAATATCTTTTAAGATATATTATTTGATAGAGTTCAGTTATGCTTTGCATAGAGTATATAATTGAGCTTATTTCTGGCAAAAAAAAAAATCTGAGTGTTTGATGTAGCTCATTTTACTCTATGATTCATTAATTGTGTACAGTGATACATATACTAATGCATTATTTCTCATGTCCAATTTACTGTGAAATTTAAGCTGTTGACTTTGGAGGACAAGAGGGTTTTTTTGCAGTGTGTTGCCATTGCCCTGAGAAAACTCAGTTTGGAGGAATGACGTGATAGCCACAGTCCTCAATGCATCAAATGAATAGAGAAGTTCTGGAGAGAAGCTCTGTCCTCTGACAACGGGGCCAGTTTTGACCTTGATTGCAATGGGCCCTGATTTTCAGCAACACTGCAGCCTGCCCTGCTGACCTCGGGCAGTGCAAGTGGCTTCTTGACCAGCTGCTATTCAAGACAAAAAGCTTGACTGAATGATCAGACACCCTCAACAGAAGCTGACTTCGTTTTTCTGGTGTGGATAGAACACCTGTTACACCCTGTGTAATAGGGATTTGGGTCATCTCTGCTGTGGCATTTGTTACATCAAGAAAAATATCAAATGGAGGTAGCCACAAAAACCCATAGGATAAAAAGCATCTTAAAAAAACATAGGGAAAGTTGGGTAATTATTACTGTTTAATTAAGCATTTGTCCTAAGTGTGTATTATAATGGTATTTCTTAGATGAATTGGGATTTAGATATCCAAACATAAACATAGCCTTCTACCTTAGTTAATGGTGTGTATATTGCTTGAAGTGGGCTGATAGACTCTAGTTTCCTATCATGACTTAAATTGGATATGTAAGCTTGTTCCTTTTTTCTTTTCTCTTTTTTCTTTTTTTCCCCTCCCCCCTCTCCGCTCGCCCTCCCCTTTCTCCATTTTGTTGTTGTTTTGTTCTGACTGATCAATTGCATTGCAGGACATTTTGGTAATGTAAACGCAGGTCGTGTGTGAGCAGACACGCACACACAGGTTTCCTGTGAAATGTATATTGCTGCTATTTAAAAACTTGCATCCTAAAAGTAAGGCAATGGTCTAAAACTAAAACCTTAGCCTTGTATAAATCCATTGTTGATTTCTCTGTTTTGTTTTTTTTATGCACTTCCATAGTGGTGTGATTATGGCCCTGCTTGCAGGTTGCCCTTGCTTAACTGCACTGGGATCCTGAGGGTGAGACTGAGACAGTATGCGGGATGCAAAGCAAGCTTCGAGTCATTCTGTTAGTTACTGTGAAGGGAAAAATCAGCAAAACTCATACCGAAAATAGCTATAACAAAGGAAATCAAATTTCAGATTGTTGAAATTAGGGCACCATGTTGCAGTTGTGGATAAGTCTAGTTATTATAAAGTCTAATAAGTGATAATAGTGGATAGTGATATTAGTGGATATAAGTCTAATAAATGATTGACGTGATGTCCATTAAAGTTAGAATTAATATAGAAAGTAAATCACTTATTCTATATGCAAATTTTAACTCTCCTAAGTGCAAGTGTCAGTGATTTAAAAGACTGTGTCTATATTCCTGGAAATGGCAGTTTCAAGTCTCAACTATGCTCTACTCCTCTTGGAAATGGAATGAGTTGAGTACTTTATTTGTGATAATGATATATTTTGCCTGCAAAATTAAAATCAAGTTCAATTTACTTTGTATTAAAGAAAATGCTCACCATTTCTCATAGTAATGAGGACTTCTACTGTGCTTTTGACAAGAGGATCGTTTTTTGCTATTCACATGGTATTTCAGAAGTGGCCAAAGCAAATACTCTTTCATGCGGATTTTGGACCTCCTAGGCTGAATGTGAGAAAGATTATAAATACTTTTTTGTAGTATTTTATAAAAATAGCAGTCTGCCTTGACTCTTGAAGTTTCCATAAGAAGCGAGCTCATCTTATACAGTCTCGGGAGCTGATTACAACTGATTAATCTTGTGCCAGTTTTGTCCACACTGTGCAATCTATGGCCTGTCAGGAGAATGGATGGCCGGGCACCGCATTCTGCTTCTCGTTTAAGGTCTTTGCCCCGCAGTTCTGGATTCTGAAGGTAGTCCGCAATGCTGTTATCTTTCTTGTGGCAAAAATTCATTCAGAAAGTGGCACAAAATCAAAAACTTTTCAGTAAAGACGACTTGAAAAGGGAAAAGTCAAAAAGTATCAAGTGGGAATTGTTTCTCAGTCGTGGTTAGAGCAGTGCTGGGGGGAACAAATGGAATTTCTGGAACTCTGCTTGTGGCACTCTTGGCGCATGTCAGATGCTCACCTTCCCCTCATCAAGTAACTCCAAGTGTGTGCAAGGTTTTCAAGCTTTTTGGAAGACTGAATATGGACACAGAGGAATAAACTTTCAAAGCATTGTGTGGCACACGAACACACAAACCATGCTACTACTGAAGAGATTTACAGGTGTATTTTTCATGCTATGCTTTGAAAATTCCTTACATTCAGTTTACTGATGTACACAGGGAAAGAAATCGGTCAGTTTGGGTGTGGGAGGGTGGCCAATTAAAAAAAAAATGTTTTTTTTATTAGATCCTCTTACTTCATCCCTGTGAACACATTGGCAAACATCTAAGTCTTTCTTCCATCTCCTTTTTCATCTGTAATAACATTTATTCAAAAGAAAGCAATTAATAAAGCGCAGCAGAGGTTCTGCTGCTGATAATAGCAATACACCCATTCACAGATCCTCTGTGGTAATTCTGTAAAATGCTTCTGGGTTTGGATGTTTCATAAAGCAAAGGGCATGTCATAAACAGTTGACTGTCTACAAGGGAGTTGACATGCTGAGGGTGAAATCCTGCCCAAGGATTGCTTTGTTCCATTTAGGATTGCACCAAGCCAGCTTTTCTTTCCACTGTGCTTTCAAAAAGGGCCAGAATCTCCTGTATCTGCATGGTGAGCAGAAAGAGCACGCCGGGCATTACTCCCATAAAGGGCCCTGTGCTCTCCCCTCTTGCACAGCAAGCACTCCCATTTAAAAAAGTGCAGAAGCAGAAATAAGGGCTCCTCTGCTTATTTTTCAGAAAGAGACAGCAAGAAAATCAGGTTTTAATGTGGTTCTTTATAAGATTGCTCTGGGATCAGAGAAGTGAAAGGTTGGATTTGCAGTGCAGCTCTGAAAACGCCAGCAGAACCTGTAGCCTGGTATTTGTTGTTCCATAAATTTATTGTGCAGTCAGCCCTCCAAGCATTCCCCACGTAGTAAGAAAATGCAGACTCTGTTTTTTTCTTTGGAGGCTTGTGAGCTCTATAGAAGGAAAACTGCTGAAGAACGCAGGTACATTTAACAAGAGGAAGAGCAGACAGTAGAAATGTAGTCAGCTAACAGCACGAGCTTAATTCAATTGATGGAGACGTGGAAAGAGATATATATATAACACAATATAAAAATAAGCAGGTGACACATTATAGTCAATGAATTCTACATTTTTACCATTGTAGATCTGGGGAAAAAATGGCTCCAGGAATTGAAAGGTCCTGTTCAGTGTTCCAGGTAAGATAAATAGCAGCCAGAAGAGTGATTCTTCATTGTGCTCTCCAACTCTAATCCAGAAATACCTATTCTTCTAATGAGAACACCTGTTTATTTTTGAAGTTATGTGTTTTGGTAATGCTCTAAATTAAATTTGCAAAGGTACCGGTAATGTAAACTCATTAAGAAGATTAGTGCATACCAAGTAGCCTATGGATTGAGAGAAGCTTGTTTTCACTGAGAATTAAAGACCATGAAAGAAAACCATCTTAGTTGTTGAACTGGAGGAGCTGTGGTCAATAGGCAGTTTTCTCCAAACATTGTTAAAAAATAATAATAAATAAATTTAGATCGAGTTATCTTTTTAAAAATATTACTTTAACCTTTCCTGGAAACAATTGCATATTTACAAATAGAGCACCACAGTTTGATCAGGAGTGCATCCAAATATTTTAAATGAGGTGTGGGGAATTCTTAGTCATTAATCCTAGAGCCTGAGTTCATAAATTCCCTAAGTATTGATATTCCAACTAATTATTTTAAATGAACTTCAATCTCTGATTATAAAATCTAAAATTCATTCTCAAGAGAATTTAAAATCTTATCACATATATCCCTGAGATCTCTAAGAAGATGCTTTGAAAATAATCCTCTCATAATTGCCTCTGCTTTGCTATTAATGACAGTATTTAGAGTATTTCCTGCTGCAGTTCTGAATAGTTGAATTAGATTGAGGTCCTGTGAAGAAGAGGCCGACCTTTGTGGCATGTCAGCAGTAACCATTTTGCATCCTACATTTGTTGAAGCTTTCACTCTAGTGTCCCTAAGAAAAGCACAATTTCTAGGAAATGGGATTTTTTTGGCATAAAAATTCAAGAGTTTGCCTGTAATGGGGTGGTTTAAATGTTCCTTAAGGTGCCTGGGCTAGTGAATACGTAGGGGTGTTTTCTGGGACAGTTCAGAGCATAAAATCTGATCAAACACCACAAGAAATATTTGGGACTACAAGATGCACTGAAGAGTTCTGTGTAGCAACAGCTGTGTTGGGTCAGATAAAAGCCAAATAATCCAATAATTTATTTTCAACAACCAAAAGTGGATGTCTTGTAATTACTGTAAGAACCAGGTACAAGATTATATAGACTTCTCCCTAAGAGCTTCCACCAGTTCTTCTAGATAATTTTTGAAATGAGAACAGATGTCAAAAAAACATTCCTTGCTCTGCTTGCTTTACTTTTTCCTCTCTTAATTCAATGTTTGACTTGTTTTTTTGACCAGCTTGAACATTAAATTGAAATTTCCAGGGAACTTCTTATCTTATGGCACAAGATGTCCTTCAGTCTGATGGTCAGCTCAAAACAGGGCTCACCATGCTGTATATGGAGTTAGGATAATTTCTCTCCAGACTTGAAGTCCTTATGCAGTTTCCAGTTCAGCCCTTGCTTTGAATAATGCAGTGTCAGTAGCAAACTTCATCCCTACACTACACAATCTCTTTTCTGTTTGCAACTCCATCATATCAAATGATAGACCTTTCTGAAATGCAAGTTTCAACTATCCTGTAAGTAATATAGCATGAATAGCAGGTGCATGCCCCAGCAAGCCAAATGGCCATGGCTTTTGTTTTGCCTTTGAAAAATGATAGGCACATGATGAGTTTTGCTAAAATCTCTCGGGTATCCTCAGGAGGACTCTGACAACCTTGTTAGAGTCCCACTAGGGGTGTCTCAGCCTGGTGCGCCTGTTTCTGCTCTGCTTGCATGACAAAACCACACGTGACAGCAATGTGTTCTCTGTAGTCAGCAAACAATTTTCTAGTTTTGATATTTCCATGTAACTAGCATTTATCTTTGAGTGTTTTGAAGAGACCACAGGGGAACCAAAAGCATGGTATTTTCTAGGAATAAGCTGTTTCACTGTGTTACTTTGGAAGAATGACAAGGAACAAGACGAATATAAAGTTCCTGTGGCAGAAGATAGGCCCTTGTTTCTCCAGCAAAAAAAGGTGATAATTCATTCTCACTGATTATTTTAGGGTTATTTTTCTTAAGTAACAATCTCATATTTCTGTTAATGATTTTCTGAGCACTTTTAACAGGAAGAATTACAACTTCACAGAACCCTGGTCCCTTTCTGCTGGCAATAGCGAAGAGGGTTAGTATAACTGTGGGTCAGGGGCCGTTGGGACAGGTGCCCTATCTGTGGGTTGTCACAGTAGTCCCATGCTGTGCTCTACCTGCAGACTGACAACCTTGCCTTCCTCCCTCTGCAAACGCAAGAGGCTGGCCCGCGGACTGACCTAAGCCAAGGACAGGGTCAGCATCCGTAAAACACTTGCAACTCACTGAGCACTCAGTCTGACACATCAGCCTGCCCAGTCAAAATGCTGTGGACGTGGACTTGGGTTGATTGCCCACAATGCCGAGACACCCTGTACGTAAGCAACAAGGGCAGAATTGCCCCTTCTCACAAAATCCAGCTCTCCTCTGTGGTCAGACAGAGGACAAGGGAGGGAAACGTGGATGTCAGTAGAAGTTTTACTCAGCTAGATCTGCCTGTGTGCGTGCAAAAATGCGTGTGTGTGAGTGTCTGGGTTCTTCTGCAGGTGCTGCTGGGGAGGGCAGCTTCCCCGTGCTTGCAGACGCTGCAGAAGTTTTGCTCGTGCAGCTCCTCCTCTGCTCTTCCCCGTGACCTTCAGAGCCCTGCTGCTCCTGTGCCGGGCATCTCCTGAGGAGAGATTGTCAGTTGTGATGAATTGTGAGTTTGTCTTGTAATTGGGGCAAATAATCTCTGGGGGGTAGCCCTGCTGAACTCATTTCACTTGTGACTTGAGTTGAACTTGAACCTAATTCTCCGGAGAAATAGTAGTAGAACAAAAACCTACTATGTACTCTAGTCTTTTAAGTAACTGTCATCTTATGAATAATGATATCGATCAGAAGATCAGTTTCTGGCACTCAGTTTTGTTGCATGATCAAACAGTAATAGGAGTAGTAGGAAGAGTCATGAATCTCATTTCAGTAACATTTAATAAAAATTAAGTATGCAATAATGTTTAAGTACTTTTTCATTTTTTCAGGATGCATTTATTCTTTTCAACTTATCCAGGTCACCTGTTTCTGTGTGCAAGCAAGTGTAAAATGTTAACTTACCCTGTGTGTTATTGCTAACTTTCTGCCCTTTGTATTATCACTTATCAAAACAATATCCTATATATATATATATATACACACAAATATAAACTATATAAAACAATATACTATATATAAAAAATTAATTAAACACCTTTCATCGTATCTGTGATTCATCACTGAGAGTGTAGTTTGATGGAATAATTTTGGCTGACTAACTTGGGATGAAGCTTTTGCTTGAGAGCTGTTTGGGAAGTATGACAACTTGGAAAATGAGTATAGGGAAATATTCCGAATTCTGATTTAAGCTTGCTGCCTTTTTGAATAGTTAAGAGAATATTAAATTTTCCAGACAAGCAAGTGGTGTGTATCTCCCAGGCTTCACCTAGGCAGATGGAGTAGGAATAGGAAAAGTCGTGAATCGTTCATCGGCACAAACCTCCCTTTAAGAAGGAATGTCCTAACTTAAAGGGCTAAGCACAGAAGCTGACTGAATCCTGTCTTTTGGCACGTGCTGCACTGGAGCACTGGGAAGTCGTCAGCAAAGGGTGAGTCCAAAGGTACTGACTTTTAAAAATACATGGTCAGTATGGTCAGAAGCGCAGAGAGGGAGGCAGGGGAACCTTCTGAGCTTGGTCTCTGCTATCTGTGTGTCACTGTATGCGTCAGGGATAAATCAGTGCTTTTTTTGGTGTTTCAGGCCAGTTCCTGAGAGGCCAGAGTCAGAGACTGCCAGAGGAAAGTCTGTGTGTTTAGGGTAGAAGGTAAAGCCAGAACCCGTCAGGTTCTTAAGCTGTAGTTTTTAAAAATCCCCCTATAGAATCCATAGGAAGTGAACACAAATTTAGTACTTGAAATTTCTCCTGACATGTGTGCTCAGCTTCTGAGTGGATTCTGATGTTTCTAGCCAAATGGGCTTCTGCTTATTCCTTTGCTGGAGGCAGTTTTGTTTGATTAACAGTACAAAAGGTTAATCATATAAATTCCGCCTCTCGCAGCATTTTGAAGCAGGAGGGAAGAGGCAGCTCATGGTTCTCACTGCTGGGCTGCTCCTTGTGGGGTGCAGCACCAAGCCCGAGCTTCCCCCAGGCCCCGCGACACACTTCACTTGGTGTATCCTTGGCAGGAGAGGAACGTGCCTCGTGTTTGGGACTCCACTTGTCTTAGTGGAAGTTTGTAGATCAGGTTGATGGATACGTGAGCTGTGCAGATTTGTCATGTTCTCCCCGTGTCTGTCGGGAGCTAGAGCAGACATGCAAATCCCTGGCCTGTTAGGAAGGAGCTCTAATTGCTCCTGCATAATGTGTGTCTATGATTAAAACACAGAGCAGCAGAGTTATTAATGAAATCATGGCATACGTGGAAGCAGATGGATCAAAGTTTGTCTTAATACCATACTAATAAGATCTTTTTAATTCCATGTCTGAATTTACCTAGTTAGAAACTATAATTCTCTTGGACAGACCATTAGTTATGATTTCCTGATCTCTCCCTTGTAAGGAAGGAGTCTCACTTGAAGCAACAGACTTTCATCTCTTCATGACCTACATTTATGGTTACACTTGCAATAAAGAGAGATAATTGCAACTTTGCATAGACCCACTGAGAGCCTCATTTCAGCATAAAACTCACAAGTCTTAACTCTCCTCTGTAACTTGTTTCTATTTGAGAGCTCTGGAGTTTGTTTTTATTCCTTGCTTAAAGGAGGGGTCCAGATAAACAGTGCATGGACCCCTGCTGCGTGTGGGACCTGCTGCATGTTGCTGGCCCTCGTGCAGCGGTGGAGAGGCTACAGCAGACTTGCTAGTTACCTCAGCTTTACAAATAATTCTTCAGTTTTTTTTTTTTTGCCATATTGAAAAAAAATAAATTGCTTAAGACAAGATTTAAATGTTTGTTCTGACAAAACAAAAACAAGTTGTAAGTGAGTGAAAGTTGAAACTGATTTCCTGTAAAATTTTTGTATATTTTCTAGGAACTCTAAACATCCTCTAAAGATGGAAGTGGAGTGATTTTTCATCAAAACATAGTTTTTATATTTATTTTTTTTAAATGCTAGTTAATTGGCATTTTTTTCCTATTAGCCTAAAAATAATTTATTAAATTCAGCATGAATATGAAATCTGCATTCTTGGCAAGCACATTCACCAAAATATCTCCAGGTTTTAGTTACTGTTCTGAGGGACCTGCTGGTCCAAGATGCATGTACAGGGGAAAGGGATATTGTAGAGTCTGTCTTGCTTCTGAGCTGCTCCTCTCAAAATTACAGAGGCCAGACTCTATATGGATTATGTGCTGAGAGGTTTCCAGGCTTTGGCATAGGCGGATTTCAGGGGAGTTTAAAGGGAGATGGAGTGAAGACTACTTTTTAAAGATTATGCCCACAAATGTGTCACAGCTAAATGGATTCCTGGTGTTCAGAGGTGCTCTATTTGCATGATGTCTCAGCACAGCAAATGATAATCCCTGGGATAACTCTTTTCCTATGCCCAGTACCTGATGTCTGAATGTTTAGCTGGGGGGCGACTGTCAGGGCATTTGTGACCCTGCCAGTTCTTCTGCAGATGCCTCAACTGGTTGCAAACCATCTGCTCATCTTACGCAGATCTGATGCTGACACTGTACAAGTGAACAATTAGAAGGCTGCCCACAATTCTGTTGTTGATATTTTCCTCTAAAATGATGGTGCATCCATTTTAACATGGTAGAGTATTTAACTGAAATACACTGTACCATATGTAACTGAAAATGCAATTGTCCATGCTAGGGGCAAGCTCTACAACCAGGAGGGTGGTGACAGTGCACGTAAAGCAAAGAGCAGTAGCGCAGCGGGCTCCTTCCCCTGCTTCCCTCTGTATTAGGAAGATGTCGTAGAGATAATCTGACAAAACTACAGAGATCTATTCAGGTAGCTTCTGTTTCTGCACGGTGCAACTGCACAGAAATTCCTGGGGCAGCAGTGGAGTGGTTCCGGCTACCAAGTCTCGCACACTGTGCAGAGCACGGGCTGGGGCCAGCAGCTCCCGCGCCCGCCCACGGGCTGCGGCTGCGGCCCTGCTCGGCCCCGGAGGGCTGCCGGCCTCTGCCAAGTTCCACAGAGGATTGTGAAACCAAAGGAATCCTGTGAAACCACAGCATGCCGAAGGATTGACAGAGACCTGCATTTGTCAAGGCAATTGAAGCTACAAATTTAAGACAAAAGCTGCTGGAAATGCCGATTTCAATAAATTATAATAAACACACAGTAATTAAAATGTCATTAGCGTACATAGGGCTAAACTAATTCTGTAATCAACATATAAATTATCACAAGGAATTTAAGTAAACTTTGTAGTAGTGTTCTCTTTCAAAGAAGGTATCTTTAATTTGTGAATCAAAAGGTTAGGGCAGCATGCCAAAGCCTGAACCAAGTGCTTGCCTCTCTCCTTTGATATGCCAGGATACGAGCAGTTTTTCTTTAGTGTTTCTGCAATTTAGAGGATTTGATTACTGAGCAATATTGAAACAGTTTCATGAGTCTTTCTTTTTTTAAGCCTGTCTGCAAGACAAGCTGCTGTACAATATTCTCTTTGAGATGCTTAATGGAAAATAGCTGCAGTCTCTCCCTGAATATGTCTGTGTGCTGGATACTGATGCTCCCTTCCATGTCTTTCTTGCAGCAATGCACCTGCTCGGCCTGAACTGGCAGCTGCAGCCGGCAGACGGGCACACGTTCAACAACGGCGTGCGGGGCGGCGCGGCCGAGGCGCCTGCAGGCCCCATGGGAGGCAGAGGTGAGTGTGTGCCCGCGCCGCCGCTCTGCTCGGCTCTGCCAGCCCCGTGTGGCTCCCCAGGGACGTTGTGGTGTCTGCGCTTGCACCAGGATGCATTCACACTCTCCTTTCAGGCTGTTTTAGCAGTGTTGCTTTCTGCAGGAATGGAGCAGTGCTGCTTCCCTGCCCAAGATATGACTATTCTGGCTCTGCTCTTCTCTGCAGCAGTGCCTAAAATGTAGGAAATTCCCCAAGCCTATCGACTAAGGAAAAAGGGTTCTATCAGCATATATGTGTATGTTTTGCTGGGTATGTTATATCCTGTTGGTAAGTTTTACTTAGAGATGTCTAAGAAAGAGGAAAAAGTTCCACTCTAGGGGAGAAATACCTTTTTTTCTTTGGGGGAAGTCTAAATCTTTTTCTTCCAGTCAGGACCAAGTCCCTGTTTTTCTTCTTTCTCAACTGTAATATTGAAACTCCAGTAATGCTGTCTAAGCAACAAGCAGTATTTGACCCACAGTAAATTATCCCATACTGTTAACAGACACAATGTAAAAAATGAATGAAATTCTTTTCCTAAAGAAAATCTATGTGCTAATGGAAGAGGACAAATGAGGTGTAGGAACAAAAAGAATAAGCAAAAACATTAAAACAGAAAGGCTTCCTTAAACTAAGAATGTATTAAAATACATGGAAAAAATATTTTTTGAAAGGGATTTTACTCATTTTAATTTAACACTTTTGTCCTGATGAAGTTCAGGAGTATTTGTGCTACATTGAGACAGGACTTGCCTTGTTTATTACCAAATTGTGTCAATAGCAAGACAGAACATAAGCTGTTGATTATTCAAAGCATGAAGTCTTCACTGTGAAGCTAGATTTGGGTGACTGAAACAGGAGACAAGTAAAAGCACTAGACTTGAGTCAACAAATATGGAGGGTTTTTTCAGCTGAACATAATCTGTCTTTCTGGACCTATGCTTTGAGTGAAACTTGTTCCTCCCTGAAGGAAGTGGGAGAAACAACTGCTGGTGCGCTGTGCTCACATGTACTCATGTACGGGGAAATAAAAAGCTTCAATTAAAATGGAGCTGGGAGAGGAAGCTTGAGCCAGTACTTTGAAGTACCTGTTCCGTTTAGCAGTTACCGGTTTGTTTCTGTCTCCAGTGAATGATGCTGCTGCATTGCCACTCCTTTGCATATTCAGTAAAGGGACTCATTTGGGTCTCCTGATCTTGTTAAAACTCCATGTCCCAGTGGCAGTGGTTTTTCAGCCAGTGGCCTGTCGTTGGGCTGGAGCCTGGCTCTAGGTGAAGAGGTGCGGAATTGGCGCTTGACTGAGTGCCAGACACTCTGTGTGTGTGTGTGTGTGTGTCACTGCTGGAGCCCTCCTCGCCCGCACATGGGTGAGGCACCTGTGGTTTTAAGCAGAAGACACCCACAAGACGGCAGTTATGGTCGCTCAGCGGACGGCTGCCGTGCTTAGCACATTTCCCAACTTCCTCCCTGCAGCTTCCTGCCTGCAGCGCGGGGCTGGGGGGCTGTGGCCACAGGGCAGCCCTGCTGGGTTGTGGCTGTGGTGCTGTGGTCACGGGACTGTCCCCACTGGATTGTGGCCACAGGGCTGTGACACTGGAAGGTGCCCGCCTGCCTGCCTGGGGTGCTTGGTGTGAGGCCTGGCAGTCCGCGCAGCCCTGCTCCCGTTAGCCTGNGGGGCTGTGACCACAGGACAGCCCTGCTGGATTGTGGCACTGTGATCACGGGGCTGTCCCCACTGAGTTGTGGCCACAGGGCTGTGACACTGGGAGGTGCCTGCCTGCCTGGGGTGCTTGGTGTGAGGCCTGGCAGTCCGCGCAGCCCTGCTCCCGTTAGCCTGGCGCCTTCATGGAGGTGGCAGTGGTCCTGTTCATAATCTCTTGTAGGTGACATGAGGGGACGGAACTACTAGTTGTTTCTTAAATCACTGCCCTTAGGGTTTTTTTGAGATCCCACTAGAAAAGGAAAACGCTTCCCCATTCTTCTGGCATTTTATTGCTGAAAAGGTAGTAATACGATGAGGAGAGGAGGGATAGTATTTAGGGAAGTAGTTTTCCACCACAGAATATTGTGAATGACAAGTTTAGATGAACGTAAGGAATAGCTAAAAATTTTCATAGCAGAGAAAGATGGAAAGTTTTTCTATCTCACCTTTTCTTTTGTTATGCTCAAGTTCATATTGCTATCCAAGCAGTTTTCGGAAAGACTCTGACAGCTTTTAACACAACAGCCATTTCAGGACTCAGCTCTCTGGCTGTGGAGAGTGACCTTTTTATAATTGACACGACTCAGGATGAAGCCATTCTTTCCAAAACATGGGTCTCCCAAAGAAACCTTTAACCCTTAGACTGAAAACGGCCACTTAAAAGCAAGCTGTGCTACTCAGCAAGTGAAGCGTTTGGAAATAGAACAATTTGGAGGGAGGCGGGGGGAAGAAAAGACAGATAATTCAATTTGATCTGCTTGTTTCTTATTGAGAGACTAAAATCTGGTATGGAATAATAAAATTGCAGTTTAAGAGGAATGTAAATTACTTTGTTAATATATTTCCCTATCTGAATGAAACCAAAGTTCACTATTAAGGTAACACAATTGCAGGTAACTACACACACTGTACCTCACTGGCCCTGGAGACATCTGAAAGAAGCAGACAAGTGCAAGGGAATGAAGAATCCTCAGTGCTGCTGTAGTGCAAGCCCACCATGGTCCAGCTGTAAACAAAGCAGGAAATGTTTTTTCTGGCCTTGGGGTCCTAGAAGTTCTACTGAACTAGGGATAGATTGAGACGAAAGATTTGGAGGGTTTTGTTTTTGATTTTTGTTATATACAAGAATCAAACTTCCTACGTAATAAGATAGGATGTCTTCCTAGTACATTAGAAACAAAACATTGGCACAGTAGAATTACAGAATAGGAGAAATATAGGTAGTAATGACATTATAAAAAAAAATTATTGATAGAGGTCCTGTGACAGGTGCTTAAGAATAGTGTTAAAATTTTGGTGTAATTAAACCTAGATAAGGAAGGAGAACCACAAATAAAGTAACTGCATGTTTGAGAATAATTCTTTCTTCATGAAAAAAATGAATTAGATGACCTTATGGTGCTGTTCTGTGCCTAGGTTCTCTAGATCTGTGCCAGTAGTATGCCTTAAATTTAAAAGCATATAGTAGGCTAGACACACATTTCCATGAAGTGTATATGATTAGCTCTGTTCCATTGTCTTTCTAATTGACAGATTGTACTATAAAAGTCAACTTTAATCATTTCAGAAAGCACCTAAGATCAACTTTTGCTATTCACATGGAATTATAACTAACTCCACCTAAAAATCTGAGTAAAGAATACTTCAGTGTTGACTTCCTTATTTTCCTGTCCTTGGTGAGTTTATTTTACTATCCTTGGTGAGTTAGTTTCAAAATTTGGCAGATTTTCTACTATAAAAAATAGACTTGATTTACTCCTTAACTTGATATATTTTTAGAGTAAGGTTCAATAGAGTAAGCTGAATAAAGCAGTAGGAGGTGGTGGCCTCTGAACCCCGAAAAAAAGCATTTTAGAAGACACTGAATATTATTACAGGCAAGTACTGTGGAGCTATGGAAAGATAACTTTGGTTTTTATCAATATGCTTAATAATTGTAAAGGGTGCAATTGAGTCTTTTCTGGGCTGATAGCTGGATCCAGGTTCATCTCCAGCTTGTGACATAGTATCCTACATTCTTCCTAGAACATGAATTTAGAAATCATCATAGCAGTTAAGTTATTCCTAATCAAGTAGTGGAGTACTGAAGTGCTGCCAAGTTGCAGTCGAGATGGGGCCATGGACAGATGACCTGTGATGCCGATTTGGGTTCAGGATGCAGCTTGGAGCCATTCCACTGGACTCCTGAAAGCTTGTACAGATTGAGAAATTTCCTTCCTCCTCATGGCACAAATCAGAGCTCATTATTAGCTTAGCATTTGCAGCATGACTCAAGTTCATAACAGCTTCTCGAGACAAACCCTCATTTCCTGGCTTTTTGTGTTATTATAGCTGTACGAGCTTGTTTTGTATCAGCAGTTAATCATTTTACACTTTGCAGAAATATCTTATTTTTCAGTGGGGTTCTAGGGCACTTGTGTATTAGCCGGAGACATTTTGAGACACAAGTTCATATCAGAAAAGATCACTAAGATCATAACAGTTCATTGCACTGCTTTCTCTGCTGAAAAGATTTGTGTAGGAAAAAAAAACTCTCCTTTTTTCTCTTTTTTTCTTTTTTTTTTCTTTGCTCTTTTTCTGAAGGCATGAGATGTGTCTGGTCATATGAAAAGCAAATTTACCCAATAATAAATCAAGGTAGTGTAGTAATTCCCATGCTTTGTTTTCTTGACAGAAAGGGTGTGGAGTGTATTTTTATACTGAATAGTTTCCTTTAAACAGCTTTCCCTTAAGTATCTTTGGAATTCTGAGTCAACAGTGAAAATCCCTAACAGTACAACACAGGTAGACTAGGTAAAAAGCCCAAGCAAGCTATGTTTGAAGCAGGGACTTGTAATAAATGGAGAGGTGCAGGAAGAGAAGTGAAAGAGAACACTCTTGTACCAACACTGGTGTTATTTATTTTGCAGTTATGTGAATTATCATGGTAACTCAGTTTGGATTCTTTATTCTTCTGCTAGATGTGTTTCAAGAGTTTTATCAAGACACAATTTGCAGCAATTTCCATTACAGACACCCAGCCCCATCAAAGCACTGCAGTTAATTGCTATTTAAATGTGATGTCTGTAGTGTGGCACTGCTGGTAGCCAGATTGCATTTTTATATTCTTAATTTTAACCATGGTATGGGAGAGGAGAATATAAAAAAACAAGTAAATGTGGTTTCAGTCTACATGGAGTTCTGCCTCCGTAGCTGGCACTGCAGTTAAGGGAAAGGCTCTGTGGACAGGTTCTGCCAAGTGCTACCCCAAAACCTCTCCTCCAGCTCCACGGTGAGGCTTGCTGACAAGTTAGCATGGGATTTGCAGTGCTAGTGCCCTGTGTTGGCTGTCTGAGAGCTTCCGAGGCAAATAAACTTGAGTGCTAAAACAGTCTTTTGAAATGTATATGCCAAAATAGTAATTCAACTGGGTAAATAACACAGCAGTTTAAATGAATAAGTGTTATTTAGTTGATAAATATATGTTTGACAAAAAGATTGAAATGGTTCCCGTGGGTAAGATGTAGTAGTATGCTTTTAAAGTCTCTTCTGTGGAGGTTTATAGAGAGGAAATAACAGGGGAAAAAATTAAAATACCCACAGGTTTATGAGATAGACGGACAAAACCACAGGTGAGATAACATTGATATCTTCACGTGATGATATGAGTTCTGAGGGTTACTCCTTGTACCCAGATCTGACAGTGTGTCACATCTGTAACCTCACTTAAATGCAGTTGATGGTCTTTGGGTATGAACTGCAGCGGTCCATCAAAATGGGAAATCTAAAAATAGCGAGGAGCAAGCGAGTCGGGTGGAAATATGCACTCTTCACATTAGAAAATAAAGACAGAAGGAAACTATAAAAATGCTACCAAGTCTACGTACAAAAATCTCTAGGGATGAGGTTTCTGAGTGCAGCTTTTAGTGCAAAGTAAACAATTGCAGATACCAAGTTGGGCTGATGTTGCTGTGGTTTTCACGTTTAGAAATAAAGTCAACTTGCCTTTTGACTAAGAGGAGGTTCAGTGGTCGTATCTAGTTCACACATCACTTCTGTATTTCTAACTTGGGGAAGGAACAACCTGGAGAGGTTAATATTGAGATCTATCCTGTAGTATTTTTAATGTGACTGCTCTGCATCACTCAACGTCAAGGTGAGAATTTCTGATAGATCAGTATTGCTATTCCTGTTTTACAAGTAGTCATCTGAGATCATGAGGATCATGATCAATTTGTGTGCATAGACTGTGGCAAAGAGAGGAGAACTGAGGTGCTCTCACTAGTTTTGCTTCTCCTGTTAGTGAGGAAATAACTCAGCATGAATTTACCAAGCCACGTGGCAGAGGCTTTGCTTTTCTGAATTTAGCAGCAATTTTCATCAGTAATAATGAAGAGATCGTACTGCCTTTCTACTAATGTCTTATATTTATGTAGATTTGTAGGTACAAGTATAGTCATACTAGATGTTTGTCTAAACTGTTCTTAAAATCTTCTTCCTGAACATGAATCACATGCCGAAGCCCTACTGCTGTCAGTTCTGTTGAGAAGCAGTTTCGTGAGACAGTGAAGTGTACCGGGAGTAGTGGCTTTTCCAACTAGAAACTGGGTCGTCTAATACAGTAGAGCAAAAAAAGTATCTATGGGGAGATGCCAAACTGAAATTAATGATTTCAGTGTTATGAACCTGAATCACATCTACAGGTAGATTATGTTAATTATAAAATCAATAGTCTGATCTATTTTCACAAAAATTTAAGCTGATTACTTCATAATTTTCCTGAGAATAATAAAAGAAAATCTTCTTCTAATAATCTTTTGTTAGGAAAGGTTGACATCCAATATATTCTTTTACCTACAGGTAAGTGCTGACACAGTATTAACATTGCTCTAGTTCTCCTGATGACTGGAGTAAGTTTTCACATTTTAGCTTATCTGATAGCTTTGATGATTCTTGACTCTTGGAAATTGCCCTTTCTCACATAGGAGTACAGAACAGTTTTGGAAGACAGAAGGAGACTAAGGCTGAATTCCAATAGAAGTGCTAAAATTTGAGCCTTTATGGAAGGTTTGTCTTTTAGTAGAGGTTACATTTACTTGAAAAGTTACAACTCTAGGGAGCTGACTTGGAAGCAAATGTTGGAAGTAAAAGACATTGATGGTTCAAACCCATAACTCTTTTCTATTATTTGTAGAGGTGTTTATGAGCTGCTTTAAGAGCCAGATAAACCACTGAATGTACAATGGCTGAAGCAATATTCATAATTAATTTCTATTGGATGTGATGAAGATGTGCGCCTCAGTAATGTATAAGGCATCTGTAAGCAGAAAGTCACTTCTGAAAGATGGTTAACAAGGATTCTTTCTTTGATAACTTATTCTGTAGCATAGGCTATGTTTCGCATCCTCGGAGCACTTGTAGAACCAAATAGCTGATGTGTATGGTTTTGATGGGAGTTATCGATAAGTTAGTTATTGTTTAGCTACTGGAGTACTGCTGGAGATGACACTAGAACCCTGACCAGCGGAGTTTCTTATTTGAATGGTGCCATACAGCTGTGGGTATATCTGGAAAACAAGGGTTGTCTGGTGTGACAAGCAGCCAGCTCAAAGATTGCATCCAGTAGTTACTCAGTTAAGTATGCACAACCCGCTTCCAAAGAAATGATTTACAGGACATTTTTTTTAAATGCAGAAAGAGCACAGCATTTATTATAATGACTTGGGAATGTGGCATGGAGTGAATGTTGTGCTCGAGGATGACGGAGGCCTCGCTAATTGTTTGACTTCTCCACTATGCCACTCAGTGTGACATGGAGTTGGGCGGTTTTAGGTTTTCAGTATCTGGTTTTCAAATTTCTGTGAGGGACTAATTTAAACTCTAGTAAGATGATTCCTTACTTCCCTGAGGTATGAACTTTGAGATCTTCTGTTGTATTAATCACTTTTAAAAGAAATTCCGTCTTTTTAATGAAGTGTTATTTGGTGGATGTGGTAGATAGGTGTGCAGTTCACGAGCAGCTCTGTGGATGTGTCTATTGTGCCTACTGCCTTTCTCAACCGTTTTTGCTTCCTTTGCTGCCCGTCTTTCCTCTTTTTTTTTTTCTTTTTTTTTGTGCCACAGTGATGTAGACCCATTAGAATAGAAAATGAAAAAACAAACAACTTATTAAAAACTACTTAACAGTTGGTATGCAGAGCATTCTTTGCCATTTCAAGACACTGCCAGTATAATATCTGTTTCATTATATGCAAGTGCAAGTGCTGCTAACAGATAATTTGGAATCTGAAATTGAAAGCATGCTATTGTAGTGCTCTCAATTAAAGATAGTCAAGACAGAAAAGCTGTTATGGTACTTGTCTGCTGGAATTATATGTTATCTGTGTCATTCTGTTGTATTCATGCAGTGTTGAAAAATATCTCAGCAGTATGTGTAGATCCTTCCCACACCTATCATTTACTGGGAGTAGCATTACACCACAGCAGAATCATGAAGTAAACAGCTGAGCTTTGAACAAATATTGCCAGTCTGGATTACAGGGATCACTACCAACCAGAGCTTAGTAACAGCCTATGATCAATGATACCTTTAGATTGGTGTGACTGTACAAGATATTTTCTATGTTTTTCTGCTATTTATAGTATCTTTTGTAGTAATGTAAAGATTGATTAATCTCTGTGTTATTTGGGCGTATGGGACACAAAATCCAACACTGCACTACATGTTAGCCTGAAAGCATTAGCAGCTCTTCACCTACTCCACTTGATCCTGTCGAGGTGCTCAACAAAAAAGGGCTACCTGTGTTTAAGAGGCTGCTTCCTGGGCAGTCTTGTAGCTCATCCTCAGTGATGCATGCTGAAGAACCAAGGGATGCTGGGTTTTAACCCCAGCAGATATTATAGCACACAGGTAAAAGAGAAACTTGTAGATAGTCACAGCTTGAGGCAGAGAGAACTTAGAAGGCATTGCATTGGGTTGTAGTAACCTCCTTTAAAGAATGAGAAAATACTGCTTAGACTATAGATGCTGTTCACTAAATCCTGTTCTGTACACTTATTTTTTTTATTATAAACTGTCTTGTCTGTGATCTGGAGTTTATTGGACTACTTTATTATATTAAACAATAGTAATATGAATTTGCAATCAGTGAATTTAGATTGAATTTACCCCTCTAGTTCACCTTTCTGATATACTTTTTTTTTATTTATTTCTTGGTTGCCTACAAGATGCAACTGAAAAGGCACAGGGAGCTTTGCATGTGCTTAATTGACTCTACTATATTTGATTAGTAAAAAGCAATCACAGAAATGAAGGGTTGGAAGGATTAGAAGATCACAGATGCTCCACAGAAACAGGTTGAGAGCCTTCTTAATTCAAATATAAAAGATGAATTCTTACATACTGATTGAAGCAGCAAGCAGATTGCATCCATATAAAAAAGTAAAGTTTGAATTTAAAGGCAGCATTGCAACAGATGTTTATCATGAATGCCACTATTATTATCATTATTAAGTGTATTAAAAGATGTTATCTCGTCCGATCTGTGTACATATATATATTTTTATTTTACAGGCCCCTGGGTGACTAGGAATAGCAGCATAGATAGCGGAGAAGCAGAAGTTGGCCGCAGGGTCACCCAAGAAGTGCCCCCTGGAGTATTTTGGCGCTCTCAGATCCATATCAACCAACCACAGTTCCTGAAGTTCAATATCTCCTTAGGGAAGGATGCTCTTTTTGGCGTTTATATAAGAAGAGGCCTCCCACCATCACATGCCCAGGTATTTTATGAATGTATGTTGGTTTTAAATGTCAAAATGTAAAAACTTGTAGCATCTGTGTTAGATTTATGCTAGAGCTTATAAAGCTGCAGTGTCATAAAAGTTACTTAATTGGTGGTATTTGAATGAAAGCCTTGATTTTAAGATACCTCTCATGCATATTTTAGCAGTGCATTGTTGAGAGGACTAACCAGGGATCATGTTCTTGCCGGTCATTTTTCTTAGGAGTGTTTTGAGTTTGGCACAGTCATTTTAAACATCTGATGAAATCTTGGCATCATTTCGGATAAACTTTTCCAGTTGTACGTCAGTCAAAAGTACACCAGAAGGATGGTAGACACATTTACAGTGAAAGCATTGTAGGCAATAGGAATGCTTTTAAAGCTAAGTTAGATGAGACAAGTATCTTTCCTTGCTTTATAGAAGTTTTTAACACACCAGACTATTTAACACACCAGTAGCATTGCCAGGGCATAGAACAGATGAGCATCATTGCTACCCCGCTACAGAGGAAAGGACTGTGGCTGTGAGAAGTTCCATCCTACCCCTTTTTCCATTGGTGGCAATGGCTAATGTATTATCTCTCTCAAAGGTTGGGCAAATTGTGCCCCAATACACCCGTTTTTTGTACTTTCTACCCATCTGCTATAAAGAAAAACTCACCAATACCAGGTTTTTATAGTAACCCTGTAAAACAGAGCTAAGTACTGTAGATAAAAATAGCTTTAAAGTTAATGAGACTGAATTTAAGTATCTTTTTCCTCTAGGCTGCTTAATGGGTTCTAGGATTTTTTTTTTAGTTAGAATATCAAGCCATATTTTATCGAACGTATAAATATACATATATATATATTTGTATTACTATATTTTTAAAGTACCTAAATGTGAATGGAAAACTTCATATTGATTTAGATTACGACTCTATTGAGAAATAAAATAATATGTAATAATATTTCTCATGCTAGCAGGAGAACCTCACATACTCCATTCTTTGGTGAGCAAGTAAAGCAGAAATAGAATTCAGTTGTGTGAAGGGACCTGTCCTTCATGTATATTCTTACTGCAAAAACCCAGTATTTGTTCCAAGCTATCGCTTTTTGCACTTGATACATGACTTTCAAAAGGTGACTTAGAGCTCTTAAGGTCCTGCCTGAGAAAGCTCCACTTGAACATACGAGATACAAATTTCATGACCTTTATGTAAATCAGAGGAAGGAATGCCGAGCTGCTTCCATCACTGGAGTTAATGAAAATCCACCGGTGCAATCTGCAGAATTACTTCCCCATATCTAGGCCGGCTCCTTGCACCTCCAGCACCAGGAAACTGCATTTGTACCTAGCTGTCAAAATCTGGCCACGCTGCTACAAAGAGAATTTCACAGGAAGGAAAGCTATTGCCCCGCTGACTGGGTGAAGAGAAACCTTGTTCTGACAGAACGAAGCAGAATAGTTTTGTGTTAATAAAAATAGTCTGAAGTTGACACCAGATGATATTTTAAAATTGAAATTTATAAGTCTTGTTTCTGCAAGTTAGGAACATGAGCTCTAAAGCAGTGAACAACTTCACTTGACAGTGCATCACTGATCAGTGCTGATATGTCAGGCCAAGTAAAATCCTTTGTGGGAACAAGTCAATAATCAGCAAATTAGGTACATGATTAACCTCAGACAACACGATGCAGTTCCTGTCTGCAAGCCCTGCTGAGATTTAACCTTCTCAGTGTTACTGTTTAGCAAATATTCCAAATGCCTAGTTTAGTCAGTCAAAGTGATGTAGCTGTAAACTTGTCTAGAAGAAGCCTCATGTGCCACGTGCCCAGGGAACAGTGCTCCAGAGGAGAGTTGAAAATGCAGTTCTGAGTGGCAGGTGCATTACGAAAGCGACGCATTATTGTTTTCAAGCAAGATTCTTCTAGCCTTATACATACAAATAACAAAATACGCATTGCAGGCTTAAATGGACAATAGCAAATTAGTAGAACATAGCCAAATGAATAAAAGTGGTGATGAATAGAAACAACAGACATGCCAAACAATGTGTGAAACGAGCATGCAAAGCTTACAGCAACTATGAGATTGCAACATTTTGGTAGAATATTCCAGATGACAGCATGAAGAAAGCACTCGTATAGAGGCATCACTGCAGTGCCTGGAGAAGGGGGGGTATATTGCTGTCACTTCCAGCAGTATGTCTTATATTTTTAAACTTTTTGTGTCAGAATGAAAACTGTTTTCATTTTGGACCTACTTTATCTTAGATAACTTGAGCAGCTGAGGAGCTTTAGTGCTGCCTTGCTTCTTAGCTGCAGCTCATCCACATTTCAGCGCCGACATCACTCCCGGCCAGCGGTGGTGACTGCACTGTTGTTATTGCCTGTTGCACTGCTTTGGATCAGCTCAAGTGTGTCACGTTCCACACACACGTTCCCATGTCACAGGAAACTGATGGGCCGTCGCTGTGGGTATCAAATGTCCCAGGGTGTATTTTAATGAATAACTACAAATTCGATTTCATGAAGAAATAATTTTTTGTTTTCTTCTTAAAATAGGGTCACTGAGAAACCTTTCTTCTCAGTTCAAACACTCTTACGGATTTTGTGTGGGCATGCAAGTAGTTTCAAAGCTAAGAAAAAAAATGAAGATTATGTAGTGTTTTTATGTTCCTAGTTCTGAGAGCAGCTAGCGCTGTTTGCTTCTGCCTGCCTTCCCAACTAGGTCAGTGCCTGTCTGCAGCTGGGTTCCTGCATCGTTACTGCATGCAGGGCATTGTGCAGCATAGGCACTGCCATGTATGGAGAGGTCCCAAACGGTCTTGTTGTTTCCCTGTGGTTACTGGAAAAAGAAATAAGACAAGTGCTCCAAATACATACGAGGGGGATGGGAAGAACTGAATAGAGAAATGAAAAAAAAAATGCTTAAAAAGAATTTAGCTTGAGATTTAAGTTGGTAAATGTAATTATGCAACAAGGTGTGTGATGCCAAGTAGTCATGAAAGTAAACTCACTGAAGATGTTAATTTAGAATATATATATATTTTTGATAGTGGACTAGCAAGATACCTATTATGCAGGACTTTAACCATATTAGGTGCTCCCCTTTTATGTGCGCAACTGAATTCTGAGGATATAGTGATTTCTGGTGCATTTTTTTGAGCAGCCTTCTGTAATTTCTGTGAGATTTTCTGTCTGAAGCCTTGAAAGAAACTGTAAAAACAAGTCTGCAAAACATCACATAACTTCAGGATTCTCAGTGTCATTTTTGACTTGGTCCATTCTCTGTGTGATGTAGTTGTCTCTTCCCCAGGAGATGTGTCTAATACTATACAGCTGTTTCTAAATGATCATGGAAGCCCCCCTATTCTCTTCCTGTCTGGTTCTAGTAATCTGTGCATATTTGTCAATGGGTAGCTTTCAAGTGAGAATGGTATCTTCAGCAGTCCGTTTGAAAGTAATTTATTATAAGAATGTGGTAAATGCGGTGATCAGCAGGACAGCAAGAAACAAAATGATTTTCCTGCTGACCCTGGAATTAATTCTTAACCTCCTTTAGGAGGTAAGGATCCTTATCCTGACCCTGGAATTAAATCTTACCTCGTTAGGATTTCACAGTACCCCTTGAGTGACCCTTCCGTCAGGGATTTTACATTTTGTGGTACAGACGTCCACTACTCCCTAACTGGTAGATATATTATCTTCCTTCATTTTTTTAGACCTGAGGAATCCAAAAGGAATAAAGAGTTATTTTTATATTCTGGATCAGCTTACGCTAGTACTTTACAAGTTGCAAACTTTTTAGATTTAGTAGTTAGGTTTTTTCTTGTGCATGAAATAATTCTTCATGGTTTGACTAATGTAATACCAGTCTATATAGCGTATAATGAAACCTGTAGCCTTATGGAGAGCCATAAGTGCCAAGTGAGGGCTCTCACGAGGTCATACCCGTCATGGTGAAAAGAGATTCTGTAGCTAAAACTGCTTCAAGCAATTGGAGCCTGAGTACTCTTCCCCTTCGATCTTACCGACTGCTGAGCCTTTTCTACTACAGGAGGTAGAATCAGCATCAAACAGAGGGAAGGCAGAGGAACCTGCCGGCACAAGCAGAGCTGAACAGCGTGATGCTAGCAAGAAATGTCAGCTTTTATTGCTGCCTTCTTAGTTGACCCTTTGTGAGCAATTGTTCCGAGGAGCAAAATCTCTTTTTTCCCTAGGTGTTGTCCCAGTAATAAAGTTTTGCAAGGAGGTGATGAGTCTGTCCTTAACCTCTGGCTCTTGGACTATAGGTTTTGGTAATGTTTCCAAACGTCAGTGGTTTAAGAGGGTGATGTATGTGTGTTTGACTCCTCTAGGGCTCTGAAAGTTACTGTCGTGCCAGAATACTCTAAATCTCTGTTGTGCATTGCTCTAAACACTAATTTAGCAGAATTACCCTCTCCTGCCAAAATCCCATATAGAAAAATGCTTAAGTGAATGACATAGTGACCTTAAGTTAGGTGAAACTTGTTACTTTCTTCCTGCGGCTCCCCAAGACTCAAGGCACTAGAGAGGACAGACACTGCAGTGCTTTTGACAGTAGCTTTGGACTAGTAGACCTAGACGTAGGCTCAGATGTCCCTTCTATCATGGTCCAAGTTTGTGCATTTAAAACTAAGGTATTTCCTTAAAACTAAGGTATTTCCTTACTTGGTCAGTTTTTTTAAGGTAACATATAACAAGGACTCTATATTGCACATATGTAACTGTTACAGAACTTCAAATAGATCAGATTTTACTACCCTAATTTTTGGTAAATGTGCCACATGTCAGTGAAGGGTGTTTGTCATTGTCATTCTCTCCCCCTACTAGCAGGGAGAATCTTCTTTATTTTCTTGTCCATCGTTAATTATTTGGTAGAAGGCACAGTTAAGTGCATCAGTGTACAAAATACTCAGCCCTCTATGGATGTGCAGCCTGTTTAGGATGCAGAATTGCAGATTTCTTTTTAAACAAAAGCGAAAGAAGGTGTATGCTTGCTTTGAGCTGTCGTAAGCCTAGGCTAGTGATCACGGGGGGAAATGTAATAAAACGACTGGCAAGCAAGCACGTACTATTACAGTATTTTATTGAACACATACGTCTTTCTTTAGACATGTCTATCTATCTCTATCTACTCCTAGATAGATAAATGTGTCTAAACCAAGATGTGTTTTCATAGGGGACTTGTTATATAGCTATCAAAAGATTAGATATATTGTTTTTGTTGTTTCTTAAGGACTTCTCTTAGATAGGGGCTGTGAGAACCAGTGAGCTGAGCATAGCGTCAGCTAGAGAACTCCACATTCACAGACAGAAAAAAGCCTATTAGGGCAGCTGCTTTGCTATGCAGAGTTATTCCCTCTTGTAGATTAGCTAATATTTCTTCCAGTCTTGTTTAATTGTGTGATGCAGTGGCATCTCCATTGGGAGTCTATTACTGAGCTTAATAGATGGGAAGCTTTTCTGACAGTCATCTTAAATTTCTTTCCTTTTTTTATCGTTTCATGCCATTAATGGTACCATCTCTCTTAGGTTCTAAATAATCACTTGCTCTGCCTGATCCCTTTTTCAAAGATTTATGTAATGTTTTACCTTACTTGGATTTCATCCAACCAGAAATTCTCAGTTTTCCTTCAGCCCCTTGACTTGTGTTATTCCTTTCCATGCTTCCCCTGGTTTCTGTATCTACCTGCCCTGTTTGGCCTGGGTTGTTCTACGTACAAACTCAGGTAAGCAAACAGCTCTGTGGTGTAAAGCCTCACGTGTATTCTTACGAGGTACCAAGTTACCTTGCATTAAGCAAATACGTTTTTTATTTGTGTTGTTCCTGCTTGTTTTCTTACTGTGCTTGCTTCCATTCAGTCGTATGTCTGGAAGGAAATCTCAGGCTCTAGTGTCATCAATTTGCTCCAAGTGATTACTTAGTGGAGTGTATTTTCTGTGTATTAAAGGGTCCCAGCATTGAAAGCCATGTAGGAACCTAGCAACGTTTTTGACAGTGAAGTCATTGGTTTTAGCTTCTGTCTCAAAATTCACCCTGTGAAGAAGTGCAGTTTGTGCACTTTGGTCATCTACGCGGAGCAAAGTTACATAATTTTGTATCATTATTTCAGAAGAGATAAGAGTCACCGAATCACTGTATTATGTTCCATCGTTGACTAGTAAGCACTAATTTCACACTGATGTATTTTCCAGAAACACTGTTTTATGACAGGGTAGAAGACAAAACATAGTGTGAGACTGTGAGCTGCTATATTCTGTCTTCAGCTGTTTGTTGTTGTTTTCCTTTATTTTTTCCCTCTTATTTTTTTCCCCTTCATTTGCCTATTTTATACCCTGCAGTATGATTTCATGGAACGCTTGGATGGGAAGGAGAAATGGAGTGTGGTCGAGTCCCCACGGGAGCGTCGAAGCATTCAGACCCTTGTTCAGAACGAGGCTGTGTTTGTTCAGTACTTGGATGTGGGGTTGTGGCACCTCGCATTTTACAATGACGGCAAGGACAAAGAAGTGGTCTCTTTCAGTACAGTTATCTTGGGTAGGTATCTCCACAAGCTGAGCATATATCCTCTGTTTTTATCACATACAGCTTTCTTAAAGTCTTAATACTTTTTTGCGCTTTTCAGTATTCAGCCTGAGTATCCTTCGTGCCATGTAGTGCACGTTTTTCTCTTTTAAGAATCTAGCTGAGTCTGTTAGTCAGCTATATGCTGTGTAGCTTACAGCTCCCTCCTTAGCTAATACTCACATATTAGATGAGTAGTGATTACTCACCTACTACTGTGTCGTGCCCTCGACATGGTGGCATTAAGAGCAAAACACCTAGCCTGTGGTCTGAGGCTGGCAACAGAAGAGACCCTTGCAGCTTGCCAGATGATTAAGGTTCCATTTAGTCAGCTGAAAGCTGAACGAAGCTATAACAGAACGTTTGTGGAACTGTGAAGGATGTGAGTTTTGCTGAATGTTACTGTCACAGTGACATCAAAACCATGAGTTACTCTATGTTCTATTTCATTCAGGCTGGTGAAGAGTTAAATGTCACTGCTGGGTTTTGCATCTTCTATATCGTGTAATTCATGTCATTCATTGCCTCATTTGTTCCTTTTACATTAATACAGAATTCAGTTTGTTGGCTTAAGCCCCACTGGGTATAGAGGGATAGCCAACACTACATCATTAAGTATGACTATAATTGTATCCCTTAATCTCAGTTAAGATGAGAAAATTATTCTTCTTCCATGGAGTTTTGTAAGGTGTACTAGGTCCTATCCGTATTTGTGGACATATCTTTTTATTTTCTTGTAGGAAGCTTTTCCTGCTTCTCCAAAAGCAACGGGAATGTTTGTGCTTGGTGTTTTGGTGCACTCATACCATGCTGCTTATAAAACCTTGAGGTGCACTAAGCTGTTCTTAAATGACTTGCCTTGGCTAGGCTACAGCTTTAAAGAATGTCAAAGGTCTAATAGTCAGGTAGACTATTTGATAGTGCAATGATAGTAATTGGATTGAAATGTAGAGAAAAATACAGTGTTTTATCCAGTTCAGAGGTTCTTCTATACCTACCTAATATCTTAAGTTTCATAATCAAAGTGTCCGAGAGAACTGAAAGTTTCTATGACGTATAAAAGGGGGAAGAATAACAGAAATTATGTTAACTGACAACCAACAGTAAACGTAGTGTAATTTTGAATACACAAGAAGAGCTTTCATGCGCGATGAAGCAAAATAATGAATAACTCTATAGACAAGTCTCTTCATCAGACAAATTGATATTTTTGAGCATTATGTGTTTCAATTTCTTGTTCACTGTTTACCTGAATCATTTCAAGAGGCCAAGCTAGTACCAATTTGTGTAACGTTTCGTCTTTATTTAGTATCCTGCAACTGTGAAATTAGATTAAAGTTATGCTTGAATCCTTTTCCTCTTCTCAGTTTAGTTTAATAGAAAAATATTCCACATGCTTCTGATAGTTCCAATTGCAAAACTCATTTTCTCATTCAAAACTCATGTTACACAACTGCTTCTATTTGTTTGGTGTCTGGGATTGACATAGCCTTTTACTTCAGGAGTGTGACAACTTGCCAGTTAGACTATTATTAAAATAATTTAGTGTTGAAAATTCCTCCAAAGTCCAACCACTTTCAAATTAAATGGACTTTAAGAATTAATTTCGTAATTGGTATTCAATTTCCAGGTTGTTGATATGAATTGTCCAAAAAATAGCATATAAGTTGTGGAAAGCCAATATTCAGTAGAGCTAAAGGCTCTTCCTAGCTTGGAGTGCAAACTCTTCACAGATCATTCAGGTAGTTGACACACTGTCAGTGACATCAGTTCCAGTTTTAAGCTTTCCTCTGCAGACTACAGACTCTTCCTTATTCTCTTGCAAAACTGTTCTCTTTTAAGATAAAGAATCTTCATTAAAGCAAAATAGTTCCTTTTAGGTGTATAGACGCTATTTCTGTCTGGTTATTTAACAAAGCTTTAAGTGTCTACAGAAGGGAAATTCTGGTACAGTCTTTGGAATAATCTGTTCCACAAGGAGAAGTGACTGTATAAGATGAAAGTCTCACTGCAAGAATGAGACTGTGGTATTGTGAATTCTCATAGCTACAGAGGTCTTAAGAAGTTTCATCTGCCAATTGAACCAGAGGTTTTGGTATCAGAAGAGTGTTCATGGCGTTTGTAGGCACATGGCTTGGAGCAGGTCAGTAGATCTTTGCTGCCATTCATGTTGCCAGTAATGTTGGTGCCCTTCTGCTTCACATGAACTTGGTGGCATGAATTTAAAGGTTGTTTTTCTGAAGTTTTGAAAACAAAAGAAAATGAAGGAAAATTCAGCAAAGAATTTTCAGCCTGAAAATGAAACTTTGACTAATATACCTTGGATGTTTGTGTTGCAGATTCAGTGCAAGACTGTCCACGTAACTGTCATGGGAATGGGGAATGTGTATCAGGTGTCTGCCACTGTTTTCCAGGATTTCATGGAGCAGATTGTGCTAAAGGTATCGTTTTCCTCGTGTTTACAAATAGTCGCGTTGTTTGGTTGTGATCTGTACGGATCTACAGAGCCTGCTTGCTAGCACAGATCCAGGCTAGATTAAAATAGATCAATACCCATTTTTTTCTTGTATCTCTTAGTTAAGTATGATCATGTAGAATTATTGCTGCATGGTTAATGACCTAGCATAACGGTAAATATTTTTTTGTGTCAATAATAGTAAGGTGGAGCTACAGAAAAGTTTTTGGTTTTTTTTTCTGTAAAACTGGATGAATTGCCACCATGGCTTTCTGGTAATCATCAATCAGTCCATAATAGAAGAAAGATTAGCATTCTAAAAAGCTGAACCATACTTAAAACTCATAGAGGTTTTATTAATTATACTGTTCTTGGGCTGAAGGAAGTTCTCCTTTTTTAGGAGAATGAGAAGAATTTGGTAAGTTTAAAAATAAAACTTTCCTTGAGTATTGTTTGTAAATTTGACAACTAAAACTGTGAGATACGCTGTTATTAAGGGTTGAACCCAACTCTAAATGACATCCACAGATCAGCTGCATGTGCTGACCAAATCTTTTTGTGAGTTTGAGGTAGCTGTCATCATTTGAAAAGGTGGACCTCTTTGGGTTATATATATACTGCAGCACATTTTTTGCCTTAAATCAATGACTTGATTATGACGTGGCTGAACTCCCTGCTGTTCCTGAGCACAGGCAGAATGTTTTACAATTTACTTAGTTCGTGTGAGAATTAGGCACATTATCAATATGAGGGCTTTGGATGACTTAATAATGCTACCTCACTGCTAGCCCTACTTATTTTAAAGCATGTCTGAAATACAGAGGTCATTCTACTACCTGAGAAATTTAAATAATTTACAAATACATAGAAGAAACCCTGTATATTATAAAGTAGACGGTGCTATAACGTGTGCTATACACCGAAATGCACCTTGACAGCTATGTGCATTTCTGTGCTGTTAGCCTGTGCAGGTATGCATGCAGTGATTGTGTGCCTCACTGCCACTCTTTACACATCAGTCTCTTGGCCATTAAATCATTTGCATTCTGAGTTTGGAGCAATACTGCAGTGTGTGGTGAATCTCTGTCTAATACTGTATTCTCCATTAATGCTAGTGAATGTTTATTCAGGCTACATCAGATGAAGAGCTTTATTACAGGGGCCTCTCAAACTGTTTCTATCAGGCTTCTGCTACCAACCCCTCTGTTCTTTTCCTTTCTTCCTGTCTTTGTCTCGTCTGTGTCGTTTCATTACCTCCAAAGCAGAAGTAGTGCTTGGAAGCTCCTTCAACTCTCTAAACTGTTTCCTTATCAAAAAATGTGCTATTTCTAAAGAACACGGAAAACAGAAAATTGTGTCAAATGACAAAATGGGATAATTCACACATATCTGTGCAAGCACATAGTTGCACATTTGGATACTATGAGACATGCTCACATATGTGTTAGGATGTAAGGGCCACACATGTCTCCCCCATTTCACAGGCACTGTCACACCTGCGCTCCCATCCATGCATTTTCCTACCTATTTGAATGCTGATCATATGTGATAGCTATTTCAGAAGACCGAAATCAAATGTAGGAATGTTAAATTCCTGTAGGAATGGTAAAACTCAGCAATATGACGTAGAGAATTAAATTTATTCTATCGTGTTATATGTATGGACACATTTCTACTGTGTGTTTAATGTGATGGTACATTCGTATTTAAGTTCTCACATTTTTGAATAGATAATGATTTTCTTTCTGACTATTTATTTTAATTTTCAGCTTTTGTTTTTGGTTTCCCTAGCAACACATATTCCGATGTCTTGGTTCATCACTGTGAAATAATTTGAGGCAAACTGAGTTAGGGAAGTGTGGAGCAAAGGAGCGTGGAGTGTCTTCAGCCTACTCTTAGGGTTTGGTTCTTGCAGTAATACAGTAGCCTAAGAGCTGAGGGATGGGATCATCCGCCTAACAGTGGCAGATGCAAAGCATGAGCTTTTATACCCCTGGATGTCCAGTTATAGGCTGATCTGGAGGAGATCAGAGGCAAAATCTTTGCAGTCCAGCTGTGACTTTGCTCTGGATCCATGCATTTCCAAAAGACTGAAATGAAAGAAACCTACGAGATACACACAGATTTGACTTTACATCCATTAGCTCCAGGATAGACAGTTAGAAATGGAAAATTATTGCAAAGAGATAAACTTGTGGCCCTGTTTGCCTGCTGAAATTCACTTTCATGCCTTGATTGAAGGGAAATTTCACCCCTGCAAACACTCTTTCCAAGTCCCTGGGCCTTTTATGCTTCCCTTTACATGTCGAAGTAAGTTATCTTGATTAGGTAGCCAGTCTCAGCAGTTTTTCTTGGTCTGTGCTCAGGCAAAATCCATTTTGAAATCACTGAGAAGTTAAACCTCGGTAAGAATTCCACCTACCGTGGCACTGGTAATGAAAGAAAGGTAATGATACATTTTAATCTCATGTGGCTAAAATATAGCATTTAAAAAAACAATAAAATTAAAAATTTAATATTAAAAAAATAATTTTGTGGGTGAAGAACTATTCCAATAAAGAAGGTATGCCTTGTTAAAGCCAGTGGAAGATAGAGTGTAAACTGAACTGCATTCGGAGTAACCTCCTGTGCACAAATAGCCACCAGAGTTAGTGATAAGTAATGGTGCTATTGCCAAGGAGCCATTAAAGAACCAGACAAGCAGCTATGATTATGTTATTTTGGTGTCTTGTCACTTTTTTTATACTCATCTCTCTCTTTGTAACTTCTGTGACATAACCACCCAGGTATATCAAGGTGTCCTCCTTACTCTTCTCGCTGTTCATGTCTGTTACTGGTTTGTTCTTTCGACTGCTGAGTGTCCTGTGGTAAATCTACACGCAGGGATCAGTCCTGCGGTGCTGCTGGTCACCATGTGTAACATGCAGAATTGCAGTGAGCCGCAACCCCAGAAGTATGAAGCAGAGTTGGCTGTAGTTACAACTCTTAGTACTTCTTTGGAGAGCATGAAACTCCTCCACTTCTCTTTAGAAAGAATAAATAAATAACAACAAAAAGCAATGGTAACATATTGTTAGCAAGTGGATTCAGAACCTCATTTGGTTTGGTATTTTAAAATACTAGTGTGTGCATCATGCAGGTGTCTAGCTGAACTGCAAAGGTGACAGAGTGTAACATCCCATGTAGTCTGAACACTGAAATGAGCTTAGTATGAACATCTAAGGAAATGCAAATAGAGAATTTGTTGTGATGTGTCTGTTAAGAAAAGATGTTGATTTGTAAAAGGGAAAAATTGAGTCAAGTAGTCCTGTCAGCAGCCATGAAGTTGCCATATTGCAGATACTTTTAATTAATTATGCCATGCAATAAGAAACATGTTTAATATTTTAATTTAAATGGATTGAAGACTTTTGGATTTTTGAAACCAGAAATTTATACTATGTTTGATGAGTTGACTTTTTAATCTGATTTTAAAAATTCTAATGATTCAAATTTATGTTATACTCAGTTTCTTTTCCTATTCTGCTTGTGTGGGTTTTTCATTATTTTATTTTCATTCTGTTTGTTTTTTGGCTTACTGGCAAAGGACGGCGCCACTTTAATAAGTATAAAAAGAAGGGTAGGTTTTTTAAATTTCTTTTTATTTCTTTTGAGACACCTAGTTTGAAAAAGTTGTTAAGCTGCAAAGTGTAGTCTGTCTCTTTTTAAATATATTCTAAAGGATTTGCTGTTTCTTATGACTGCCTTCACCATGATAAAAGTTTCTACTGAAGCCAGGTTCTTTATGTGTGCATTTTTAACCTCTGTATAGAAATGTAAAAAGTCCTAAATTATTAGGTAAGTAAGCTGCAATCACTGCAAGAGTTGTAGCAACTCTTGCTTCCTCTTAGCTGTTACTCAAGAAATGTTTCTCTTGCAGATTTCAGTTGTTTGGGGCTCCTCTTGATCTGATGTTATTGAGAGGCTTATTGCTTGGACAACAAAATTTTTCATGTGCCAATGTACATTTCTTTCCAGGAAATGATGAGCTTGACGCTAGTCCCTTAGTGCCATGTCCAGAATGCTCCCAGTGGCATAAGAGCTTACGGGGGGGATCCCAGTGGGTAAAACATGAACTCAGTACTAACTTCAGTGCTCTAAAGCACCTGGGGACCCACCTGAATGAATGATGTCCTCCAAATGGTAACCAAGTGTCACAGCCAACATATCATTTCCATGGGAGGGAGGACAAAGGTAACTGCCTTCGTCGCTTGGCTGGAAATTACAGGAAATGAATTAAGGAGGCAGAGCAGAGTGCCCTGGGTGTTGAAGGAGCAAGCGAGAGGGGTGGGTGAACACTTGCAGAGAGGGCAGCTGTGCACAGGCAGCTTCCGCTCATCCATGGTGCAGTCATCAGTGGAGGAGGGGTGTTTGTCTTCTCCAGTGCAAGTGAATCACTGCAAATTAGTGAAATAGTGAGTTATGGATCAGATAAGACAGGTTGAACTGAACATGACAGGACCCAAAAGACATAGGTTTGGCTGAGAAGAAAGAGGGAGAGAAGGAATATTATCATAGTGTAACTTCAGGGAAGAGATGAGAGAGGGGCTGCCTTCATCATTGTTCCTCGTTTGAACTAATCCATTGTGGTTAGTGCNGTGGAGGAGAGATGTTTGTCTTCTGTGCAAGTGAATCACTGCAAATTAGTGAAATAGTGAGTTATGGATCAGATGAGAAAGACAGGTTGAACTGAACATGACAGGACCCAAAAGACATAGGTTTGGCTGAGAAGAAAGAGGGAGAGAAGGAATATTATCATAGTGTAACTTCAGGGAAGAGATGAGAGAGGGGCTGCCTTCATCATTATTCCTCGTTTGAACTAATCCATTGTGGTTAGTGCTCTGCAATAAATAAAAAAGCAAGAGATAAAAGTGGTGCCCACTTCTAAGGACTTGCAAGTAAAGAAGGAACAAACAGGTGGCAAGTGGCAGATGCGGAGCTAGAAGGGAAAAAAAACCACAACAGTCTTAAAAACAAGCTAGCAGTCTGGCTGTCATCAGTTTGGGGAAACACTGCTTTAAAAAGCCATTTTAAGAAGAGCAAATGGGACAGATAACAAAATCATGTGGACAGTGCAGGACAAATGCAGTGCAAACACAAGGAGAGAGAATGTAAGAAAGAACTCAAAAGGGTTGTTCACAAATTTGATTTTCAAAACAGTGGTAGCTTTGCGGGTCAGAGAGGTGGAAGACAGAATGGAAGCAGCGAACAGGCTGTGGTGGAGCTGGGCTACATGAGAACCTGGAGCATGAAGTTCATGTTGCATCCGATAAGAGGAATGGTGTAAGAACAGGCCCATGGAACTAGTGTAGGTGGTTGAACTAACAACTTCTTCGCTGTAGCAGACAGACATGAGTGGAGAAGACTGTATTTGGTCAACATGGGAGGAAAAGATGTTGCTGTTGCATAGATTTTACTTGCTGTGTGTGAGGATGAGAAGCCTAATGAAAGACAAAACACCAAATGAATCCGTACAACTTTATCAAAGCCAGGATATGAGGACAGAGATGAATGAATCAAAAATGATATCCAGATAATGGGCTGGAGTGACAGATAGAATGATGGTCTCATCTAGTGTGACTGAGCAAGAATGCAGGGAGAGGCTGAGGAATAGTGGGACAGAAAGGCAGATGAAGTTAAATAAATAACACCTTTTCTGGAGAACAAGTTTCATATGTTCACAATCATAGCATGTCTCATCACTTGGTTCATATTGGCTAAAAAAAATATTTGGAATTACTACATTCATGACTTGTCATCTGAGTGTAGCTCATATCCTATCATGTTGCTGACAAATTCCAGCATATTTAGCTACCAACTTAGTATCTCTCCTCTCCGCACGAGTTTGGTTCTGGTTTGGGGTCTTTGTGCGCCAGCTTTGGCCGCAGCAGAGCCCTGGGCTGTCACACGGGCTGTGTCTCTCTCAGTGGGTGGTAGCAGCATCTTGATACTTGAACAAACAAGGCTGTGTTTGGGAACATTCCCCTCTAGCAGTTTCCACTTTTCTGACTCAGTACCTAAAAATACCTTTCTTATAAATTTCCTTCTACTTTTCTCAGTCTAGTACTTTGTCAGCAGAGTTGTTTTTGTTGTTGATGATGAATTCTTTCTCTCTGACGAAATGATTATGTTCTCAACTGTCATGCAGAATGCCATGTATAGGGCAGTGCTTACCCTATCTGCCCTGAATTTTCTTAATTTTATGCAATTTCAGTAAACTGTAGGAACAATTTTGTGCTATTAACTGTGTCAAAACAAAAAAGAAAAGTCATTATTCTGTTTCAGTGAAGATTGACAGTCATTGCCATCAATAATCAGCTGCTCCATTGCTGTCATGAATTGAGGTAGTACCATGGATCCAGTTTTGAGTGGACAAGTGCATCCAACATAAAATGCACCATGCGAACTCTCTAGCTGGCAACATGCACAGGAGCCCGCAGCTGCGGGGGGCTCAGCCTCACAGGCGTTAGGAGTCAGCCAGGATGCTCGTGACTCCAGCCAAAGTGACGGCAGAAGCAGCCAGGCACCAAGGAGCAGAAGTTGGGAATGTCATTTCTCATCTTGGCTCTCTTCCTTGATCCTCCTGAACTATTAAGATCAGAGAAGAAAAACAAGGGACTCAAACATGCGAATTCTGTATACAGATGCCTTCTAAACTTCTGTCTTAGAAAACATGGCAGTTAGTAACATTTCATTACTCTTTAATAGTATATACCTATTCTTAGAGTATTGTAGATTATATGTGAGGATTAGTTTGGACATATTTGCAAAGCAGGTGGTATCTGGTTGTTGCATAGTGAAGTCGGAGTACTCAGATGGGACCCTAGCCAGTGTGGGACTAGAAACTGATACTTCTTGAAACATGTAGTTTGCACTCTTTGTGAAAGAATATTTACAAAGTGCAAATAGAACCCAGCGTTGTGAGTATTTGAGAAAACAGTGAGCAAAATCTCTAGAAGAGCCCAAGTGCAGCAGTGAAGTGGACATCTCGTGCTTGAGCATGTATGAAACGCATGTCGTATATACCTACTGCTCTGCAACTCAGTTTCTGGCAAGCGAGAATTTTTTCTCCCATTTCTGTAAGACTGAGAATCTCCCTGCTCTGTCTAAGCTCTACTATGCTGAACTATGCTCATCATGATGTTTGTCTTCCAATTTGTACTTGACTTCAATTGTTTAGCTTATTTTATTGCGTTTTGTTTTCACATCATATCGTCGCTGTGCTCTTGTGCTCATACTGGTTTATTCTACTGAGTTCTAAGGGTTGGTCTTTGGCTTGTCTTGGCATCATCTTAGAGTCTTTTGATGGTGGTAAATGTCATTGAATCAACTGTGGTCAAGTGGCAGTATAAATGACATAATGGAAAGGCAGTTATTAGGCTAGATGCTTATGCGTTTATCATTTTTGAATAACAGAAATGCTCCTGAGTCTTCACACTTCCATGTGTGTCATCTTTGGGTACATTCATATCTATATTGTGCCTAGATTTGAACTTGAAATTTATATCTCTTCCTATATTTAGGGCCTATTTGGGTGAGATGAAATTCAATTAGCTGTCATCCCTTTTCAGTTTCTCAAATGAAGTAATTTTTCTAATTTAAATGTGGCAAAATATTTAAGTGTCTGCAGCTAACATGAAACTGTGTAATTAATCATGTTATGATTAAATGTTTTGGGTATATTTAATAATACAAATAGCAGAAACTAAAATGAGACCAAAGCAGTTGCATTTTAAACATGCAGAAATTTCACATGCCGTAATTTAACTTAACTGTGGCAACCTGTAGGTGCAGTCTGCACCTATTACACTGACATTTAGCCGTAGTAAAACATTACCACAGAGCTATAGATGGGACATATCCTTTCATTGTAAATACAAAGTGTTCTCTAAAATACCTGAAGAAATGTTTCACTTTTTATTTACTTTTTCTATCTGCATATATTGACTTATTGTTGTTAGTGATTCCTTACTATGAATCACAACGCATAAGTTTGGCAGGATAAGGTATTTAGCAGTTGTCCTTGCTGCTGCTGCTTGGGAGCTTGACGAATCATCATTTTCATTCCTCGTGGCCCTTTCCACTGAGAAAGCAGCTGAAACCTCTAAGATACAATAGTTGTCCCCTCCTCCGCGGTTTTCTTACAGTGATGAAGTTCTCAAGACATACAAATGAAGATGAACGCGCTTGTCTGTGGCAATAGTCTCTTTGAACATCTGTTCATTTCCATCTGTTGTTAGAAAGTAAAATTTATTTTTCTGTATGCTATTGTAAGCTTATCAAGCTCATTGCTCACATTAAAAGCAAGAATTTCACAGCTCTGAATATTTGTTACTAGCATCCACAGAAATGGAGTTTTAGTTTTCACATATCTTCAGGTCTTCTCTGCTTAACCATGTCATATTTTCTTCCAATATCATGAGCTGAAAAAAGCCCTCCCTCCTTGTTTAGAAAAGCACAAAATAAATAGCAGTAAATAGCAAACTGCTCAGCCACCTCCTTCTGTGGTACTACAGAACTGGTGCAGGAAAATTCCTGCTATCTTGAAGTGTAGAAGCACATAAAAAGAAATTGAACTGTGCCGCTCCCAGTAGTTATAAAAAAATAGGGAGGTTCTTAACTAGAATGACTGTAAGTGAATCTACCATTAGGAAAATTATGGTCTACTGCATGGAGAACTAGTCTTCCCTTGAAGAGAGAGTGATAGTTGCAGGTCTTAGGCAGTAATGGAGGGGGAAAAACTGTTTGATGAAGTGTTTGCATCCAGGATAGACAAGAGAAAGTCCTCAGGACTTTTGAGTCCTCTCTCAGCTAGCTGAGGTTACAGGCTTCTAGTTGAAGTGAAATACTGTCTTCTCTATCTGTCCAGTTTTATTCTGCTTGAAGATCTTTTCTATGCTCGTCTGTGGCCTTTTGATTTTCAGAAAGAGCAATGATCTTTCTTTTTGTCCTCCTCAGGACTCCAGTATCTTGAGGGAAGTAAGACTTAGCTCTTTGGTGATGAGTAGCTGAATTGACTAGCTCATCTTAATGTCTGTGCAGTCATGTAATGACAGATTATCTGTAGAATATCACATGAGGGAAGAGCAAGTGTTATCTTTTTGCCAGTTAAGGTCACACCCAAAGTTACAGTAAAAATTGCAACCTTTCTGATAAATTTTGACCAAAGCAAAAGTTTGCTGAGTGTTCAAAAGAATGTAAATATTCATTATCCAATTAATGCTGTTCAGTCACTTCTATAAAAATCCTGATTTTTGTAGAATAGCTTAAGTACTTATCGATTGAGAACTTTTATAAGTCTCAAAATGGAGGCATCCTTATATCTCTACAGGTATTTTAAATGAATTGAATTAATCATAGGCTTAAAAGTCTCTAGTGATCTTCGTTAACTTCCCTGGGTTTAATTAAAACATCTGTGCGCTTTTAATTTATCGATTCATCCAACTCATATGTCATGTTTTTAACACACCCCAGCATGCTCTGCATCATTTTTAACCCGATTTCCACTTAACTAAAGCAATTAAATTCACCCCGGATTAATTAAAGCATCCATACTTTAGTGCTTAAGTCAGCGTGTGCTGCTTTCCCCAAATGGTTTTTGAATGTCAGAGATTTGACACACCTGATGGGTTTTTTGTCCTTCTGGAAATTCTTCTATGAATCTCTTTCTTGCTTACTAATGTGGAGTTTGATAGAGCTCGAGAAGGGAACTTCGGAGGGTTCAGGTTTGGGCTACTGAAGTCAGGGCTGCAGGGCACGATTACTGTAAAGGACCGTACATTTTATCTTAAATCTCTCCGATGCCTGCAAGCATAGGGTAATACTACTAATACATCATTTGTGTGCTTGGATCCAAACGAAACAGTGTCATGTTTTGTAAAGGACCTACCAGAGCATATTGCCTGGTAGGAGCTAAGTTCAGATTCTTGAGGAGCATCTGCTAGCAGCTAAGACTGTAATAGCATAAGGATCTGTACTGTCTGCACACTAGAGTCTGGTGTAGGTGCTAGTGGTCAAGAAAAACTGTCCGTTACTCACATGAAGTTGTGAAGCCCCCAAGCTGACTGAGAGCACAAACTCTTAGAACAACTTAAAAGATATTCTAGGTCACTGCTGCTCTTACATTTCAGTCTTGTCTCAAGGTAACAACCTATAAAGAGCAGGCAGCTGCTCAAACACTAGTTTTCCTGACCAGGTAGACAACATTTTTGCTAGACAAAAACAATAGATGACAGAAACTGGGTCTGGAGTTGTTCTTATCACAGTGATTTTCCTGAGGAAAAGTTTGCTGTTGTTGTAGGACAGCTTCAGAGCAGGGAAATGGCGTTAAGATAGAATCAAGTAGTAAAAGTGAACTGTCATAAACCACGAGGTGGTAGAAGTTGTTTCAGACTTTGATATCCATAAATGAACTTAAGTTAAAACTAAATGTCCTCCAGACAAATCATGATTGTACAGGCAACTGGTGTAAAACAGATTTAAACGAAAGACAACACTGCTAAACTACAGAATGTCATTTTTAGACTCTGATGCAGAATACTCATATCTCATGTCTTACAATTTTTATAAATAACCTTCTGTGTAAGCAGTTGATCTAACAAGGGATGTTGTCATTGGCATGTTTCAGTAGTATTTTGATTAAAACAGTAATGCTGTAAAAGTTAGAGCCAACATTTTAAAGTCAATCTCTAAGAACTTTAAGTTCTTAAATAAGAAGGCTTATTTTCCAAGATGCAGCTCTTTGCAATTCTTCTAATTTTAGTGCCTTTGTGGATTTTAGACCCTTTTGAAAGAAGACTGTTTATATCTCAATAAATATAATTCAGTTTAGGAGGTTGTCTCCACTGTAGCTTTTGGAGCAAATGTAAAATTGTTCAACATTTTAGAATATGATTGTAGGACTCAATTCAGAGCACCAGTAAAATACAACTTGATTTGCTTATATCTTAATCTAGTATATCTATGAGAGAAATTAGTATTTGTAGATAAAATCTACACATAGGTACCTAAGATTCAGACCAAAAAGAGCCATCTGCCAACAGAATGTGACCCTACTTTTTTGGGTCTTTTAAACAGGCTATTATAGACGATATTGCACTCAGGTCTTTTTTTGTATTTCTTCTCCAGTTTGGAGCTGAACTGGAATCCATTATTGGTTTCAATCAGACTCTCATAAACAATAATCGATTTCTCTTACGTACTTGCAAAATCATGCATAATGCGTCAGCAGCTTAATCTTTGCTCAGAGGAAGTCCTAGTTTGAATTATTAGTGAGCTTGCATTAATTATCCCCTAAAGGAACTGCCCCTGAAAGGTCAAGTTTGAGATCACTGCTAAGAAGTTCGAGCTACATTTGTCTTTGCTACAGTTCCCTGTGGTCGGTGAAACAAGGAACTTCAGTTCTATTATGCTAGTCAGTTGTTTTGTTTTTTACGTAGTTAGGAGTTTATGCAGCTGTGTCCAAGCAGCGTACCAGAACTGTCCAACTGCGAGTTGTGAAGGCCTTCTGAGAGACAGGGGTAGAATTTTTGTATAGTTGTATTAAAGATTTGGAAAACATTGTACTCTGTTTCAGGATAAGTAATGACTTTCCTTAACTTTAGAGATGCTGGGCTTGAACTAATGATTATGAGGCAAAAAAAACTGTAGGCAAAGCTAGAATCAAAAGTCTTGGACGTCTTGGTGGGAAGACAGAAAGAGTTTTGGTCTGAGCTTTTTGCAAGCCTTTCTGCAGACACCAGGAATACACCTATATGTCCTCAGCTGCTGGGTCACACTTGTGATATGAAGCTGATAAATGTTTAAAGGTACCATCGCAAATACGTGGTCATATAGTGCCTGTGCTGTCCGGCACGTTTCTTTTAGGTGGTGCAATCAGAGACTGCTGCTCATTCTGCAGCATTAAGTACGTATCCCTGCTTTTATAACGTGGATCTGAAAAAAATACTCATTTTAAATGAGTATTCCTTAAGTAAGGAACAGTCTTATGAGTATATGTCACATCTGAAATTGAGAAGCTGTTGCTGGAAATTGTATTTTGTACAGACTTGAAATTAGGAGGGAAAAGATTAAATAAGAGTAGAAGGACAAATATTAAGAGAGAATACCACGAAAGAAGCGACTATCACTGACAAAGGAGTGACATTATGGCCATAAGACAGAGGAGTTGGCAGGAAAGAAAGGAAGGAAGGGGAAAATAAAAGGGGAAAATAAATTCCTGGTTTTGTTGTTATTCTCTTCCACCAAAGACATAGTTGAAAAGGATAAGTGGAATATAATACATCCATATTTAGTCTGAATTAAAGTAATTCTTACCACTCTAAATTTTAGCTAGTATTTCAGGTTACAAATCTGAATACGTATTTTTTCTGATGTTTTTTTCCATTTCAAATAAGAAAATTCTTGAAAAATCAGTGCCTAAATGTGTTTTTGCTGCCCATCAGTGGGACAGTTGAGATAAACAAGGGCTGCAGGACTGAATGTAACAGAGGAGAAGTTGTGTGGTTGAAGCATTTCACATTTCTTTTTAGTAAATCAATTACTTGGTTTCTTCTAGATCATTCGGGTTAAAGGGATAATAAAAGCAAGAGGACAGTAGGACCTTTTAATGATTAATAGTAGCTTTTGAGTATATTTTTGGCACTGTAAAACTAGCCATTAGTTCCTAATTACTCTGAAGGGTGGAAAGACAGGGAGATGCTTCTTTGTCTTTATCGAGCCACATCGCACGGAAGAGCACGGCTCTTCTCAGAGATTCACCTCATTACACCGGCTTTCTGTTACTCCTCTTTCTTTTTTTCTTTCCTTTTTCTTTTTTTTTTATTCTTTTTTCATTTTTGTGGCTGGTGACCACACATACAGTCTTTGGCAGGCATGTAAGTTCACAGATGGGAAGACATGGGCATGTAGGGGTGTGAATATGCTTTAGTGTTGTGTTTGTGCACCTGTCCTCAGTAAACCACTTGTTTCCTTCCATCACTGTATGTATGTACAGCATCTGCTTTCTGGCATCCAAGACCTGCTGACTACCTTTATTATTCGTAGGCTTCACTGCATTTGCATCAATTAATTCTGAATATTTGCTCAAACATACCGTATCCCTTACAGCAGATGAAGGAGGGGTAAGAGTTAGTGGTGCTTTCTTGCTGTTATATATAGAGTAAAAGCATTAAATTGAAGGAAACTAAAATTGAGCAGGGATACTAGTGGCACACACTGGTGGAACATTCGTTTAATCCTGTGTTCTTATACTCAGTAAACAAGCTAAAGGGACTAAAAAAAACTTGGGCACAACATTAAAAAGATGTTATGGGAGAAGAAACATGTTGTTATAGTGATATATTCTAGGGACTGACTGTTTCCACTCTGCTTTCTGTGCAAATTAGATGTAAGCTAGAGGAACAAGCCAAAGGGTTATCAGAATCAAGTCCACTCACCGTGTCCAGACATCTGCGTAGTTCTGAACAGTACCTCATCAGCAGCTATATACAATACTGTCAGTGTGCTCAGATTCCGCAAAACATGCATTTTTTTATCAAATAGTAATTAAATTATTTAGGAAATCAAGAGGTGAACTAGTACATGTTTAGATTTTTTTCCAGTAAACTAATGTATTTAGATAGATGTATAAGTAGTTGGTAGTAGATTATTAGAGCGTTTACGTGAGTACATATGTGAACGTGCATGCTGTTTGTCTTTCATTCAATTTTCCAGCTGCCTGCCCAGTACTGTGCAGTGGCAATGGCCAGTACACTAAAGGAACCTGCTTATGCTACAGTGGCTGGAAAGGACCCGAATGTGATGTCCCTGTCAGCCAGTGCATCGATCCCTCGTGTGGAGGCCACGGTTCCTGCATCGAGGGGAACTGTGTCTGCTCTGTTGGCTACAAAGGAGAAAACTGTGAGGAAGGTAGGACCACAAAGCTTTTTCTTTTTATGTGATGAGCTTGCTTTCTGGGTTTTGGAGCTATTCAGTGGGTAGAAAAAGAGGAAAGAATGAAATGAAATTTCAAATATTAAAGCTGCTGTGTCCGATTGTAAAGGAAGATGTAGTCTGCTGCAGTTTTAGTGATCTATAGAAGTTTAAACTAAACCTTTTTCATATACATTGTTTTGCAATAGAAAGAATGTCTGCCCCAAGTGTATCTGAATAGTTTTTTTGCCAAAGATTGAAAGTAATTATTTTGCAGATTATTTTTATTGAACAATTGAAAACTGAAGAAAAATGAGTAGTGTTAGGGAAAATGGTGTACTGCAGCTCTACTCAAAGCTAACTTCAGTTAGCTGCCCATTATCAAGTTTTTAATTTTACCTGCTATTAACACAGAAGCTGATGAGACAAATGTGTAAGCCTTGGATATCCAGGTTACTTAGACACTTCCTGTAGGCTGAATAACTCCCCTTAGATGCAGTCACATGGGATCAGAGCAAGGTAGATAGCACATGTAAATGACACCTGTCTTCTAAATGCAAAAAGGCAAACCTTCAGGTTGAATGTGTCCGATCCATTGTGCATGCAAAACCAAGCATAATTTGCACCACGCATAATTTGATCATAAGAGGAGCTCAGTATGGGTTTTGTTCATAATGTCGTCTGTTAGAATGCACGATGACATAAATTGGACTTCTTTTTAAAATGTATGTGTGATTTTAAAAGGGGATTGAACTCTCTGGAGGAATGCTAGATTGACAGGTCTGCATGCCCGGGCACATCATGAGAGCACTTTATGATGACGTTCCAGCATTTATTCATCACCCAAAGGGAGCAGCAACCTGGGGACTGGGGTGATAGGACTGGAGCTGCATGGCTTTAGGAGTAAGGAATCCTTAGGGCATGTTCTCAATGCAACCTGGAGCTGTCCAGCAGGTATTTAGCAATGTATTGTGCCATACAGAAAACTGCTCTTCCTCCCGCTAAAACAAAAGAAGTGTCATTGTCATCGCCTTCCAGGGATGCTTGGCAACACTTTGGTTATTAAAGCTCTAATTTAAAACTTTAATTAGAGTCGTTAGAGGTTTTTTGTTGTTTTTGAATGGGCTGCTGTTAAACCATATCAGGTAAATTCTGTAATGGCCCTTTCAGTTCTTAGAAACAATAGTTCACAGTTCACCCACAGCTGTTTTTACAAGAAGTACTCCAGAAGTACCTGAAACGCCCTGCTGTATCTAGCATTGTCACGGAAAAGACTGAGGCCTTAGTGTGCTCATCTGCTCTGTTCCACAGGAATGCACAAGTTTGTGCAGACTAGTTAAGTTCTATAAATTCCATTTTGTTGTTTTTATGGTTTAAGTGTAAGTATTACTAAAGAAAACTTGGTATTAAATGAAAAAAAAAAAAGCCCATTATCAAGTTTTTAATTTTACCTGGCAAGCAGTTCCTTCCCTTCCCCCATGATAATTTTCAGATACTTACATGGAATGCATGCACTGTATCATGACTCCCCTTGCACTCCCATGGTGGAAATAGGCTGTTGTAGTGCTTAATTCAGCTCATTCCAAGCTCAGTGTTCAAAGTGGGTGAAACAAATATACCTTCGACTCCAGGTAGGTTCACAGAACAAACCTAGTGTAGCATCTAGGGCCGAGGTGTTGATGTTCACGCCACTGAAACCTGGAAACGCCTGCAAAACCTTGTCATTCAGCAACAAAAGAGGAGGAGAGGGGGATGTGGATTAATATGTGAGGGGAAAGGGTATAGATTATTTAATCACAAGTGCTTGAAAGGATAAGGTTTTTAAAAGATAAATGGATTACACAGGCAGGCAGTATTAACTGCAACCTTGGAAGAGGCCAATAACATGACAGGAAAGGTTAGTATAACCTTTGGCATACAACATTTGGCAATAAATATATAAATAAATAATAACCATGACATTTCTACTAAAGAATTCCATTCCTTCTGTAAATATTTTTCACATTAATTCAAGAGCTATTGGAAAAAAGAAGGGTTATAAACAAATTGGTGTCTCTTTAGTTGCAAGTGCTTATCTAATCTTACTGGAATTTATGGGTGAATTAATGGTAGAATGATACAAATAAATATATCTGTATTTATATTAAAGTATGAAATCTTCTCTATTGATTTGAGATACCAAAAAGAATGACTAAGTTTGATTCAAGCACCATTCTTCAGCAAGAGTATTGAATTAGAATGAGTGGATCAGCGTTTTTTTCTTCCAGTTAGCTTTTTATTTCTGATATTCAATATGGTCATATTGTTCAAACAATTTACCCGAAATGAAAGTGGCACCAAAATCAATATTTGTGATGCACAGTTTTTGCAGCATAAACACTGTTGTTCTATTAACAAATTTGCACAGTGAGTGCAGTGGGTATTTGCCAGGGCTCACTCAGGCGGGTTTGGGGGAGACGAGTGAATTTGACAAATTAGGTTACGTTAACTGTGTTTTTCTTGTCACTTTCATGGTCGAGTCATTTTTCAATGACATTTAACTTGGTAAGTGTAATTCATGGCTCTTTGGGGGTTTATAGTGCATATTGTTCCGAAAACTCCTTGACCTCCTTTTTTGTCCTTAGGGATGTGAATTGCTTTCTGTACCCTTTTTGTCAAATCTACAGAGGGCCCAATACTAAATGAGTTCTAATGATCTGAGCTGCCAAGGGGCTACGAGTTCCAAGTCAAACATACTTACTTGCTAAGGCACGTTGTCCTTTGTTTAAACACCACAGAAGCTCCATCTGTAAATCCCTATTAAATACCATTGCAAACCCTTCTAAAGACTTGGGGCCAGACCCTTTGCAGCATAAGTCAATCTAGTTTTACTGCAGGTAGTCAGGTTCGGCTAATTTTAGTAGCTGAGAATCTGGCCCAAGATGATAACCCTAAGAGCGTGTATTAAAATGGAACAAGATTTGAGTTCAAAGTAAGAACACTCTTCAACCTGAAGTTTGAAAGCTGTTACTTAGCCATACGGTAAGAACAGGGTAGCTGAAAAGTGCATTTGTCTAGAACAACAGACAAAATGGGGTTAGTTTTGAGTTATTTTTAAAAACAGGAGAGTAGGAGCTTGTGGGAGTTGAAAGGTTTATTCTGTGGTAATAAATCTCAGTTGTGTTAATGCTGTGATTCTGGATAGAGGAAAGATAATTTCTGTAGAAGAGGGGTGTGCTGTTCATTTGTTCCATTTCATAAGCAAGGTGATACATTTCTAAAATGTACTGTACATCAAGACACAACAGTATTTCCTAAAATTAGGTCTTCTGCAACATGCAACACAAAATAATACATGTATTACCTGTTTATGTTTTACATTACAGTATCAACAAAAAAAATCGAGTAGGCAAAATGTAGTGGGTGGGAAAAAGTAACCACCTTTGTAAGACCATATTGACCTAATTCTTTTTGGTGTTCTTTAACCTTTTTAAGTTAATGGTGGTTATTTATTTATTTATTGAATGAGATTGTTTTTATCACACTTCTTTGTCTACCCAATTAAATAGAAAAAGCACAGAAGACATAATCAAAACTTCAGACAATTTCTAATCTTGTTAAGTACCAAAAAGTACTGATAATAAGAGACAAGAGTTGTAGAAAAAATTACAATAATATATAAATTTATCAAATCCCATCTAAACTTGGTTTCTCAAAACAAACTTGGTTTCTGTATAAGTACTTAATACCATTATCGTATTTTCAGGCCCACTTAATGAACAGTAAATCATTTGGGAAAAAAAAAAACAGTGCCATCATTAAAGTCAAAATCTTGTAGGAAGTTTTATAGTAATTTATTCCTATGCTGCTGTAATATGAATTAAAATCAATACCTTGATAACTCCTGTTACCTCATCTCTAAATGTGCTTGTTTCAATCCTCTGAGTTGTATCTAATCTATACACTTATTTTAAATGTTCTGTAACTTCATAAAATAATTTGACAAGACTTTATGTTTATGGAAAAGTTGAGACTTAAAAGATCAAGTATTGTTCACGTAAGATAGAGTGAAAATGTCACTGCCTTAATTTTGAAGGATCAATTTTGAAAAGATGAGAGATAAATCACTTTCATTATGAACTCGGATCTTTCTAGAGTCACAAGAGTGAGTGCCAATCATTTGCGGTTCTTCAGTTGTGAACTGAAACATACTAGTCATGAGATGAATTCATTTTCTTTAGGACTTGAGTTTGACCTTGGCCCTTAATTCCACAGCAAGAAGCAGTTTGTAAAGCCTTTGTGTTGATACTTACAGCAGAGCATATAGCACACTTAGACAACAAATCCAGGATATAAGATAAAGATCTTGAAAAACATCTATTTGTTGATAGAGCTTATTTAAAAGACAGCTTGTAACATTCCTTTTTCAAGATCAAAATGACAACAGAAATCTTGTGGATATTTTTTCCATCATAATAATTTTCACTTTCTTTTTTTTCTGCAGTGAAAAAAGATGAAATCCAAATCTTCTTTTTTCAGTTTCTTAAAGCAGAATTGTCTGCTAGTTAGAGCCTTCGTTTAAGTACGTAGGTCTCTCAATTTCACTGCTCAGCGAATAACGGACTATGAACAAAATATTCGGAAGTGCCTGAATAATTCAGGAGTCTAAATGAAGCTGATATTTTGACTTTTACGTACTTAAAGTGAAATAATAATACTATTCTCAGAATACTCAGCTTTTTAATGGTACTAATAGCAGTATTGGCAAAGATATTGCAAGGAAAAATACTCTAAAAAGTGCAATTACTTCAAGATTTTTTTTTTTTGTATTTTGCTATTAATTAGAGCATTTGAGTCATTAGAACCTCAGTGTACTTCAGAAGAAGTGTCTGCAAATGAAGGTTTAGGTGTGGTATATTTAATTTTTCTTTCTTTTTTAAGTTCTTACTTCCTCATTACAGAATTCCTGCAATAAGCTCTCATTTCTCAGCCACACTTTTACCTGGAGCTAATGCAAAACATTTTCAGAGCAAATGTGGATACTTAGAGAAGTAGCTCATCAATTTGCCTTATTTCATCTCTGTTGAATAAGTTTTGCAGGACACATGTCTACATGTTCTCCAAACATCATATTGTGTGATCTGACCTTTCTGTACGCTGTTCTTTTTATTTTCTTTCAGTTGATTGCCTAGATCCAACATGCTCCAACCACGGCGTCTGTGTGAATGGAGAGTGTCTGTGCAGCCCCGGCTGGGGTGGCATCAACTGTGAGCTCCCCAGAGCGCAGTGCCCAGACCAGTGTAGCGGGCACGGAACCTACCTCTCGGATACGGGTCTCTGCAGCTGCGATCCCAACTGGATGGGTCCTGACTGCTCTGTTGGTAAGAAAAAGTGGCAAATTGAAATGTAGATAATTCAAAATCAAAATTCTTAGCAACATTTGAAGGTGATTGATCCTGTTTTGCCTGATAGTGTATATATTAGATACTGAATTTTGTGACATTCTTAATGTGGGACTGACAAGTAGCAGGGATGTTAGTTGTGAGTCTGCTTCATTCTTATATTGACACTCTCAAGGACTGTAGAAGTTACTGACCTGCTTCATATCTGTTTCCCAACTTCAAATGAAATCTTCCATAATAATAATCTATAAATATATTTACAACGTTTGAGGAATGGAAAACAGTACAATTATGTAAGTATATATAAATTTTTTGTTTTGCTTTGTTGCACATTAGAACATTTTGTCATTTGAGAAAAACCTGACAAAACAGAAAAGCAACTTTTCACAAATAGCATATTTTTCCCTCTTCAATTGTTCATAGGAATTTAAACAATTACTTGTAGACCAAAAACACAAAAATAAAAGCTATGAAGTTCATTCTCTCCAATGCTGCAGTTGAGTGAATCCTGAAAAAACTTGATGATCCTAACAGAAATAGCTAAAGTGAAAAAAAAAAATTTTTGGACAAGACAGCAAACATTCTATCTGGGGGAATAATTACATTTTCACATTTATATTGTAAACTGAATCTTGAGCTGGACCTAGCATGGAGTTCCATGGGTAGAGCCATAAGCAAGTCTCTAAAAATAATCCTTGAAGTTTTCACTCTTATTCATTATTTCTTAAGATTATTCTGTTGACTCGGAATATCCCACCAGTCAAATGAATATGGAGATGTGTTCTTTCTGCTTCATGCATCAGCAACAGCCAGAGAAATTAATGAGTAAGAGTTTAACTTTCAATTTCGTTGATGATACATGAGTTGAAAGACCCTTTTGTTTGCTTTTCCACAACTTCAGTTGGCAAGAGAGCATTAAAAGCATTTTCACGCCCTGAGTAACTGATTGTGGTAGCAAGAGATTTCACAAAACTCTTTTGCAGATTTTTAGTGGCTGTTTTATTTCTTTACAAAAAGTTAAATGCTGGTTTTGATCAGAATATGAGCATTCCAGCTTTTGACAGCATATAGTTTTTAGTAAAAGAGTGCCGGGTTGCTGCTTCTGCCCCCCTGCCTATGCCAGCTGTAATCCTTGCTCTTTCTTCCTCCTAGAAGTGTGTTCTGTAGACTGTGGCACTCACGGGGTGTGCATTGGCGGAGCCTGTCGCTGCGAAGAAGGCTGGACAGGAGTGGCCTGTGACCAGCGTGTGTGCCATCCCCGCTGCACGGAGCACGGAACTTGTAAAGATGGGAAATGTGAATGCAGAGAGGGCTGGAATGGGGAGCACTGCACCATTGGTAGGCAAACGACAGGCACCGAAACAGGCACATATTGCTTTCTTTTCATAAATCGTAGAAACATAGTTACTGTTGTGTATTGTAATAGGCTGTTCCTTTAAGGACCCTAGTGCTTTCAAACATTGTCGCTGCCTCTCAAAATGTATAGGGTGGAACGCGGAGAAAGCCTGAAAGTCATTTAAAGTCAGTAACTGACTGATTTGAGGAAAACAAATCCACAACAAATGAACATTAATAAGTAGAGATGTAACAAATGGTCCACTGAGGTATCGGCTGAGGCAAGCTTGTCAAACTTAACTAAACATTCCTTTGTGTGAGTGGCATCTTTTTTAATTTCCTGCTCTGACGCATCGGTGCTTCGCTGCTATTGTACATCACATCCGAACCACATGGCCACCATCACCACGCAGAGCAGGGGTCAAGTTACAGCGAAATAAGTGTCCCTGTTGTTACAGAAATAGCTCCCTAGCATTTTGCTGTGTGTGCTGTGACAGTGGGCATGGTGTTTGCATATAGACAGGCACAGCATGGGAGGGCCTTGTCAGTCCTGCAGCCTGCTGCTGTACCCTTTCCTAATAGCCTGCTGCTCAGCACAGCGTCGGCATCCTGCCGAGCGCCGTGACTAACACGATTGCATCTCCGTCGTGATGTGTCAGCCTGGGAAGTTCAAAAAGGTTATACTTACACAAAGTGATGATGCTCCAGCCTCTCGACTACAGTGCTTGAAAATTTATTTTGAAGAGAAATTAATAGTTCCTAAATGAAATTCTTTAATTCATCTCTGTAAGAAGTCAGGTAGTGTATTTGGACTGTATCCTGTAAAGTTGCACAAAACAAGGAAGAGAAAAAAATCTTATTTTTCCCATACTTTAATCTAATTAGGAATTTTCAGGAAGGCATCTCTCTTCTAAGAAGTATAAGGAAATTCATCTGGAACAAGAATATTCAATTACCAAGTGAGACAATAGGAGTTTCAGGCAAGCATATGTTTCTCTGAAGAATCTTGGGGGGCTGTGAGGTATATCTGAGAAGAAACCCACCGAGTCCAAGCCCTAGATCATACTGTTTTAATTACGCTGAAGTGGTAAATTTAACAACGGAAAGGCAGCAGGTGAATTGAGATTTTCATGGCAATCAGGGACCCTAATGGGACAGTCCTATTATGAGTGAATTGTTATTTCTTTAATTAAAAGTATGGTGAGATTTTTGCATCCCTCAAGCTGTTTTTCATTCCCCTCTGATTTCTCCTTGGATATACAAACCTTCTCAGATACACACATGAGTTGGAAACTAAAAGCATACCCTTACTAAACAACAAAAAAGATACGTATTTTTAGGGCATATCCTTTGATGTTGTGGTGCTGCATGCTTTGAACACTGTGTGCTAATATGATTTAAATCAAAGCTTTTGTGATTGAACACTTTGTCACCAGTGTAGATGCAGAGTGTTTTTTCACTATTGCTTTCTGAATTCCATCTTATCAACATATTTCTGCTAGAGGAATCCAGGCATTTTGTTTTAATATTAAATACTTCCTATCTTTACAAAATGCCAGCTATATAAAGGTTTTGCATTAAATTGTGCAGTAATTGCTTATTTTAAAAGTTGCTACCTTGCAGAAAACTTATTTTGCTCTGTAATCTTTTAGAAAGATGTCTATTTTTAGAGAAAAACAGTTATTTTGAAAGTCTTCCTTACTGTGCACACAAAAAGATGCCTTGTACTGATTCTTTAAGTGAACTCTGGGAATTACAAGCCACATTGGTGATCTCTGAAAGGAGATTTTTAACCCAAATATGCAGAGTTTTAAAATAACTACCTTTGCTATTATTAATGTGCGTAATCGATTCTACTCTTTAAAGGAATGGTGATAGTCACAAACCAGATAAAATATGTATAAGTTCTGGGGGAGTGGTAGATAGGCATTAGCAAGATGTATCTGTTTGCTTGTGGCAGAGATGAGACTACTAGGGCAAAAAAATAATTACAATTGAACTTGAACAGTCATAAGTTGCATGTTGAATGCAGACAAATACATGCTAATCCCTGTGGCTGGCTGGCAGTGCTAAGACATTTCATATGTTCGTATCGGCAGGCCTGCTTGTAAGGTCAGCCACAAAAGCAAAGAAGTGGTGCCAAAGGGGAATTGCATTCAGCTTAGTCTCAGTGTTGTGACCCATGTTCCATGGGCACAGAAGGGGAGAAAGTTTGAAAGAGAAGAACAAACCCAACTTTCAACTGTGTTTGTATAAAAAAATCCTAAAAATTAGCACACAAAAATCTGTTGTTATCGAATGGATTGGTACTTTGGAGCAAAGAGGAGTTGCTGTAGTTTGGAAAAGGGAAGGTACACTGAAATTTTATGGAAATACATTTCAGCTTCATCTATTTTCTTCTTGGTTTACCTTTCAGATAAAAGTTGAGCAGGCTGCTTAATATTAGAATTACTTGCAGAGAAATGTCCTCTCAAAGAGATAATATTCATGAATACTGATCTAGTATACTCAGACCTTGATCTTTTTCTGTTCTTTTTTTATCCAAAGCCATGTCTTACTCCTGTTTGGCAGGTACCTGACAAACTGCACAGCCTGTTTTGCCTAAGATAGAGCCAGGTCAGACCAGAATAAAAGAGCTTGTGGGCAGAGGTTCAGGCTCTCCTTCCTTGCACACAATTTGACTTTCTATTATGTGTTGAGAAGCAGTGGATGTCCAGGCTTTTCTCCTGTACATTTGAGTATTTCTCCGTGTGCACTTGAAACAGAAAAGATGGGAAACCCATCTGAGTTTTTTTATTCTGAATAGGCATTTAGTGCTAGACCTAGTCTAAAATGTAATTAAGTTGGTATAAAAAACTGCTTTGATTCCAGTGATTTCAGTATAATACAAAGCACTATATTTTCTGAGGAAACAGATTTTTTATATAAACCAAAGAAAATGTCTTTTCTGCATATTTCTTTATCAATTGTATGTGTTGTATTCATGTGGCAGTGGAAGAGCATTCATTATAGCAACCCGCAGGTATTGCAAGTTTCTTTGGAGTATTTTATTTCTATTTAATATAAAATTATTCCTTCCTAGACAGAAGACTACTCATTGGTATTTCAGTTTTGCCTATCTGAGCTCACATCCTCCCTGGCTAAATTCAGCTGAATTGCTCTTTCTCTCCCTGTTACCTTTTCTTATAGGAAAACCACTCTGAAAGATCCTTCAGGGTTGTTAGGAGTAGTTCCTGGTAACATGCACTGTGGAAAACAGCTTTTACCCACGTGCAGCAGTAGAGTTATGTATATACCTCAGTGAGCACAAATCCCACCTTATGCAGATTTTGGTCAATCTACGGATATCCAAATAATACAAAAATGAAAAGATGGTGGCCAGTCTTACTTAAATGCTCTGAGTAGCAAAGCAGAACTCTACACCAGACGCTAGTTTTCGCTGTGCCGCTTTGGCTAGGAAGAAGATTGCTTATGGGAGGGATGATGAAAAAAGAAATCTTTCCCTTGTGCAAAAATAGATCTGTCAGGATATGTTTATTAAGTGATTACGATTCAGTGATTGCAATTATGGAGGAAGTTACAACTAAATAATAGAGGGTAGGCTAGATGAGGAAAAAATATTAGAAAACTAATAAAGCAATTGACTGATATATAGCAGTTGCTAAATCTTAAACCAATCTCATAACTTTTAAGATTGAAGATCTAGTTTTTCCTTGAAATGTCTGAGTTTTAAGTCTTTTTAATGAATGCTGTTCTAAAACAGATGCGTTACATTTGCTGAAAATAGTATTTAGATAGTTAGAACTGTGTTCTCCATATGAACTGTCAGGATTGCAGACTAAGGACAGTGTGAGATATAGAAATCTTAGGAAAGAGTCAAAATACATTACAGGTATTATTCCATCTGTTATTCATGTCACTAAAACATGAAATATGACTGTTATTAAGTCACTAGCAAAATCTCACTGAGACAGCAGTGAAACCAGGGCTTAATGCTATGTATAAATGAAATTAAAGCTTAAAATTCAAATACCCAAGCACTGTATCTCCTAAGGTGAGTTCTCCTACCAGAAGGCAATATATGAGGTTTTCTTTGTGGCATCTGTCATATTTCTGAAGCCTTGGTCTTTATCTGAACTTTTATCCATTAGATGCAAGTTAACTATTCTTCCTTTGAGGCAGAAAATGGCAAAAGGTTATAGTCAAGGAATTGGAAAATACAGGTCCTCTCTTACAGATTAAGATGAAGGCAATGATTATCTTTTCGGTTTCTTTTCTATTTTTAATGGAAATGACCTGTGGCCCGGTGGGCAGCCGTAGGTAGCTACGTGCCAGGCGACGCCTGGAGCGGGGTGGTGCGTGCGCTGCTGCGGGGCTGCTGCCACGGCCGCGGCCCAGGGTCAAGGAGTACCTGGCTGTCCCCCTCTCCCTCCACTACCTCCTTGGCCTCTGCACTCAGAATGTCAAGCCATAGGACATGCTCCTTAGCAAACAAGTGATTTGGAGTTCCGTCCTTAGTCTAGGACTTTCTGTTCAATATTTCCATGAATAAGTAGGGCCTCGAATAAAGAAGAACGATTTGAAGGAACAGGGATCCCTTGATCTATATAAAGGCAGACTTGTGGGAAATGATCTGAAGTCTTCAGATACATGAAAACCTGCAGGAAAAAGGAAGAAAGTGATCCCTCTGTCTGGGTTGAGTAAGATGAGCAGTTTGGATTTAAGTTGCAATTTGGGAGATTTAGGTTTAGTAGTAGAAAAGAATTGTAACATTAAATGATGAACTGGCATAGATTTGTTTAAACATGGCTATGAAGAATAGCCTGGAGATAATTGATCCTTATGGGTTGCGCAAAGCACAGTTCATAATGATCAAATGAGATAAGATCTCTGTCATTTTGATTTTTAATGATACTGTGACCCTAACATACATATTGGATCACTATGAAACACTCAAACAAGGCATGAATATTACACCGTGTAGGTAAAGGCTTAAAACTGCCTCCCTGTGGAGTACCAAGACAATCCCACGTGAATACTAGGTAGATAGTTTATACTTCTGTTTTCACTAAACAACATTTTTCCCAAGTGTTTTGGCATGAGCATGCCATTTCCAGCTTTAGGCATGTTTACTTTTTTCTAGACAGGAAGAAATGCCACATATCAAGTACAGTGATTTAGATATTTACATTATCATGAAGTCAATAATCCGCAGAAACATTCGTACTGTAGGATTGTGTTATCTTTGGACACAGCAGGATATTTTTGTCCCATGATAATGCTCTTTGTGTCAAAGATTTTTTTCTTCTACTGATTTTTCATGTAATTACAACGGTAATGATTCAAAGATGAGGCAATTTTCAGGAGAGATGGAAAGTGTGTGGGAGGAGACGGTGGAAAGCCATCGTATCTGACAAAGAGCAATTTAGAAAGACTTAGATATATTAGACTTCTGCAATGTATTTCGAACTTAAAATTAATCTATAGCGGTTTATACCTTACGAAGTATAAAAAATCTTTCTAGCAAAAACAACAGTATTAGATTGCATGCTGTGTAGAGCGCAGTGATTTTTTTTCTTATTCCTTGAAAAATGTGCAACATATTTGGGCCATGACCACTATTCATTACTGCTGATTAGAAAAATTACAATAGTAGGTATAAGGACATGAACAGAAATATTAGAAACCTTGGTTGTTTCTCTGTCTAAAAATTCAGTTTCCTCCGTTATTATACGGTCGTCGTCTTGTCCTTACTTGTGGTAGCAGGTCACTCGAGAAGCGTATCCGTGATGCAGGCTTTGAAGTACGTGGTGTCCCACTTTCACTTTGAATATCATAGGATGGTTTCCCCCCCATGCTTCTCTTCAGCAAAACAGAACAGTAGCAGATAACTGCATGAATTAATGTGAGAGATTCTCAACAATTCCTGTCATTTTTCTGCATATACTTTGCATTTTAATTTCCATCATGCAAGTGGAGAGAGGTAGGTAGAAATTTCCCTTATAAAGTGGCATTTTGGTATTTCTTTGACCTCGGAACAGTCATTTTGACATTGATGGTGTGATGCCATTTATCTATTTGATTTCATTTAATGAAAGGAATATCTTCATCAAAAGAAGTTTGCTGTTAAGTGAGCTAGAAAACTGAGCTGAGATCCTAGGAGGGTCAGGAATGGAAGAAGCCAGGGTTATAGAATCCAATTTTAGCCTGAACTTTTTCCAAACTTCTGGTGTTTCAAATGTAAGCTAACATGCAGTGATTTCCCCTTTTTGTGGACACAAAGACCTCTCTTATTCCAAACTAAATTCTGAGCTGTAGCTGATATTCCTGTTAAGTGGGAAATCATAAATATAATCTAGTACAGTAAGTAGAGCAGCGCATGTGTTCACAACTATCATCTCTTATTATATAACCAGAAACGAAGCAACTGTATTAATCAGTTACACGGGTGGCCGTCCAGTCCAACACCATTGGGCTTCAGCAAGGATGCAAGTACCCTGTAAATAAGCACTTGGAAAGTGCCTCCTGGAAAGATGAAGCTTTGGGTCTTTGTCAGCTATGCTAGTGACTGGGCGGGTTTTGGTTTTGTAAATGTGTTATATTTTCTCTCTCCTTGTAATCCCTGAATCAAATCTCTTCCCTGCAGTTCCCAGATTATCTGCTGTGACAATAACAACTCCTATTTCTCATCTCAGTATTAAATTCTGCTTCTAATTTTTAGCTCTCTTAATTTTTATCTCCATGCCTAAAACATAATTTGCTACTTTTGTATTTCAGGCATGAGTAAAATTGCTAAGCAATTTCTGTAGCACTGAAGTACCCAGAACTAACATATGTATCATAGTTGAGTGTGATAGAATATTCCGTTTTGAGTATATATTCTGCTGTATAGAGATTTGTATACAGGGAGTTTCAGGGAGCTGCGAAGCACAATTACTTTTCATTTGTAAATCTGACAAAGGGCAGCTGGGGATCTTTTTGGCTAAAAGGCAAGCTTATTCTCTAGGAAGAATTTTCCTGTTTGTATTCTTTGCCGAGCGCTCCCTGTAAATGAGTGAAATATGTCACAGTGCAGTGTCAGACCAGTGAGCTGCTCTTCTCTTTCTCTGCGTATGGGATATATGCAGAACATGATTTTATTTATTCCCTTGCTAGCTCCAAAATGTTAATGAGTGTATTTTCAACAGAGCTTCCTGTGCTTTGTCTGGTACTTCAAAGATTCACCCAGCAGATGCTGGTAAATGATTTCCCAACTTAAAATCACATTTCTTCTCCTTTTGGTGGGGCTCGTACATGAGTTATATTGATTTTCTGGCCAATTCTTGAACTCCTAAAAGACTGGGAAAAAGGGAGGAGGGGAGCAATCGATCAACCTGCTGATCTGACTTTCGAAAGGGCAAAGCTGATTTTGCTGTTCGTAGGAGTATTCACAGCACCAGGCAGGCTTCTCTTGTTCCAGAGATAATGTTTTCGCTGTTATTTTGTACCCTGTGGTGTCAAGAACAGCTTCAGCGAGTGAGTGAATTACACAGAATTGCTAGATGAAAAATAATAAAGACACCAAAGTGCTTGCAAAGCGTCGATGAGATCGATCGTATCGTGATAGATAAGTTGTATAAGATCTTGGCAAAAACATATGTATATTTCTTATGAATAAATAACTACAAAAGAGAACAATACCTGCACATCCTTTTGAGGACTACAATTAGTATTCTTTTTAAAGATCTTTTCATTAATCCCTCGCATGCTTTCTTATACATCCTCCAGATAGAATTCTTGTATCTTTAATATCAGTTCAAGATAATCTTTTATGCTTGAATATGCAGATAGGGCCAAATGCATTTTGCCAGACTGCTGCAAACTCTATAAAACAGAATAATAATTGAGACACCTCTTCAGCTTTCTGGTCTATTTTTTCTCCAATTACTGCACAGTACCAAATTGACACTAGACTATGTTAGAAGTTAGAGACCTTTTTTCCTAAGATATTTGATAGTTTTGAACTGCATTTGATTTTTTTTATTTTAATATTATAGTAAAAATATTAATGTCAGAGAGAAAAGGAAGGGAGGAAAAAAAAAAGGTCTCTGTAGCATCTCTGAACTGTCAGTTCAGGATTTTGCTGTGTGATCTATTTAGGGCTTGGAGGGGAAAAAAGCGAAACTATCGGAAGCCTTTTCTTTAAACTGTCAGTTGTCTGTTGTGTAGGAACTACTCACCAGGAATGCAGTGCATACTGATGTTGAATATTGATACGTCCTTCTTGCACAGCGCTTTCTGTAGGGCTCCTCACTAATACCAGCTATTTTAAAATCCTGAGTAACAAATGTGGGGGGGAACTTGTTCAGGATGCCAGTTATGGGGTAGCTCTGTTCTGACCCATTCTTCTTAACAAAGTTACTAAAAATTTTGTGTTGCTCCCTTATTTTCTCTTGTCCTATACCTCTGCCCCTATTCTGACCTGCATGTTAAATATTTATTAGGATGACCTTAACTTCTGGAAATACTTCCCACAGCCACAGTCTGTTTCTTTTAAGATAAAGATGTACACATACCTGAAGAAGGCAAGATAGCCTGTTGGGATATCTTCATGTCAGGTAGTATTTCCAGTGTAATTAATTAGGTAACTGAAATGTACTGGATGTATGAGTGTTCTTGAAGGTGCTTGTTTCTCAGGTTATGGTCCTTGTTCATCTCTGTATTGAATATGCAGAAGACTGTAACAGTATTTATTCACATAAAACTATCAATGATTGTGTGAGTTGTATTCCAAGCACAGCCGTGCAGGGAAGGCAGAGGCAAAAGAGTACGAGTTTGTTACTGTAGCAGCAGTTCACAGTCATATTGCTAAAAGTCAAGGGAAAAGTGAGACATGCGAATGTAAGGTGCCGTATTGCCCCATTCTCTCTTTTTTCAGTAACAAGACTAGAGCAGAAAAGTTTCATGGTTCAGCTCCCTCTTTGAGGATTATCAAATACAAGAGCTGATCCTGATCATTGGGTCCTACAGACTTGACTATTTCAATGCACACAAATACGTATGCTAAACAGAAGCACAGTAATTTTTGCTTTAACCAAAAATTCAAGGTCTCGTAGATCTTAATATTACTCCTAGTGACCGGTTAGGCATGTGAGACATGGCCATCTGTTTATCCAAATCAGAACTTGCCTCCCTCTCATTCCAATATGCAGATCCTTTTGCTTCCCACTCTGTGCAGTGAGGCAGCTCTGAGGCCCATGACCTGTGTCCGACTCCAGGGATTCACTGCATCTCCTCATGCAGTTCCGTGGGATCCTGGGACTCGTGCAGCGAGCCCCAGATGTTCCAGTGTGAAACAGGTTTCGTGTTTGCTCAAACACAGTTTGCACCTAAGTCCTCCTCGTTTGTATTGCATCCCTTATACAACGCTGGTGAAAGGTATGGGTTTCCTGCATACTGTAAATAGGGAGCCATAATTTTGAGAAACTGCCTGACAATGTCAGAGTTTATAACTTTTTCCTAATCCCGTTGTATTTTTAGTTTCTTTTCACAATATTTAAGGGTCCAGTGCAGAGTAGGTCAATCAGCTCAACGTCAGTAGACTGTGGCATTCTCCTTGCTGTGCAGAATCGCTGCAAGGAGCCGCTGCAGCCCTTCTTCCTAAATATTCTTGGCTGATCAGGGTAGAGTTGAACTACAAGAGCTGATAGTTAATCTTTTATATAATTAAAGATGATCTGCACTTCTAGCATTTTAATATATTTTTTACCAAAACCCATATAACAAAAAGATGCATCTCTACTGTATTAATTCCAGTCAATTATAAAATTGCAGATGTGATCTTTTAGGTAGATGTTGAAAGGGTGAAGTTATTTATGAGTATGACAAGTGAGTAAGATTCATAATGAATCTAGAGCACATACATTTTAATTTGCTTTCAAATAGTCGTTCAGGGGATCGAACAGCTAAGCTAAGAAACCACAGTGCTTCCTGATGTGCTCCCTATTCTGAAGATGAAAGGAAGAAATAAAGAAACAGTAGCAATAATGGTTTTATTATTTAAGAAATAAATATAATAGTCCAAACATGAATTAAAAAATTTTAATTAAAAACTAAAGCATCTTATAGTGAAAAATAACACTAGATTGTGATTTTAGAGTAGAAACAAAGAACAATTAACAGACCGAATGAATAAAAAGATCAATTTAGCAATAACACATTTCACTGCAAAATTATGATTTATTGATCGTAAAAGTAGTGCCACATCAAACACTGTGATTTCCCATTTTCTCGGACTCCAAAGCGAGTGCTGGGCTCTTTGTGGAGTGAGTCCCTCAGGAGTGGCACTGATAGTATTTTTCTAACTTCATTGAGCACCCACACAAAGAGCCTAAATGTCACAGATGATGCTGATTCACCCAAAAGCAGAGAGACATTAGTGCAGGTGAGAGAAGTGACTTCGTGTTTTAAACCCCGGGAACACCAGCAGGTAGAACTCAGTGCCTGGAGCATGTTTGCCATCAACTTTTCAGCATATTTTAAATATAAACCAGTGTGACTTCTTTTGCTTGCTATTTAATAAAGCAGGGCGAAATGTGTGTCTGCTAGGTTACAGATCACTTCCCTCTAGAATTAGTAGAGGAATTAGTGTTATAACTTGCAGCCTTACAGCGGAAGGTAGTGTGACTAAAATTAAGTAGTTAGAAGAAAAGGATGGATGTTTCCCTCTTCCCTAATTTATTTTTAATATTCAGAAACACTTGTCTTTAAACAAGCAAAATAGTATTTTGAGCAGGAAACCATAGATCACAATCATTAGTTAATGTTGAAAAGCCAAAGCACAATATGCAATATGAAACTTTTTTTTTTTTTTTTTTTTTTTTTACAAATTGAATCATTTTATAACCTACAAACAGGTGGGGGTTTTTTCCAAGGTAATCTGATAACAGTACAGGAAAAGCACAGGTAGTGCCTTTTCTTGTTTCTGATAATTCTGAAAGATATCGTTTACTTAAGAGAGAAAATCACTGCACGAGACTTTGTTAGGAATCTGAAAAGGAAATGAAAGTTGACACTGCTCCCCATGCAGCATTGGTGATAGATACTTGAGTTTGGAAAAAGCTGTATAGGGACATAGATTTTTAGATCCAATGCATCTTTTTGTTGGTTTCTTTGGAAACTAGGGGGAAATTGCATTTTGCTACTGCCTGGCTTGGATCGTTATTAATTGATTCTTTATCGTGAAGCCAATCCAAATATATCTTCAGTATGTCCCTGTACAGGGTTGAACCTTCTTTGCCAAAATAGAAACAGCCAGAAATATATTGGATTTAGACTGGGGAGAAAACTTCCGTATCTAGAGAACTGGATGTTAAAGTCAAGGTCACTTTGTCTTTGTGAAGGTTAAGGGAAATACCGGGGAAATACCGTAACGAGGGCAGCGTGCATTGCTTCTGCATGCGACTGCGTCGCGTGTGTGCCGCTCGGCTAGTGACTGCCCATGGAGCTCGGAAACAGAGGGGAAATTAAAACCCTATCAAAATTTATACTGGGGATTCCCGAGCATTAGCGTGCAGTTGCAGCCTTGCCATAATTGAAACGCAGATGGACCTGGAGCGATTGTCAGTTTTATGAGTTTTCGTTGGAATCTTTTGTTAAAGAATTTTATAATAATTTTGCTTGCTTACGTACGAAAGAAAAGTTTGAATCAGAATTGGCCAGTCCCGCCCTTTCTGTTAAACAATAGTTCATATCCCTTATGAAAAAACTTAATTACAGATGAGATACCACTAAGATACCAAACTGTGCAGATATTCTAAAGTGAGTCTTAAAGTTATTAATACTTTCAAACCATCTGAAGTGTTGCTCAAATACAATGAGGGTAGTGCTCATTAAAATCTGATTATTTCCCTCTTCTTTTTAATCTTTTATACACAGAACATTCAATAAGTAAAGTCTGCCTTCTCCCACCAGTGTTCGTGTTTCTAGTTATCGTATCTTGAAATGCTTATTACTTGACTGGATAGCCTTACTGCATGGGACATTCTAAATATGAAATAATTTTTAAGGAGAAATATTTATTCATAAGAATTGGAGAATTTAATATATTCAGCTTTCATTTTAGAGTGCACCTGGTAATTCCCCTTTCTAGTTAATTTATTCTGCTGTACTAGGGATTTGCTCAGCATTTTTCAGATAAATTGATATATTTTTCAAATTGTCTAATAAGATGTATACTACTTATCTGATTTCTTAAGCCACATGGCTCGATTGAGTTTTAATGGGAGCTGCCCTTACAAGTTATTTGCATAATATGTCCCAAGGTTTAGTTTTTTTTTGTTTCATTTTCCATATTTAACACTTGAGGTAAAGATATTATAAAAACATGTGGAAAGATAGCAACAGATGCCAGTAGTCCTATGATGACATATTACTCATTTATTAAAGATAGTGTTTTACAGGGCTACTGCTGCTAGTCCTTTACTTGAATTCAATTCCTTAATTTCAGATTAGGAAATAATTAAAATCATTAAGTTGTTTCATTCAAAACAAAAGCAGGTATGCATGCTGGAAAATGCACTTTAATGTCTCCTCTGATTGCTATGCACGTTAACTAGGAAGGCAGCCTTGTGTCATTAAGCTGCAGGATAGTTTTTTCCAGTCAGCGCTGCCCTGATTAAGAAGGATTTTTGTGAAAGGTTCTTCACCACTTATAAAAATTATTACAGTAAATTGCATAGTCACTATGCCTGATTAAACATATTCCCAGATAATGTATTTACTTTGAAACCTAGAGCTGGTCCAAAGTTCACTTGGCCTGATTAAGCCTGGTGGAAATCTCCTAAACTCAAGAGTGAAACTGCATCGTCTTGAGGTGAGAGACCTTCACCTAATATTGTGATGCTGCAGGGTGTTGTTAGCAAGCCATGGCATAGGTAGCGGGTACTTTAGCTCCACGAAGACCTCTGCAGCTTGGGGTATGGCCAAACTTCTCGCTCTGTGCTCTAAACTGGTAACTGCTTCAGTACAGTGTTGAAAAGCTGTTAGATATACCACTGCATTTCACAGTGGTGAACAAAGAGTGTACAGGAAAGCCTAATTAATAGATTTCGAACATGTTCTGGAATCCTTAGAATGTGGCAGCTCTAGGCAAAAAATGGGGAATACACTGCACCTCATGGAAATTGCTGATGGAACTTGATGGAAATTACTGGAAATTTCCGTCAAAACCTGATGGAAATTACTGGAAATGGGCAGAGTATGGTATAATTTTACAATAAATTATACCGTATGTCAGTTAAGATTTTATTTGAACTCAGGGAGGGAAACAATACAAGTCTTCAAAATAAACTTATTGTTTATTTATAAACTTTTAATTATATTCCCTGTAATATTTTAAAAATAATTAATAACCTTAATTGTAATCTAGCTGTCCCCTTCACAAATATTGGATTTTTTTTTAACTGTAAATGCCTTTTGTCTCATCTTTTATTTTTAATAGTTCCTTTAATAATGTTACGTTTGCCTTTCTTCTTTTTCTTTTTTTTTCTATTTCATTTGTTTGTTTGTTTTGGCAATCTATGGTTTTGTGCCTTTTCACCTGGGATGAATCAGGGATACCCTGTGCTAATCTAATACATTGATCATTCACTCCCATTACAGCAGAGAGACACTGACAGACCAGACTCGACTGCTTTTTCCTGCTCCTTCAGACGTTACGTTTCTCTCTTCCCTGGAGAACTGTTCCCAGCAAACAAGTCCCATTATAACTAATAACATCCTGCCTATCCCAGCATGCTTTAAAAACTGTGTCAAATACAGATACAGGGCAGTGAAGTTAAAAGCCTCGTCGGTGCTTCCGATGGCTTCAACTGAGAAATGGAAAAGAAATATTCTATCTATAAGCCTAAAGCTGGCTTAGATACTTGTTTCGGAGGATTAAGGTCATTTTTTAGAGAGGCCAGGAAAGGAGGAGAGCTATAAGTTGCCTGATGGTAAACGTTTTTAATATAACACAAGCGGCACTTACTTAAAGAGCTCTTCACCTTTCAATTCCTCCCAAATACTCATTAAATACTCTAGGCTTTCTTGGAGGTGAAATGGTGAGATCAAAATCAATATTTCAGATTTATTTAGTATTTAAATACCAAGGTATATGGCTCTGTTTGAAGGATTATCAGATTTTTCTCTACCTCTTTTTGTTCTTTACTGCTCAGGCAGATAAAGATGTAGCAAACAAAGGAAGTTATCCGGGTCTTTGTCTGTGTGTGAGGGATTAAAAACAATCTAAACTGGTATTAAAATACACATGTATTTCTGTTGCTTTCTATTGGTTATATGTGCAGTTGGTACATATAAATAACAGAAAAATTGAATGGTATTATTCATGAACTTATATATATTGAAAGGAATGCAGAAAATGTCTAGCACTTTAGAAGTAAAGGCACATATATATAGAATGTGTTTTATGTAGTGAAATATCCATCTCTGTGCTACATCTGCCAACAGCCCACCATACACAAATACAGAACTCAGGATGTATTATTTATGTATTTTATTTTGTTTTACATACACTGTCTATATGGTGGAATATTTCTCCTGTGACATGGGCATTATTTTGTCTTTGCAAATCCATTTAAAGTGCATAAACTCTAAGAACAAAGGTATCTCATGTTTGTAATATTCAAGTATCCATTATTTGTTGTCTTAATCATACTTTCATCTCATGACTTAGGTTTCCCACAGACCAGAGAAGGTGTGAGAAGCATTGAGTCTCTGCTTCTATTTTGATTTTCTTTGACCCTTCTTCGGGTTTTTCTGATCTGAAAAATATACAGCGGGCTGCCATATTTTGGAATTCATGTAATGGATGCTTCAAGAAGGCCAACTGCAAAATGTAATACATATCTATAGTTCTTTTCATTTTAAAGAGATTGCAAAAATCTGTATAAACTAAGATAAAAGTAATCCTAGAGCATATTAATTTGTTATGCAATGATGGAGGAAAATGTATGTTTCTTTTAAGGCTTGTATTTATTCTTTTGGTACAGATAACCTGCACAGTTATACAGGATCTACATACCTCTACATTCGATACTAAATTATAAATTCTATATAGACATTAATGTCTGATGAATAGCAAGTAATTATATTGTAATAATACCTGAGAAAAATGGTGTTCTCTGTCCTGAGAAATAGGCCTTATGAAGCCTAAAATTGGTCAGATTGTCAGTAATGCAGATTGGAAGGGATGTCAGGAGTTCATGCAGCCTCTTGTGCAAAACGGGGTTGTTTCCTGCTCACTCTGGTCCGTGGGCTGTGGGGCAGACATCCTCCAAGCCCCATTAATTGCGTCTTAGAGAGGCTGTTGGTCACCGCTCGGCACCGCAGCTGGATTGTCCTCTCCTCCCTCCTTGTTCTCCCATTTTCTTTTTGAAGTGTCCTCACCTGTGCTTTGCAGGGCCTGCGCACATCCTATTCTCTCAAATCCTGGGATTAAGATAGGATTAGAAATACTGATCTGAACAGGAAGGTACTGGCAAAGAGGAAACGGTTCTGTTTTGAGGTCGCTGTAAATGCTGGTTTGGCCTGTTAGGGGAGTCTCGTTCTCTTCAGCACTTCAGTGGCAAGGGCTGTAGATCTGTTTGTTTATTAGGGAGTCACAGACAAAGAATTCCAGTTTGTCCTTGGGGCAGAAAGTGCATAATGTGTTGTAGCTTTTTATATGTAACTTATTATTTATAGAGTGAAGAAATTTATTCTGTAGTCTTAAATTCACTTCAAAAAATCTCCCTCTCCTACAAAGATAAGATCAGCCTTTGTCAGCTTAGCAGAGCTCTCGACCCCGGTTTTCATTCTTGTACCTTAGGCAGTCTTTTAGATATCCTGAGCCTAGCAGATAAGCAAGGCCTTGAACTTGAGTTTGAATTTCTTTAGAAGCCAATGGCAAGAGAAATAAAATAATAGTTGGTCTGCTTGTTTTTGCCTAGGAGACAGGCTTCTCTATTCACACAGCTGAATTCCGCTTAAGCCCGTATATATTGCGTTGTTGAAGCCAAGGCCTGTGGAAGAGAGTTTGAATTATCGTCTCAGCATTGAGTGGTGCCTTGAAGTCGATGGGAGAGGGAAGATAGCACAGCTTGTGTCTGCCCTGTGCGGGGATTGGTGAAGTGGATAGAAGTATTCTGAAGTTAACGACTGAACTGACAGCTGCGAGCAGGTGTCTCCCTGAAAAACCAGACTCGTGCGAGGCTGGAATTGGAGCAAGATTAGTTTTAGTGGAACGTTACGAAACTGTTTGGAATTAAAAAATATGATACCAGTGATATTTGAATTAAACAGATATATCCAAGGGTTGCCTTTGTGTTGAACAATCAGGGTAATGCCAGGCTGATGAAAGGAAATCTCAGTTTCTGAATGATTTGTTGCTTCTTTCAGGCGGGAGAAGTGCTGGTTTTCCGTGGCCCTTTAAGCAGCCAACAAGGGCTGTAAATAGAGCAGCAGCAGTTTCTAATCTAAGCTATCTTTGTTTTTGTCATGCCTGGTAGTCACCGAATACCTAGAAACCAGGGAAAGCCTGCACTTTTCTGAAGAACAGCCAGTGTGTTATCTTTAAATATTATTTAAACGGCCTAGATATAGCAGACTGGCATGAACCTGGAGGCTGTACATTAGCTGATTGAAATCCATGGAATTCTGTTGAATTTGGCTGTGCTTTATCAAGGTGAGCTAACATGCTGCCTTCAAAAGATATGACTCAAAAGGCTGAGGAGTGAGTCCGGCGAATAGAGGAGGACGTGATACTGAGAAGCCCGTTGTCACAGCCCACGCAGCCTCCCTGCGCAGCGGTTCCTTGGCCTTCTCCCAGCTTCCCTCTGAGCGCTGCCTCTGAGGAGCCTGGAAACCTGCCTCTCCGTCACATGGTTAGGCCACTGTCATTTGCAGGATGCTAAGTAATAACCGTGGTGTTCTCAAGACTGGTTTAGAGACTTGAGTCAGGCTAAACCTGTGAGCACAGCAGAGGATTCCTTCCAGTGTTTCATCCTTAATTATGAGTGTCCTGGAGATTTGGTTTCATGTCAGGTCTTAGCATTGCTTTAACATGCTTGTATTTATGCACACCTCTAACTTGTCAGAAAATGTCTGATTTAACTGTGGCATTTATGCTCCCAGCTTCTGCCCTGAGATTGTGTTGTTGAAAAATATTTTCTGAGAAGTCAAGGTAGTGATTGTGAGTTTCCTTTAAAACTTAAATGCGAGCACTCCTGGATGGCATTTCAGTCTCGAAGACAGCTAGCCAAATGACATTGCAGTCTCCCTTGCTGATCCATCAAGACATTCAGAGAGCAAAAGCACATCTCCTGCATCACTCAGGGGATTTCAATCAAATGAGATGTCTGGGAGTTCAGAGCTGTCATAGTAACAAGTGATCCTGCCCTTATCAAGCCTGATCTTGTACTTTTAAAATCTGCAGATTCTTAGATGATAAGGAATTATGGAATTGTGGTGAATATAGGATTTTTAGATGTTCTTCCTGGAGCAGGTGCGCAGTAGGGCTAACTTCTTAAATACCTGCTGCCATTCATGTACAGAAGAAGGAGACTCTGCTGTGAAAGGCTTGTGACACAGGGCTATGAAACTGTTTTGCTTCAAGTTTCTGTCACTATTCCCTTGCCAGATCACGTTTTTCAGAAGGGAAACATAGGCTGCATTTGCAACTTCACTAAATTAGGTTGAAATTTGAATACACGTGGCACCTTGCCATCTCCTCTGGCAAGCTGAGTTTTTATTAGGAGTGCAGTGCAGAGTGGCAGCACCCTTTGTGCTGCGGGTGCAGAGGCATCATCCCGAGCGCTGCGGCTGGCCAGGCTGCGCCGACAAGATCCATGGACTGGTCCTGGCCTCCTGCGTTCAGCCCGAGCACTCAGACTCTCATCCTTGCCTAAACTTCTCAATTTTGCAAATGCCACTTCCCTGCAGTACACCCTCCATTCCTTCCCAAAACCTCCCTTTGTTTAAATAGCTCAAATTCTCTGCCTCAGCTGGATTGCGCTTTGTGCATACCCAAAAGTCTGAGTAGACACGTAGAGATTTTTTGTTCATTCACCTGGTTTCCTCAAGTCTCATGACAATGCAGAGCAAGCTCCGTGGGGTCCTCTTTTCTCTGCCTGGCTGCTGGCAGCTTGAGGAAGTCACTCCAAAAGCTGATGCCAGCAGCAGCCGTGTCCCGCGGGAGACCCTCAAGGAGTGTCTCCCTCCAAGGAAAGTCACAGAGTCCATGACTTGAGTCACTGAACCTGGCTCAAACGGGATGTGCAGCCAGGAAGGGCCCCAGGTTAGCAAGGAATGTGACTGATTCCTCTAGATTTTCTTTTATCCCAGATTTTTGTGGTCTGTTTTGCAAACATGAGCTTTCTTTCCTTTTTTTTTTTCTGTGTATATCTTAGGGGTTTTTTTTCTTCAGAGAGATAGGTAAAGACAATAGAATGTGTTTCAGCAAGTGGTTTCTCTTGAGACTCCTTTCTTAATACCAGCAATTCCCCTTTGTGTGAGGTTTACTTCTCTTTTAAGCACACACACATATATCTTTCTACCATTTTTCCATTTTGTTTCAAAACGTAGATGTTTTCCCAGTTCCCATCTTTATGAAAGACATATGAAAGGAAGAAATTGCATAGGTAAATAGTAAATAGAGTGCAGTTAGAAGGAAATTGCACTATAGCCCAAGTACCTGGGTAATTCAGAGGACCTTTTTTTACCATTGTAATTGCCTGCCTGTGCTGTAAGTAACAGCATGGAGGCAATCAGAATTCTTGACACTTCCTTCTTGGCCTTTTCATTCTTTTTCTTTTTTTTCAACCTATTCGGTAAAAAATTGTAGTAAGCCCAGTCTGTTTTAGCTTTAACTCAGGCACATGTTCATAACCCCCAGCCCATCCGTAAACACAGTATTTGCTTTTTTTTTTCTCCTGTTCATTTCTTTACCTGAATTCCAGGTTAAAATACTTATTTTATTCAGTATTCAGTATGTTTTTTAAATGTATATTCTAAGAAAGGAAGCATAAAGAGAAGCAGCGAGTACAAACGCCGCAAGAACCCCGCGCTCCCGCTCAGCGGAACCAGCAGCAGCGCTGCCGGGGCAGGGCCGCGGCGGCATCAAGCTTCAGGGTACGTTGGAAGGATGAGCTAACCCGTAACAGTCCATCCGTCCAGGTCACTGTCCTGCTCTGAATATCTAACGTAGTATTTCTGCTTGGTTCTTGGCCCTCCCTGTCAACCGCTTCTATACCGCATGGTGATGGCTATATGTTAATAACATATTTTGTCTTTGAGTTCAGTTTAGTTGAAATATTGGGCCAGAAAGTAACTTGTGCCTTCCTACGCTATTCCTTTGGGTCATTTTTTATTTATATGACCTACCTCTGGCTTTAACTAAGCCCAGTGAGCTTTGGAATTGAAGGATTAGGAATAATAATAGCAAATAAAAAGCATAAATGTATTTTCATGTTGCTAGGTACTTCATGTGTCTCTTGTATTATCTGGTAAATAGCCTTAGGCGTACCAGCAACTTACTGAAGAAATGAATGGAAAATATGAAAACAGTGATTATGTTATAAAATCCAAAATTAAAAGACTATTGTCATTTCTTCTTTTACGTCTTTTCTCTAGATTCTGTAGGCACTGTCATATCCTGGACTGCTTTTATTTACTATAGTTCTGTAGTTAACAGCTGTAATGAGAGATTAAATGAGATTTAAATGTAGCTGGTGTTGTGTATCTTGTTTGAGAGCAAAAGACTTTCCTGTAGAATAGACTCTGTTTTGCAGGGCATCTTCATCCAAAGGGCCCCTTTACCCAGTCCATTGAGTGAATGACTCCATGGGCTGCCAGTGTGCATTAGATAGGGACCTAAATAACAGACTAGACAAAAAGATAGATGGGATTTTTATATGAGCCTGATTCTCCACGTATAAACTGAGTAGAGCCTAAAATTCACTCATGACTCTCCACCACGCTACTACATGGTGATTCGGCATCGCCTTTCCCCTCCACGTCGCCCAGTCCGCCTTTTCAATTAAAATAAAAGGCTGCCTATTCCTGCCAAATTTGACAAGTTTAGAGAGAACACAGAGATGAGACTGTCTGGGAGAAAATCTTCTGAATTCTCTTTCCCTGGCTGCACTTTTCCATTTGCAGAGTGACTGGCCCCGTGGCAACTGGCAGTTCTGGTTATTAGAAATGGAATTAAGATTTAGACTGAAAGCACAAATGAATCAAACAATATATCTCTGTATTTATAGTACTGTAGCATTGTGTGGGACTTCTAAAGTCACTCATAAGAAAATCCATATGTACCTAGACAGCAGCATGCATGTATTGTGGTGAACATGGTGTTTGTAAATATCAGTGCACTAGGTAGGTGCAGAATTCATCCAAAATGGAATATGCGTTTTCCATGTACTGCATACATCCTGGGAGTTAATTTGCTGAGTTCAAATATGAATTAATAACCTTACAATTGAGTCACAGAATATTTTAATTGTATTATTGATCCGTAACTACTGCAAACAGGCACCATATTGATTTTGTTTACTATTCATAATGATTGCACAATCTTTTTTGTTAAATGCAGCTTTTCTTAAATTCTATATAAGTTTTGAAAATATGAAACTGGAGAAATGGATAAAGCTTACATGGGCCTACAGGAAGCAATAGACTTGATTTTGTTCACAATGAATGCAGTAACTTTGATTTTTTTTTTTCTTAGACTCATTTTTTTTTCCCACTCCTGATATTTACCATGAGAAATAAGAAGACATTAGTTTTTATTGCTGGTACTTGCTTACTGCACCATCCATGGTGGATCCTCTTCATCTGTATACTGTGTATGAGCTGGAGAGACTTGTCTGATTCATTTCTAGAGCAAGAAAATGAGATGCGCTCCTACAAAGATACTGCACTTTTTTTTTTTTTCCCTGAAGTCACAGGTGTCTCATGTTTTTATCCTGTATTCACTGTATTATGTGTCCCCAAAGATCACGGCTTTCGTTGCCATGTGCTGTGAGGGTGTCTGTACTGGAACTGCTGGGCTGGGAAGGATGTGAGGCAGTTGCCAAGTTCTCTCTAAGGGTGTAGGTGCGGGGAGGAGAGGGCCCCTGGCTATAACATCTTTGCTGAATTTTTGCTTACCAAAGTTCAGAGTTGTCCTCAGGTGGCTGTGGTGGGTCAGCATTTTTATCGTACCTGCCACTGTAGGTGTGCAGGGATATTAGCTTGCTAAGAAATAGCTTTTTCTTTTTTTTTTTTCAACTCTAAGCAAATTAAGAATATAATAAGCTCTTTGTACAGTGAGGAGCAGCAAGCTCTGTGAAATGCAGTAAGGAATTGGTTGTGTTATTCCAATTTAGTCATATACTTGAAGAAGATCTAAGATGGAGAGGAAATAAATCCAGGTATTAAACCCTAGCCTTCATGTTCCAAAATTGTAAGGTTATGGTGGTTGTTCTGTTAAGTGATCTTTTTATAAAGTGTCTTGGGATCTTCCATAGGGAAAAAAGAATTTATGTCATTCTGTGTTAAATTCAGAGATAGCCGGTGGTTAGTTTCTTCTTGTTCTTTCTCACTGTCTTCCAGGATTCCATTTACAGTATATGAATGCCAGGCACTTCATCTCTCTGTGGTATGGAGAGGGATGAATCTTAGCATTTTGATTTTGAAGTCTGTTATTCTGATGACGTGTCACGGTGCTAGGCTAGTCACGTATTCCTGAGACTACACTAAAAAGAAGGCTGAATTTTTTCTTGCTGTTTTTAATTGTAAGCATATATGTACCTGCATATACACGGCCTGATTGCCAGTCCCATGGGCAAGCTGGGGACTGAAGGGGAAGGGAGGCTGCGCTGATATTTCCCCTCCAGCAGCCGTCTCAGCAGGGCTGTGCACAGACACGGCTGGAAAAGTGGGAGCCACTTGAGCTGCTGTTGCCCATGCTGTGCCTGTTCGGTGAATAAATAGGTTGTCAATCTAGCACTTTAAACAAGCACTTCCTTCTTTTTTTAAGCTAGCTTTTTGACATTTTCCATTAAGCATACTGTAATAGAAAAGATGAGTAGAGTTTTTTCTACACACAAGGAATAGTAACCTGCCTGCTTAGCGTGAAGAGCCCTTTTCTGCACAGCGACTGAGCGCTTCGCACAGCAGTGAATCACTTCTCAAGGTGAGATTTGATAGCCCTTCTCCCTGGCTCCCAGGGGCTCCTCGCTGTGGCTCCCGTGCTGTGCGAGGAAGCCCACGGGACAGCCGGGAAGCTATACCCAAGTCACCCTGAGCTAGGCTGCAGAACGACCACAGCCTTTAATGGAGATGCTGTCTGCCAAGCCCGTGGCGTTGGGACATGCAGAGGATTGTGCGTGTTTCCCGTGTCCCCTGCCCTGCTGGGAGCCCTGAGCAGGTCAGAGCCTGGTGGTTCCCAGGTGCAACCCGAGGTGCATCCGTGGCACGAGGAAGTGCAGCTGCTGCGTGGGCAATGCGTGTTCATCAAGAAAATCTTCAGTATAGATATTCAGACTCCAAACTTACTATTTGTTTAATAGATGGTAAGGGAGATGGTTTGACTGTGTAGTTAATGAGCTTTTAGAATAATTTGTGGTCTAACAGACTATAATGTCGCTATTTGTCCGGAGAAAGAAAGACCTGTGCAAACATGGGCACATGCACACGTGTTTGCACAAACATCCACACTAAGCACACAAAATAATAGTTCACCATGTACTGAAAGCTAAATCCACTAATTTAAATAGACTTTCTAAATGGAAAAAAAAATTACTAGAATAATTAGAGCATGCTCTAGCTTTATTCTTCTATTTCTTTCCTTCTTTCTGATATTTATGTTTTTGAACAGAGTCTCTCTTTGGATGGCCACAGTTGAATGAACTCGATAGAGGTAGCGTAGTGTTTCCTAGCAACACCATGTCCGTAGCAGTGGTGCTCGCTTCCCTCTTTAAGCTAAAAGCAAAGTCATGTCCATTAATCCCCAGCTGCACATAAAACTTTTCAGAGATTTCTCTAGCTCCCCACTGTTCATGTTTTCATCTTGCTCGTGTGTTGAAAAGCAAACTGCTACTGCGATTTCTCTCTCTTCAGTGCCTCAGTCTAAAGCCAACTGTGTGTGTATATTCACGTTTAATGTTTGCTTTTCTTTTAAAACAAGTAATTTGTCCTACAGTGTGATGCTTTCTTTTGTACATTATCAATGTGGCCATTCAAACAACCTGACAAGCCAAAGAGATAAAATAAATGCCTTGAAAATATATTCCGTCTGCTGCAAAGTAATTGTGAGTTTTTACAGCTAAGTAACAGAAAAATAACCTCTTTTTTTAATGGAAGGAGCACTGTTTGTTTGTTTGTCTTTTTTGGGGGGGGTTGTTCTATTTTTTAATAATAACAGCTATGAACTAAAGCTTCTAGGGCTTGTTTCTGTATACTAGTAGTTTTTCTGTGTAAAGCCATCTTGGCCCTGCTCTAAAGAACACTTTTTTTGCAGATAGGCTGAGGTTTTGGAGGTCTCAGTTCAACACCATTCAAAAGCACAGTATTGATTTATTTATTTCTTTTCAGAAGCTTATGAGAATTACACTTAAACTGACTGTGGCCAAGGGCCACCTATTCCTGTTAAAACTCACATAGTCACTATGAACTTAGGAGTTAATAGCGCCCTGAGGCAAGTAGGAAGGGCCCTTGGCCTAGGGTGAGACGAGGCTGTGAGCGTGGCAGGGTGCAGAGCCAGCCCTGCTTTCCCACCCGCCAGGTCCTGCAGGAGCTGCTCCCGGGTCAGTGAGACTTTCCTCCAGCGTCACCCGCTTGCAGGGAAGGCAGCTGCAGGGAGGTGGAAGAGGCACAAACTCAGCTGTGGTTTTCTGAACAGAAAAGCACTTTCAGGCAGCCTAAATTAGTGCTTTTAGGGATGCGGCTCAACCTTTCAGCACTTGTACTAGTATGAAAGTCGAGCTAGTTGGAAAGTTGCTCCTGTTCCCTGTCACCAGAGACCAGGGGGCACAAGGCAAGGTACTTTGTCTTCGTCTGTCTCCAGTGCTGTGCGTTTGAAGTGGTGCTATTCAGAAAAGGAGAACATATTCAGTTGCTTTGAGGATATTTCTACCTTTCTCCCTCCCTCCTGATGCTCTGCGAGGGTGCCCCGTAAATTCCTCGGGGCTCTAAAAATGTCTAGTAAGAGGGAGGGCAATAACTAATAGTGGCAGCTTGAGGTGAGGGTGGTGCTGCTGGGGATTGCTGAGGCTGCAGCAGGTCTCTGCCCGTCTCTGCTCAGTCCGTGACCCGTGACTGCTGGCAGAGGGCAAGTGAGAGAGGGGAAGCCCTGCGAGCACTACCGAGAAGAAATCTTCTGCCAGAGAACAGCAATGAGATTAATTGTTCCATGTTTTGTGACCGAGTGTGGATGGCAGAATGAGACTGCACTCCCAAAACAGATGAGAGATGGGGACCCAACATCTAGTGTCATCGTGGCAAGTCAGCCTTCCCCTTCCCGCTCAGTATAATGAAAAGGTGACATGAGAGTGCTGTGGCAGGAGTATCAAATCTTTTTCTCCTTTACAGACAAATGAAAGGAATTTGTGAGGATAAGATGTGATGTGTTTGAAGGGTTACCAAGGCTCCGTGCACCTCGCAGGATGGAATTTGATTTCCTCACCCTTTTTCTTAATGAATATTCGCTGAGATGCAGTAGGACCTCCTGAGATCGATTTAGCTTCAGGAAGAAGAAAAACAAGTCAAGTCCTGTGGTTATCCCTGGACATTTTGTTAGAACATAGAAGCACCTTAGCAGAGTGACTAATTCAGTTAGTTACCAATTCAGTTCTTGGTGTATAGTAAGGTCATATCCAAAGTCAGTTCAAGTCATTTTGGAAAGGGATCTCTCTTCTACAATATTTTTTAGAAAATATGAAATATTACATCATAACACAACAGTATTAAGTAAGTAGCTCTTCTAAAGTGACTGCTAGAGAAGGAAGATATTTTTGAAACAGGCTGATTACATGTTTTATATATTTGGTGTTTAGAGAAACTCCGGAGAATTATACCATGCCCTGCATGAAAGACACCCTGAACACTGACTTGCTTGTTTAAGACTACCTTCCTCTATGTGTACAAGCACATATAGAGGGAAAAACACAAGGCTATGTCAGCTGACTTGTTTCTCTCTGCTGACTTCAACTCAAAAGCTGAAGTTTTTCAGGGTTCTTTCAACTTTTATTGTGGCTGACAGTATGACTCATGCTTTCTTAAGGCTTAAGTCTTAAGGGCTCATTTATTTAAACTATCCCTTTTCTTTAATCTCTTTTTTAACCCTAGGCTTTTGGCTCTGGAGCAAGTAGAGTGTCCCACCAGCAAGAACAAGACTTTTTGTTTGCACAGTAATATTGTGTGTGAAGTCTGAGTGTTGCTATGAATAAGTATGTCTTGTACTTATCTTCTTCATTTCTTCAACCAGATGGCTGCCCTGATTTGTGCAATGGCAATGGGAGATGCACCCTCGGCCAGAACAGCTGGCAGTGTGTCTGCCAGACCGGCTGGAGAGGGCCTGGATGCAATGTTGCCATGGAAACTTCGTGTGCTGATAACAAGGATAATGAGGGAGGTGAGCAAAAGTCTTCCAATTCCCAGTCCCTAAAGCGCACAAGGTTATGCACACTCTCTTCATGAGTCATTCTACTTGAGAAGGACTTCATGTGCCGTGCTGCTGTCAGGTACTGTTGTTGCGTTTCTTTCGAAACAAATCAGGCTGGGAGAGTTGTATCCTGGTGGAAGGATGCTGTGACCTGGAAGGCCTGCTCTGGAATCATGTGGACTCCCTTCCAGTATTGATTGCTTCATAGACAGTGGCATTTACATGAGCTGCAACTATGACCCAGTGCACTAGAATTGTTATGCGGGCTCTTAGCCCATGTGAATTGCAAAATAACTTTGTGGTTACATGCGTGCAAGCATAGCAACTCATCTAGTGGATGTTTTTAAACATTTTTTTTTAGCCTTGTACTAGAGGCCAAGGTCATGCTGGCATATACACAGCCCATATATATTTTTGTAGCTTGTTGTCATATTTAGTGGTTCATATGTCAAAATCTAAAGGGCCGAGTAAGCTGTGCTGGCCCGTAAGGTTCTGAGATGCCAGGCATTCTCTCTGCCTGGCATACCACTGTTAAATACAGGTTTCGTTCTGTGTTTACCTTCACAAATGCTTTTAGTTTGTCTTGTTTTCTAGAGCCTTCCATGATATACTTGTTGATGCTGTGCTAAAAGCATTTCTGAACAGTTGTGCTGTTGAACAAGATGGCTTGATAACTTTCCTCTCATTTTTTTTCAAGTGGCTTTTTTATATCTGTCTTTGCACTGTCCTTAGTAGGTCAGCAAGTTCTATTCAGTCTGTTCATCCTCTTTTGCTCCTCATTAAGAATCAAGCATCACACAGTTTTCCTCTTTGAGACTCCTTCACTCTTCTTTTGCCAGTAATTAAAGAGCTCCACTGTTGCTTGCTGATTATTAAATGTTTTATAGTAATTTCTAAAACAGCAGAGAAATAGTCAACTTATTTAAATTATTGCTTTTTCTGGTAAAATTGCTTTGAGATGAGTGCTTAAATCTATGGTAAGTTTCAGCTTGTAGGAATTGTTCAGAGTTCTGAAACTGAAAAATAGTTGGGAGCATTTGGTTTTGATTATGTGATGCTATGCACGTCTAAGCGTTGTCTGTTTTAGTTTGAATATCCACTGTTAGTTCCCTGGCTTCAGATTTACAAGCAATTAGTGTTTGCAGAACTGTTTAGAGAGGCAGGGCTGATTCCAAGAAGTTGGAATTCACTTTATTCACTTTATAAGTGAATTGTAAAGAGCAAAATCAAATTGAAAAGTTACATTATTTGGGGTCTGTTTTTTACCGTTGCCATTTAGTTATGCAACAAAACACACTAAACTTGTGTAATTGTGCAAGAAATTTGAAAGTGAACTACTTAGGTCTGCACGTTCTATCAGCTTTAAAGATGATCACCAGATTTTCCCCAAAACAAGAAATGAATTTTCAAAACACTACCAGATGTGTAGAATGTAGAAGTTAACCTAAGGAAGATATGTTTACATGGAGAGCTATTTGTTTGCTTATGCAAGACAATGAGCTACCCTTACAAAACACAAGGAGACAGAGAAAAATTACTTGATTAGTGAGACCCTTCAGCTGTTCATCTCAATTTAAAATCACAAACCTCTAAAACTTTGCTTACAGAAGACAGATACTAGCCCACCAAGGTCAAAGAATGTCAGATATATCTGCTGCACATACAGCAGAGGGATAGTATTCATCAGCGGTGCTGTGCAGGGGGTTTGCATTTTAGTTCACCATTGACATGAAGGAGAATAGCTTGGCTTTGATTGACCGCGGGAAATAATGAACTTAGAAAGTTTGCCAACTATCTCATCAGTTTTATTCTTGCTCAGTATTTCCTGAATGATCTTTTCATTTGCACCATTACGAAAAGTGGTAATCAATTATAATTGTTTTGGGTCATAATCTAGTCTATGAAAACATGAAAAATTAGATTTTGAAGGAAAAAGAACATTTGTGTATTCTCATAACTATAGAAATCTTCATGGGAAAAATTAAAAGGGTATACTTAAAAAGTAGCTTTTTCTATTTTGAAATTATTTTCTAGAACTGAGTCACCACTTTCATCACTCATGCATTTGTGTATGAAGAAAATTTTGTGGAGTATTATATGGATACTCTTTATGCCTGTCTATATTTAGAGTGATACCTACATGACCCTACTGCTACACTACTACTTTGCTTGACAACATCTCCAAGACTCCTCGAGCAAAGTCAAAAAATCATAGTAGAGAGCATAAGAGGCAGCAATTCTGGCCACAAAGGACATTCAATCTCTATCTATACAAAAATGTAGCGAGAGGCAGAAATATTCACCCGTTTTGCCACTGGGGAGCTGAAGGCAAGAAGGATTAAGGGCAGAGCTTTTAAAAAGCTCTCGACACCTGGATGGTGAAGTCAGATTTTTCCAAAGAGCCGAGCTAGATTACTGCTTGCTGCTTCTCATGGGAGTGTGGGTAGTATGAAAATCTGCCCCTGATGCCAAAGTTGGAGTGACCTATACATTTTTACAGGGTACTTTTTATGATGAAATTAGAAATCAACACTGACATCCTGAGTCTTAGCTCAGTGCTTGAATCCTAAAATCGTTATTGTTCATTATTAGTATCACCATCATTATGATTCTGTAGGATTTTTCTGAGAGAGTTCGTGCGGTGTGTTCAGTACCTGTTCAGTTAGCTGTTTCTCCACACTTTTGTAAGCTTTACATTAAAAAAACAAAAACCAAAAAAAAACAGAATACCCCTTGAATCAGTGGCACTGTGTGATGTGCACAGTGCATGTGCTACAAGCCGAGGGTCACAGGCTGCATTGCCCTGCCAGACTCTTCTGATGACTTTGTGAATTTTTGCTAGTTTTGTTTGTTTGATGCTTACTTGGGCTTTCAGATTTCTTTGAAATAGCACAGTCTTTTACAATATACTCTCTAAGGGGAGTGTCATCATCATTCATATCAGCTTGTCAAATTGTCAGTCACAAGAGCTACAATAAAAGTCAAAACTAAATATAACTCTAATCCCTTAATACTTAGGCTCACGGAGCGCTCTCCTGCCTTTGCCTTACGCCGCATTACTCTTTGGTAGCCGGCTCACTACACAGCTGGCCAGGAGCTCATCTTGTGCCCTGCATGTTCATTGAGGGAGACAACAGGGGTGTGCAGGAGGCGGGGGAAGGCAGCCGTGTGTGCAGCCTGCTTGAACATGCGTCTTTATGCAGTTGTAACTCTCTAAAAATGAAAAAGTAAAACTAAGTTCTGGCATTGGATGGAGCTGCAAACTGTATTATTAAGAGTCAATTTAAAAGGCAGAATCCAGGACCACTGTCTCAAGTCTCACATAAATGGTGACACTGTTGCCAGTTTTCCTTTCCTCCCGGTCACTCTCTCGTATGAATGTCAACAGACTGTTTATGCAGCAAAACAGTGAACTCATTTGCGTAAGTAATTCTGGGGTAGTATTAAAGATGCAAGCTATTATTTTGAAAGAGTAAGATGAGTACCAAAAATATCCACATATTTATATTGTTAAAATGCAGTTGCTTAAGTATGTGACTGAAGTGCAACAGTAATTTCTGCCTTCTGTCCTTCCCCAGGTGGCAGCAGATTTAAGATTTTTGCACTTGTCCCTTGTTCAGACATTCACATTGCAAATCTGTCTCACAATCAGATTCAGATGTCTTGGGCCGAGTCTTCACTTCATGGATGTAAAGAAGAGGGCTGCCGCTGACTGTAAAGAGATTTTGATTTGTCCTTTTTTCCCTTATCTGCCATGATATGACTTCCATACTATAGTTCAAAAGGAGAAAAATGAAAGATTATACTTAATATTTGCTTTCAATTTTAGATTAATGCCCCTTAGTTGGTTTACTCGTAGAGGTGGCAGATTTTTCCCTGTCTTGTGAAGACTTACAAATCTTCATTTTAAATGAGTTGTCAGTGTGTATCACTCTCATAAACGGAGCGGGATTGCAGAGCAGGAAGAGAAGAGAGTGTTTCGAAGGACCAGAGCTGCTTTCTCGTCTTAGGCCTCCAAGTACTGCAAGGCTTAGCCTGGGACATTGACCGCTGTTTGTTCCTGCCATCACACGTTCAGGCTAGATACGTGCTTGAGTGGGTCTGCATTATGAACCTGTTTCCATTCACTGTGGAGCATAGGCTACCTTGCAGAAAAAAAACTGCTAAGACTCTTTTTCTTTTTTTAATTTTAAAGAAGAAGACCGACTAAAAGGTAAGGTATTTGGTGCAGGGTTCCTTTTTAAGATTTTTAAAGGATCTTAAGTATTGAAATACTGGAAAATAGAGTATTGGAAAATACTTAACTTTTTCAAAACCTACTTAGCTTTTGAAAGGCAATTAGAAGTAAGATTTTGTGGAATGGAGGAAGGTATGCTAATTTCTAAGTTTATCTTTCTTTTGACTTATTGCGTAAGGAAACAACTGCATGGGGATATTTATAGCCTTCTTTCTACAATAAGCATTTTGTAATACTTTGATTGCTCCTAAATTATAAAATGCTTCTAGTCTCTCAGAAGGGTCTTTATTAAACTATGATGTATGTTTACTAGACCTTAGACCTTAATGTGTCTTCAAGAAAAATCTATAATGTAGTACAAAGCAAAAACTGCATGCCTTTTTCTAAAGACTAGTGTTACTGAATGTTGGGTGCAGCTTGTACTTGGAGCTCAAGTTTGAAGGATCTCTGACCCAGAATTGATGGGATAATTTGAGCAAAGTATTTAACTAAGAACTGTGGCCTCTATGGAAGCAGCCTTGTCAGGAGTCCTTGTCAGGAAACCACTGAGCTGCTCATTCTAGGCGTTTCTTTTCCTCCTTTCTTTCAGTTATCTGTCCTTGTCTTATAAAGCAGGAACTTTCCACTGGTTTTCCTCTGTGCTTTGTACGACAGGATCTGACACAGTCTTACATGACTGAGCCCAGCAGAACTGTTCTGTTCTGCCCCCAAGACAGACTGTGCCTGTCCTATACGAGGAAAAAACTATCCAGATTTGCTTCTTTTTCGGGAACACCCCAAAAGGTGACCTTGTCGTGTGAACCCAGAGCTCTAGGCAGGGCTGCAGCCAGCCCAGCTGGGCTCGGCCGAAATGCAGCAGACGGAAGAGCGAGCAGGGCTCAGGTAGGCAGGGCCGTGCACTGTGCTGCACCGTGCTGCATCTCTCGAAACTTTTGCTCTCTTCTCCCTTCTGTACCGCACTCCCACCTTTCTCATCCCTTCATATGGATTCTGCTCATTTTTGTATTTTTTAATTGATGAAGGCAGCTAGGTGGCATTATTTCAGATAAAAAAAAAGGGGGGGGGAGATGATGCAAATTTATTTTTAATTCAGATTGTTTAGTATTAAAGTGGAGAGAATAGGTGCAGTCAGATTTAAAAAAGATGTTCAAATTCTTTCATTGCACAGATCACACTTCTCCTTCCAGGAGTAATGATCTGAACTAAAACAGGGCAGGGGAGGAACAGAAACAACTTAGGACAGTCGGTACAATAGACCGCTCTAAATTGAGCAAGATGTGGTTTTCCTTGTTTGTTAAGCAAACTTTTTCCTTTTTTTTAAAAAATACATTTTAAGTTGTTTCCTTTTGTCTTTGCAGAGAGGGTTGTACCTATCTCAGAAGGTGATTTTGTCCTTCAGTTTGTTACTGTATAACACAACAAAAATGCAGTTGGTGGTAGTTCTGTTTGGTACATTAGGTTAAAGATAGCAAACGAGGAAGTCAGCTATCTGCTCCAGTGTGGATTCTGTGCAATTGAAGAGCAAAATACCTCTCTAGACAAGTTTGCTGTCAGGACAGTGCACTTGACTGACTGAAAGGCTGTTTATTTGTGCTATCTTAGAAAAACTCATCTCTGAAATTAGACAGAAAGAAAATAGAAAAGGAGAAGTGTCTTCCTGTAATAAGCATTTAGGAAAAAAAGTGTTTTTAGAGAATTACAAATCCTATGACTTGATACTGCATCAGGCTTGTGACATTTAAGATAATACAAGTATTTCACAGCACAAAAGCAAATCATGTAATTTAGCTTGCCTCAACAAGCATTGCCGCAGCAGGGGGCTCTAATTCAGCACAGACAAAAGATTTTATGAAGTTCTCAGTACAAGTACCCAGAGTATCCTTGGTACAGAAAGCCTTCCCTGCACGACACTCAGCTTTAGAGCATTTCATGTTGCAAGTACTTGATACCTGTTGTGGATGGGGTCCAAAGTGAGCTATATAAACTCAAGTATGGAATCCGGATCAAAACTAGACACTAGATAAGTTTGGCAAGAGCTGATGAGTGCTTATTTGCAATTTTGCTAAAATTTCACATTAGCCTCTAAACGTCTTTACGCATATTAACCCCTACTGTCCTCATAGGATACGTTGCTACAATAATAGTGTTTTATAATCCATGGAGAAGACAAAGCAAGAAATTCAGTGCTCACCTAATCCAGAATTTAAAAAGTGATCAGCTGCTTCATAGGTATCCATGTGTACACTGGAAATGAGAACATTTTTTTAAGACTGCTTTTAGCTTGGAGCCCTCTAGGACATCTCTAAGTGATGTGTGGTTTGAAGCTGGAGAATCAATAATCTGCTGGTATTGACAGGTCCTGCAGGACTACTGAGAGCTCAGTGCGGGGCTGGATCACAGATGCAGTTGTAGTAGTTTCTTCCAGCTGGCACTCTTAAAGGATGATGTTTTTCCCAACTGCAGGAGCTCTGGGCAGTGCTGGAGTCTTCTGAGCAGGCAAGGGGAGGACAACCGGTAGCTCCACTGGAGTCCTATTCCAGGGTACTTAAAATTCTGCCGGAGGAGTGTATTTTTGGCATTCAGAGGGACACTTTGCTTACAGAAGCCCAGGTTCATTCTCCCCTTCTGCCACAGCTTGGCAGCTCATCCTAAAGCATGAAAACACAGCCTTGCTGTTTATGGTTTATGGTTCTGAGAGCTTTCGATTGTGCCCAGGGTCCGTGGTACAAGTCTGTGTTGTAATGGATGTCCTGAGAGTTGAGAGAGAGGCTTTCCAGCTCGGCTGAGATGTAGGCTGGCATGGGACGAGAACGTCTCCTTGCTGTTCGCACCAGGAGCTCGTCAGGGATTACTTTGCCTGTTGCATGCCAGTAGAGCTAACAGCAATTAGCTACAGAATTGAAAATTTGCACCAAGCACAAGGTAAAGCGTCCTGGTAATATGATGTGCTTTGTTGCAGAGTGGTTTACCTGCGGTGACAGTCCTGCATGCAGTTTAGCGCTCAATTAAAGTATATCTGTGTTGGCAGAGAGAAGGCCTACTCCTCTCGTAATCTGACAGAGCATCTCTAATTCTGATCACCTTGGGTATCTTAATACTACACATAATTAAAATCGGATCATGATAAATTAACTAATTTGCCCTTAGAGTGATCAAAGACCCTCTTGCCCTCAGGGCTCATAGTAGTTGCTGCTCTTCCCCCTTCCAATTTAATCATCAGTCTGAAATGTTTATTAAAAATAAAATATTTCCCACAAATTATGCTTGGAAAGTCACCAGCTCCTGGAGCTAGTGAAGTGTAAGGTTGCCCTCTGCTGAGTGTGTGCTAAGGAGTTTGCAGTTGGAAACAAATTGGCCCCAACTGGGTGCAGGAAGCCAGTTGCTCCAGTGGGTCTCTTATCACTCAGGCTGATTCATTCTAACGCTTGTCTTGAATTGGTCTTGTAACAAAACCTGCCAGGGTATTGGAGAGGATATGGAGAAAACCATGCTGTCATCCACGCTCCTCAGTTTCCTTGCCTGAAGAGCGTGGCTTGGATTGGCTTGGATTTTGCAAAGGTACCGCAAAGGGAGGGACGTTGGGGTGAGTGGTGGTGGCAGCCGCTCCTCAAGGCACCCAGACCCAGCTCTGTGCTGGGGGCTGGCCAGTTCTGGAAAGGCAGCTCTTGAAAGACATCATACTCTGCCTCTTGTAATCAGAAATATATTCACTGGGGAAGGAAAACTTGACAGTGAGAGGGGCTAAATGCATTAGCAGTAAAATACATTGCTATTTCTACTGTGTGCTGTTTAGGCCTGGAAGTGATGTTCAAGAGGAACACGATGATAAAGCGATCTTTAAATATGGTGTGTACAAGTAATTATGTTACTTAAGTGTGATGCTTCAAAATTTTGCCTTTCGCTGAGCTATTAAGTCTGTAAAAAAGTTTATATTTTAATTCACAGAAGGTCAAGATCTCTGTGTATCCATTAGCAGAAGTGAGGTTTTTCAAGAGGAGTACAATGTTGCTTGATTTGTTTCTGAAAAGATTTGGAAATTCAGAAGAACCAAGGAGAGCAATGAAGAGCTAATCTTGTGCTGCCTATTTAAATCAGATCCAAGTTTCCGGTTTCTTTCTTCTCACTGAAAGCCAAGTCAGGACTTCTTTTGGTCTGAGATCGTTGGAAGAGGTTCAGCACCCTCACACAGCCCATGCACTCTCTTCTCTTTAGTGCTTGGCATTTCAGAATGCTACTAACCGGCTACTTCAGCCTCACATACTATGAAAAGCAACAGCAGGTTGGTGAGGCTAATGGTGAGGTTTCTATCATTGAATTAACCATATAAATAATTCAATATGCCTNCAGAATGCTGCTAACCGGCTACTTCAGCCTCACATGGGTGCTATGAAAAGCAGCAGTAGGTTGGTGAGGCTAATGGTGAGGTTTCTATCATTGAATTAACCATATAAATAATTCAATATGCCTGAGGAAATCTGGAAAATGACAACTTCTGAAATATATATTAAAAGCAAGGTACTGAATTCTAATTGAATTTCATGCTTGTGGCAGAGCTTTTGTCTTGTAGGAAGGGTGCCTTTCTTCTAGCCTTTGTTTTAACCAAGTCTAATGCAACCAGCTGATTATATAACAATTAATTTCATTTCATACATAGCTGATTTGGATAACAAATTCTGGCAACACAAACTGAAAAAAAATCTATTTTGACGATAGCCAGTCTATTCTCTGAAGCGTAGAGCATCTCTGAGCACTGAAGCAAAGAGCAGTAGCCCAGCAGCTATGCCCACGAGCAGAGCGGTGGGATCTGACCCCAAACGCTTGGCAGCCCTGGGCTCAGCAGTTTCCTGCCTCCGTTCTGCCACTGCAGCAAGATGGATCAGGTTGTTGACGTAAGGTAAAAATATCTTGAGTTCCTGATCTGAACAGAGCCATCCTGCCAGCTGGGAATAAATTAGTAGAGGGGAACACAACCATTTCTCCAACCTTTGTCTTTGAAATTTTCTCCATAACCAAAGCTATTTTGTCATTACTGAAACTCTTCAGCTTCATATGATACAAAAGTACAGACAATTAAATATATTTTAACTTTGTATTTTGGCTTTTATTTTTAATAGTTTGTTAAATATGAATGCAGTCTCTCTGAATTTTCTACCTTAGCTTCTAGACATGGAAGATATCGTAAAATATATAACATGTTACCACAATATGACTTGAAAATTAGACCACTTAGTTCATTGCTTTTGGGTAATGTTATTCTGTTGACTCAAAATCAGTGAGAAAAGTGAATTAAGCCCCATTTGCACATCTTGAGAAACTTTCCTATTCCATTATTTGCTTTATACTTTTTTTCTTTTCTCCTGTGAAATGCATTTGCACCTTCTAGATAAAGTTGTTTTGTAACCATGGGCTTGAAGTTATTTCAAATAATGATAAAATTTTCACAGGGCTAAAATATTTATTAAATGAAATGCTTATGCTTTCATAGGGATAGGTACTTACCTATCTAAATTAGCAGGAGGAAGCTAAGGAATTTAATATGATGAGAGCTAAATGTTAAAATTAAAGCTGTGGATATTTAGTTGTGTTTCATACCTTTTAAATTATCAAGAGAAAACACACTTACTTTCTGTAGTCCTCTGCTGGAGACATCACTGGGAGGTTTTTTGGATCATGGGGGTGTTAAGCTTTTATTCCAGGATTCACTGTGAGAGAGCATAAATGGGAATACATTGAATGAATAATCCCCAAGAAGTAAATTATATGTTTATTTATGTTACTGAATATGCCTGTCTTTTCCTAAGCGTCCTCATGGGCAGGGGAAGGTGCGCCAGTGTGCGCTGTGCCAGGGCCGGCAGCACTTTGATTGCCTGCTTGATTGTTTGCGAGATACCTGGCGGGTCGGCGCCGGCAGGGTGATTTGCTCAAGATTGCAATGTCACACCGTATCCAAGGGGGCTTGCTAGCATAAAGATGCGATACCCGTGACTGACAGGCCACGGGGAGATTGATATACCCATTGGAAGTTCATGGTGTCTGTAGAAGTGTTTGGTCACCGCAGCCCATAATCTGCTGCGTGATGAGGTCCTTACGGACATAGCACGTGCTCACCTCTAATAAGAGGCACAGCAAACTGTGCTACGGCTTGAGCAGGTAGATGTAAATTTGTCAAAGGCAGTAATTTATATCCTTTGATTTGTTACCTGTATTTCTAATGTGTTGATAGGATTCTCTTGACTGACAATCATCTGAATAGAAGAACCGAGCAGACTAACCAGTGGGCAATTTTAAGTTCATGGCTGTGGAGGCGTCACAAGCTCAGAGCGAGCCAGGATGCTGAGGAAAAAGTGCTCCGAGCTTAATAGGAAAAGTGTTTGCAGTTATGATCTGAAGGCAATGGTGTCCTCACATTGATTATATGAGTGGTTGGAAAATGGACTGCAGCAAAAAGAAAATTCTCACCACCAGCTTAGAAAGGATTTTGAGATGAATGGAGCTCCTAATGTGAATAGGCCAGTGACCTTAAAGAAATGTAAAGCTTTAACAAGAGAGTTTGTCTAACTCATATATCTTTAGAAAGCCAAATGGAACATTGTCAGCATATCTCAGTAGTTTTGTTTTTAAATCAGAAACAGTTCTCACATGAAATCTCTTGAAAATACCATCTAATTGCAAAATGAGAGAGCTTTTTAAAAGTTTTTTATTATTATTATTTATCACAGTATGTGATGCTGTTTGCCTCTTTTGTATGTGCAAGGTACATGTGCCCTAATCTTCCTCTAAGAAGCAAATGGTACCAAGTATGACCTACCTGGATAAATGTTCTTGTGTTTGGTGCATGATAGGCATCTAGGACTTATCTGTATTCACTGACTCAGATTAATAGGCTTTAGAGAGTCTCTCAAAGTTTACAGATATAAGTATATTGCTGACAGAATGCCTAATTTTTGTGATTTCATGTGAGAAGATACATAAATGTTTATTTGTTAGAGATAGCAATATTTAAAAGTAAGTAGTTAGAGTTTTCGAATTAGAGTAGAATTTTGGTAAGAGTCTACATTTCAATTAAATAATGATACTCGAGGAAGAATGATGCTAAAAGGTATTATGAAATGTGTTAAAATTATTTGGTTGTGATTTGCCTAACTAATGCAGACTGCTCATCTGATGGAGGCCTCCATTTTAATTTCTGGTACTTAGATTCTAATTTCTTTTGGAAACACTTAGAAAATATTCTTGATGGATGCCCTGATGTGCAATGTGATGGCTGAACCCACCTGCTGTGTGTCTGATCCTTCCTCATGCACGTGTGTTATTGAGTTAGGATTCAGGTTTTTCAGAAAGGTGAGAGTTGAATGAGCATTTCCCTGTGAATGAAGATCCCCCCACAAATCCTGTACTCCCTCCTCTATTCCCTTTTCCCTATTTCAACTCTTGATTTAACTCATCTAACATTGATGGCAGTAAGTTGTAGCATAAAGGTTTATAAACCAATGCACTTGAAGGAGTCTTGTCCTCCTTGTATAATTGGTTCAGTTAGTAGTTAGAAGACACAGAGATGTTGTGAAGAATAACAATTAACTTTTTTTTCGGTGCCTTAAAGATATTCATTACATATTATTACTTGGGAGCACTGTGCAGCTGGCTGAATCTCACTGATTCTTCCCTTTCAGATGGTTTGGTTGACTGCCTAGACCCTGACTGCTGCCTCCAGTCTACTTGTCAGAACAGCCTGCTGTGCCGGGGCTCACGGGATCCCCTGGACATCATACAGCAGAGCCACTCGGGCTCCCCAGCTGTGAAGTCCTTCTATGAGCGCATCAAGCTCTTGGTGGGGAAGGACAGCACTCACATCATTCCCGGAGAAAATCCCTTCAACAGCAGGTAGCACCTATAAATTATGACACTGCATCTGTGCAGTTGCATTGCATGCAAAAATGTCTCCCAGCAATTCTATTCATGTTTTAACGTGAGACACCATGTTCAGGAGCTTCATGTGTTGCCATCACAGGGATTCATCCAACTGAGGGCCGTGTTGCTTTTTTTTTTTTTTTTTTTTTTATAAAACTGGCTTTAGTCACATTTTAACATGCTGGCAACATCTAAAACTTCCTGTCAATGAAAAGGAACTGACAAGATGTTTATTTTATGAAGACTCTGATATGTGAAAAGGGAAAATGCACACTAGTTTCCTATCAGAGATTGCATTTTATGCAGAGCAGTTCACAGAAGATTCAAATAGGTGAATCTATAGAAATACAATAGGTGTTTCTAAATATTTTAAAGATGCATTAATTTTGTTTTTAAAATTTTTTTTTTTCATATAAAACTTTTTTTTAACTTAGTACATGGCAAATTAGCAGAGTTTACTAGACCTGAGTTTTTTTTTGGATTTGTTTTCTTTCTGCATGTTTATGTTCTGCTTTTGGTTATTAATTATATATTAATGCAGAATCTAAAAGCCAGCATATCATTAATTAATATGTGATGCTGTTGAGTCCTTATAGAAAGAGTGGTATTTCTATTTATCAATATTATTTAAATATGTCTTGCTGGGAAGATGCTAACAAAATGAAGAATTTGTTAATTATATCCATATTTTCCAAGATAAAACTGAAGAAGGAGCTCCTTTGGGAGCCCAGAAGGTTAGACTTCATTATAGGAAGCCTCTTTTTTCAGTCAGGATTTTATTACTGACTTACTGAGTAATGCAGAGCAAATCACTGAATGTTGGTTTGTAAAATGAGGATCATAATATTTCTGTATCTACCAGATGGGACCATATTGCCTTCATCCATATCCCTGTGATGCCCAAATATTAAAACTATTTCCACATTCTATCATTAAAAGTTCTACTGAATCCTATTTCATATGCTACAGACTTTATTCTATTCTGTGAAACGCTGTGTACACACATACATGGAGTTACTTGGAAAAATGGAATATAACTGTTCTGTTTTCATCTGAATTTATTTAGGAAAAAATTCTCATTGGCTTTATAAAAAGAAACCAGGAAAACTCTTGCACTTTTCTTCAGTGTTGCATGAAGAAGACAGAAGAGAAGCTCCATAAGTCACCAGGCTGGATGATTTGTCCAAAAAGGAGCACAGTCTGTAGCATAGATAGCGTGCAACGTCCAGGCTGGTGCCTGCTGCTGTACATCTGTTACAGTCAGCGCCTTTCCTTGAGAGAAGAGGGGAGCCAGGTGCCCCTTGCATGTTGTCCGTCGGCCACTCTTCTAACTCTGGCTTTGCTGCGGGGCTGAGGGCACCGAGGGAGCCCGGTGTCCTTCCCTGCAGCCCTCGCAGCTCATCCTACATGACGTGCTGTTGCACCCATGAGTGTTTTCAGGCACGCCCACTTGCCACCGGAGCCGGATTTCAGGGCGTCTCAAGCATTTGGGGGTTTTTGAAACCTCTTCACAATTACAAATGTAAAGTCATTCTTACTTTCATCTGTATTTTTATTCTGCACAACCTGGTTAAACAAGCACACGTGAATTCAAGCCCAAATGAAGGCATTAATTCCCCTTTGGTATATACGGACCTCACTACCTAGGCATGGTGCCTTTTCTTACAAATATTTTGGTCCACGCAACATTTCAAAACACTTCAAATTAAATCAAATTTGAAGTAAATGAGCACAAGCATTCCCCTACTCAGTTTATAAACGCTGTAGCTCTGTTTGCATAACTAACTTTAGTACCTTGATTATATTTCTTTTTCAGTCTTGTGTCTCTTATAAGAGGTCAAGTGGTGACTACAGATGGAACTCCTCTAGTTGGAGTCAATGTGTCATTTGTCAAGTATCCGAAGTACGGCTACACCATCACTCGTCAAGACGGCACGTGAGTTGCCTTTTTCCCCTCGGTACCTGTTCTGCATGTCGCAGCTTTGCTGATTAACAGATGGTGTGGCCTAATGGAGCCACGTGGCATCACGCAGTGAATTCCTCCCAAGGCAAAGAGCTATCAAGTGAACACAAAAGTAATTTTTAATATGGCATTTTGAATACTAACTGAAAGTAAATATGAAAAGGCTGGCTTCTGGTAATAATGTGTTAGCAGTCAGACTCCCTTCAAATAAATTGCTCTGTATCTGTGAAAACATTTGTGAACTACAGTAATATCCAGCTGAGACCAGAAATATTTTAATTTAAAATGCAAGGCAGGCTAACACTGCTGGAAAGCAAAAGAAGTATCATTATAGAATAGTATATTCTGTAAAAAGTTTCTTTCCATCTCTCTCTTCCCTTTTGAAGATCTGCTATCTTTTGAGTTTCTTCAGGGTAGAATATAATCAAAAGATTCTAATTGAATACATTTAGACAATTTCCTGCTGTGCAAAGAAGTGCTTTTTCCCCCTTGTATCATCTGATTTGAAATGCACACAAATTCAGATAAACAAAAATCAATGTGTCATGGTTTATCTTGCTTACAGGCTATGATGGCGACTAGAAAAGTGTATTTGTGACACATACATTGTAAACATTTGCTGTATTATCTTAATCTTTCATGCAAAAAAAGTGAATTGCAATATTTGATATGAATCAGTTGAACTATAGGGAACTATATTACATTTTCACATATTTCAGAGTATTACTCTATTATCACTGAAGTATAGTGGTGTTGATTTCAGTGTTTTAACACTACAGTAACTGATGAAGTACGGCCTATTCAGATGCTGTAGAGAATGTTGAAATCATTGGATAATTCACTGCATTGCCACTATTGACATGAAACAACTGATACTTAGTTCTGTTGTCAGACAGACCAAGAATTATTTTTCTCATTTAGGCCAGATTTCAAAGTGGAGATACACCTCCTCATTATTGCCATGTTAATGTGGGGATTTGGGAGTAAGTGTATAATCTCTCTGAAAAATGGTAGGTCAGTTGTCCTGGAGACAGGAATTCTCATATCTGTAGAACAGAAACAGCAGAACGTTTCATTATTTTTCTCTTACTGCCATCTGTCACATTCTGTTCTTCATGGACAGTATCTATTAGGAAAGGAATAACTCAATGTGATCTTGGTTTCTCTGCTCATTCTTTATAGGAATAGGACTTGTAATAATAAATCAGGCATTGTGTTGCATTTTAAAAATATATATTTTTTATTTTAAAGCATTTTTTTTCTAATACAAGGTGCAACATTTGTTTGTATGACTTCAAATCACTGCTGCTCTTGGCTAGCTGTTTAGCTGCCGGCGTCTCAAATCCTATTTCTGATAATTTGCAACCTGACATTTAAAATACACATATTATCATTACATTCCATTAGCCGTGAATGCCGTCACTGCCTGGTCACCTCTTATGTTAAGTCCCCACTTTTGTAGGTTTGACTTGGTCGCAAATGGTGGCGCATCCCTAACTCTGCACTTTGAACGAGCCCCGTTCATGAGTCAGGAAAGGACGGTATGGTTGCCGTGGAACAGCTTTTATGCCATGGATACCCTTGTGATGAAGACAGAGGAGAATTCCATTCCCAGCTGCGATCTAAGTGGCTTTGTCCGTCCTGATCCAGTCATCATTTCGTCACCACTTTCCACATTCTTCAGTGACAGCCCTGGTCGCAAGCCCATTGTACCAGAAACCCAGGTGAGAACAGCATGAGGGAAAAGGATAGAGACACCTGTGGTCAGATGCTCCTGTTGACTCCAGCCTTTGCTAGAAAGTCCCCTGCAATTGCTCGAACTGATGCTTCTGCAGAGATGCATTCATTCTGACAGATACCAGACTTTCTAATGAAGTCTGCAGGAGATATCCTAGCTTTCTGGCACCCAGAGACATTTCTGTCTGATTACCGTATACCTTCTCATTATCACACAGTGAACCAAGTTCATTTGTGTATTTCTGTTGACAACAGAGGTGTTTCGAGAGAATTTTCAAACCCTTGGCGTGTGCTCCTCATCACAAGCTGATTCCTTGTATGTTAGTTAAGATGAGGAGTTATATGTGACTCTGTGTGACTCCATTGGCACTATGTGTTTGTGGAAGTTGCAAGTTTGTGCAACTACATCTTCTTGTGATCCCTTTGCACATAACTTGAAATACAACAGAGTGTATTTTGCACTTTTGCCATCAGTGAACTGTTAAAAAGTGTAACAGCAGGCAAAAAATTATTTGTCCAGAGCATCAAATAAACTGTAACACTCTACTCCTTTGAGGATGCTCATTCCTAGTAGTAAAAAGTCATTAGTTCCTAGAAAAGCACAGAGATACTGTTCTGAAAAAATACGAAGCACCAGTGTAAACCAATTTTTCGTTTTCTTATTCAGGTTCTTCACGAAGAAATTGAAATCCCTGGCTCTAGTATCAAACTCAACTACCTGAGTTCCCGGACTGCTGGATACAAATCCTTACTTAAGATCACCATGACCCAGTCTCTTGTCCCACTGAACCTAATTAAGGTTCACTTGATGGTAGCAGTGGAAGGGCATCTGTTTCAGAAGTCATTTCAGGCATCTCCCAACTTGGCATATACTTTTATCTGGGACAAAACAGATGCATATGGTCAGAAGGTTTATGGATTATCAGATGCCGTGGGTAAGTCAGCACATAGAATCTCCAAAATTTTTCAAAGAACACTGTAACTTTTAGTAAGAAAATTGCAAAGATTCTCTGTGCAGAAGTAAAACTCAATCAAGCAATTCTTGTCTTCCTTACACAGTTTATCTTTGTATTATATTTCTTTTAAATATTAAAAAGCACATTTAAAGGTTGTAATCTCCACCAGCATGCCTGTGTCTCCTGTCTAAAAAAAAAGATTTAGACCAGCCAGTGGGAAAAAGTGGCCTCAGGAATTTAGGATGAAACCTAGTCCATCACTATGTCTCTATATTTTCTTTTTGTTTTTTGGTTCATTGGCAAATGAATCTCTTATTTGGCCTGCCTGCCATTCTGGAATGCATTTGGAATCTCACATCTGCTGCTGTTATTGTATCTTCTTATATTTGAAGGTAGCATTTTCTAGTGCTGTTCTATCTAGCAGTTTGATAGCTATTTTTAGCCTGCTTATTTATAGATCTTGGCTCTAGTGGGTAGGAGAATGAGTGGTCATCACAATATTTTTATTTTTTCCTTTGCATTTGAAAATCAGAAAAGGTTTGATACAGCAATGCTAAAAATAAGCAGTGGAGCAATAGCAGTCTGGAAAAAAAAAGTTACTTGAAAAATCACATTTCTTGTTTATGTTTTTGTCTTCTCTTTCTTACAGTACTGCATAGTGTATTACTTTTCTGAGGAATATTTACAGCATTTGTGTGCTTAAAAATGTGCAAAGTTTTCCCTGTTCCTTCGTATATGATACGTAAAGCGACTTAATTGTTATAAATATTTGCTCTGCACTTTGAACGAGCCCTGTTCATGAGTCAGGAAAGGACAGTATGATTGCTGTGGAACAGCTTTTAATGCCATGGATACACTTGTGATGAAGACAGAGGAGAATTCCATTCCCAGAACACGTATCTGGGACATGACATATTGAACCATTTGAATATGCTCTGGACATGTAATCAGTGTTCGCTCATCGAGTTTATTAGATTCCATTTTGTTTTTGCAGTTTCGGTGGGTTTTGAATATGAGACTTGCCCCAGTCTCATTTTATGGGAGAAGAGGACAGCACTCCTCCAAGGATTTGAACTAGATCCTTCAAATCTAGGAGGATGGTCTTTGGATAAACATCATGTTCTCAATGTCAAGAATGGTGAGTTAGTTAATTCTATATGTTTTCTCTTCTATATCTAGTTTTTCAAACCTTGAAAGCCTTTTGTTAACATTATATTTGCATTTTGAAAAGTGTCATTTCTCTATTCTTTCCATTTAATTTCTTTAGCTTTCAAAAGTATAGGACGTGTCTTACGTGTGTTAAAAAAAAGAGGAAAGCATCACCCACTTGAAGGCAGAACATGTATCCTATGTTCTTTATCCCATGCTGTCTGCCTTCTCTGTTTTTCTTAACAACACCTGTATGTGGTCCCTTTTCCCTCTAATTTGAGGTAGCGCTTAAAAGGAGTATGAGCCTGTGACTGGATAGATGTTCTTGTCTGTCCCTTTCTGCTGACAGCTATTTGTATTTTCCTCATTTCTCTGTGTCTTTAAGTAGCCTAAGCTGAATGTTCTTGTCTCTACATTTTACCAGTAATTCTGGGGCATATATTTCATTTGATCTCTTTTAAAAGTTTCCTACAGTCTCGCTGCTGTTCTTTGCATTAATCAATTTCAGAATATATTGTTCCATAAGAAACTTAAGCTAATGTCCAGAATTATCAAGATCAGATTGTTTAAACACACTTTGTAAATACTGTGCAGTGATCAAACACCATATCAAGGTTGTAATGTGTGGTTCGTGGGATTCCCTGTTGTTATCAGTGATGGCAGCTGTAGCTGCCAGGGAGTCAATCACTTGGAGGTTATGCAACTTTATTTCCAAAGGAGTATGAGTCTAACAGCTTGCTGAAATATCTCTACAGTCTTTAGTGACACTGAAAATGGCCACTCAGTCAGAGGATCCCCTCCCTTCCCGGAGCAGCGATCTGCTCTTAGAACAGAAGCGCACATAAAAAAGAAATCCTATTGTAAAGGCATTTCTTAAAGCCTCAGATCCCTTCTCACCAGCTCCCCTGTTGCTTTCCGTCCATGATCCTTAGCAAGCTAAGAGTACAGTCTTGCTCCTAGATTTTCATTTTTATGTTATCATGTTCTCCGCCATCTGCACTTCGTCCTGAAAAAAATTGTACAGGACTGAGGCACACAGGGAAGAGTCAGGTTGGCGCAGAATTCCAGCTGAAGCTCACCTAGGAAGTTGGAGTTGGAAGACCTGAGTATGCTGGGAAGAGAGAGGTCCTCGCGGTCGATGGCCTCCCAGCCTGCCAGTTAGTTAATGTGGCAGGCTGGTCCTCTGTCGCAGGCTGCACAGAGGTATGAACATACTTCTTTTGACTGTGCTTTTCAGTTTGGATTTGGGGTTGTGTGTTGTTTCTTTTTTCAAAAATGGATTGTCTATCTGATACCTTTAGTCTCACTGCTACCAGCCTGTTTCTCTCTCTTGCACTCCAATTACCAGTTACTCCAGTTACCACTACAATTTGGAAGACCCAAGCACTGCATAGTCCTTTAATACCATCGCACCAGCCAGTCGAGGCAGAGCTACCTAAAGTCCCTTGTGCTGTGTTACTGTCATAACCGCTTCCTCTCCGGTTCGTTATCAGGTATATTACACAAAGGCAATGGAGAGAATCAGTTTCTAACTCAGCAGCCAGCGGTGATAACCAGTATTATGGGGAACGGGCGCCGAAGAAGCATATCCTGTCCTAGCTGCAATGGTCTGGCAGAAGGAAATAAGCTTTTGGCCCCTGTAGCACTGGCAGTGGGAACTGATGGAAGTCTCTTTGTTGGAGATTTTAACTATATTCGGCGTATCTTCCCATCCAGGAATGTAACTAGCATTTTGGAGCTGAGGTAAGGTGTTAATCTTAGCACTTCATTTCTGTAGCCTGTGCTTAAATCAGCATTTCCCATTACTTTTTATAATTTTGTAAAACATTGTCACTTTCAACCTATTTAAATTCCAGTGGAGAAATGGGGCACAGAAATGCATGGCTCAAAGTCGATAGCTAATCGGAGCAATGAATGTAGAGAAGGACTGAAGAGTCCCAAGTTGTACAAAGTAAAAGGACAAAAATACAAAAGTACAAACCAGCTTATTCTGTCCTGTTGCTGATCATATGATAGGCATAGGTCTCCCTTCAGTACTATTCATCGTTTTGTTTTAAAACTATGCAACTGACTGCCATTAGATGTTAATTGTGTGGGTAAGCAGAGGTTTAGCAGTTTTATGAGATTAGAAGGAAGGTTTTTGTATCAGTGGTTTTGAGAGCCACTTTCCCACTTCTTTCCCATACTCAAAAGTCTATTTCTATAGGTCAGCAAGTGCAGTTAAGGTTGACATTCGCTCACTTGACATCACCAGAATCCTTTTGAAGAGTACTCCTCTGTTTCCCTTGCTCCCAAATCATTAAGATTTATTCACTTATTAGGGAAGGCATGAGTGTAGAGTATATCATTTCACCCGTTTCTGTTCCATCTCCTTTTCTCAGTCCTCTGGGAGAGGCGACAGTTACTGCCTCAAACAGTCACTCATGTAATTAGTCCTTATTGTTCTGGCACTGTTGAGTATTTGCAGAAAAATGAGGAAAAACACGTCTCTGCATCACTGTCCTCTGATACTCCTGCCGCCCACTCAGGCAACAGAATCAGAGCTCTTGTGAATTGGCTGTGACTGCCAAATACATTGAGTGAGTTTAAGTCATTAGTGCTTTTTTGTTTTGTAATAATGTGACAAATAAACAATTCCTCCACTTCGCTTCTAGCTTTTAATCTATGGAGAAAGTGTAGAATTGTTGGACTACAAGAGATGAGGAGGCCTAGCTCTGTTTTACACCTCTTTCCCGTTCATGTCATTCTGTTGATGTCACTGTTGTGAGTTCTGGTTTATATCAGAGAAAAGCGATCAGGTTCAGGCCAGTTGTATTCTGAAATAACTCTTCGATACCTACTTTGTGTAGTAACAGGCTGCCTTGAAAATATCATCTTAAACATTTTACCAGTTGCTCATTTTCCAGCATTTTTTTCTTTAAAAAAAATCACAGATTATAGATTTTCCAGTACTTTCTGCTAGTAACTCAATGTAAGCTGGAGGAGGTAGCTGGTGTGGCTGTCACCTGCAATTTTATAATATGTTTTTTCCAATTTACTCAGATCTGTCTAGCTTTCTAGTAAGCAGTAGTTTACAGTGAAGAAAAATATTTTCAAAACAGAATATATAATAAAGGAGTTTGCAAATGTCAGGTCACTGACCAGATTTCCAGCACAACATATTTGAAAATGTCTACAAGTTGACACCAATAGTAATTTGAGCACCTTTCTGGCTGTGTAAAAGGAAAACTTGGGCTTTTCAGAATGTGTGGTGTAAACAGTAAAGCACAGCACCCAAATTTAAGATGCCTGTGTTTAATTTCTGCTTTTGTCCTGATCCTATTTTCTTTTAAGGGAGGAAGTTTTCCATAGCACAGTTTCTTTAGCTTCAGTTACAACTGTTAGCAACAAGCAGTGAAGCTATTAGTATCTTGAGTATTGTTGGTGTTCCACGTGTGACTTGTCACCCAGATTTTTAGCATTTGCAATGATCTTTACCATCCCTTTTCTAAAAAGAATCAAGGTCTATTCTAGCAAATAGAATTCATAAAAAATAATTGGGATTGAGCAATCACATTAAAATCCATATGATTTACACAGTTAAGAGTGTTAAGATTTGGGCCACTGAAGGATGAATGAGAGCAGAGACAAAAAGTTTGAATAAATTTGCAGATCGTATTTCTAGATTTGCAGATCTATTTCTATAAGTAAAGCAGAGTCACTTTATTTAGCTTTCACGATGGATACCATCTTGCTTTTACACAGGCCACTATAAATCCTGAGCAACTTAATAGTCAGGATATCGCCGCGCGCGTCCTTCCTTAGCGCTCTGGAGGTGGCCGATGCAAGACACCAATGGGAACTGAGACCCGGGAGCGTGGCAGAGCACGCGTGGCCTCAGTGCTGCAAGCTTGGAGTTGGGGGCCAGGCACTGCAGCTCTGCACTGTTTCACTCAGTATATGCTCTTAACTGGAAACGTTATGGAAAACAATACAACGGTACTACAGAGCGTGTATTAATTCACATCTAGAGAAGCAGAGGACACTTTTCTTTTGACTTTGTTCTAGACAGAAAAATAGGCATCAACTAGTGCAACGTATCTTCATTTTACAGTGTCTTATTCCTCAGGTACAAGTTATTTTATAACCTAAGAATTGCTTTGATTGGCTTAACTTGATTCTAGATAAAATGCTATGACTAGCATCCCAGCTTGCTTTAAGCAATTATTTTGTAGCCTGGGAGAGAGGAGAATGCAGCGGAAAACCATTGGGAAATAGCCCATTGGAAGCTATTTTGATTAAAAAGCTTGCCTTCAACTGGCAGGCTACTTTCCAAGCCCAGTGTTTCCCCTCTCCCAACTTTATATTAACAAAACTGCCAACTTCTCTCCCTCCTAGCCCTTAAGCTGTGCATTTTTCCATGAGAGAGCTGTTTCAGTGATCCTGAAACAGCTCTCATGGATTGGGGAGGGCAGGGGTATCCTACTAGGGAACCAGTGTGCAGAGATAACGCTCTCACTTGTTATTCATCCCTAAACCAACCTAAGGCTAGTGCTGAAAAGAGATTTCTTCTCCTGTGTCCTTTTGTAAAATAAAACAAATACTATGTTTGCTTTACCATCTATTCTTCAGCTAACTGTTTGTTCTTTTTCCTTCTGTTCCCCTTCTATAAAGAAATAAAGAGTTTAAACATAGGTAAGACATGAGCTCTTTCCCATATAATTTGATATGGTTTGTTTGCTTCATTGTGTTTGCTTTTTGTGTTGTGCTTCTTGTGTAATGTTATGTTCTTCATGTACCATATATAGTAACATTTTATGTGCTAATTGTGTGTTATGAATATGATAAGCGTTAGCAATTATGAAATGCAGTCAAAAAGCAACCAAATAAGTTCTGACAGTAATTAGAAATTTCTAGTAGAATGCAAGTATAATGAACCCCAAGCTAACTTTTACATAAACACTTTTCCCTGCTGTCTCTAATTGGTCTAAACAGTTGAGGTAAACTACAACAGCAGTTTTACAAATGCCAGCAAGGGTTCACAGAAGTACTAATGACTGGAAGTAGGTCAAAAAATCATTTTCAGTCATTAATGATTTTCTGAACCCCGCCGTCCTTTTTTCTATTTCACTTTCTATTTTCTTTCCTAAAATACATTTTAACAGTTGCCAGCCTGTCAGACTGGTTGCACGCGACCACTAGATAGAGGCATTTTAATCTTCCTGAGGGATGCCTAACATTTTAGACATTAAGAGAAATTTTTCTGTTTGCCGTACTTGAGCAATAGACTTTCTCTATGGGACCAGCTTAGAAAATACTGGTACTTTACTCCGTGCGATGGTCCTCACCGTGAGGTACATGAATGGCAATAACAGAAAAAAAAACATTACCGACTATTCTGTTGTGTCCTGCACATGACGCCTTTAAACAGTACTTCAGTATCCTTCTTTTTTTGCAGTATAGCTCAGATGCAAAAGATGGTCTGGAGTAAACAGTGCAATTTCATCTTGCCCACACGTTTTTTATCCATCCACAAACAGCCCTTACCTAGATGAAATCATTTGCAATTTGCAAATGCTTATTTGTGCTGTTGCCTGGGCCTCTTTTGCAGCGATAATGCTTAGCTAATTTTTTTGGTGCTTAGAGAATTGCACTCAGCTGCTCTCCATGTTGGTTAAGTTTGAAGAAAAACTTCTCTTACATCATTGTGAATTTGATGCAAGTAAGAAAAGAGTAGGAACCTCGAGCTGATCCTGCCCATACTGCAGTAGGGCACCAGGCTTCCTGGCAGACCAGAGTGAGACCGCTCATGGTAGCGAGTGTTGGGAGGACTAGAAGCTTCTTATAATTGAATAAAAGATTCTTATGCCATGGTGGAAAGAGAAGTAGAGTTCTTTATTTGCTGAGATTCCAGTTTGGGGTTCAGTTTAGGGAATATTTATTACTCATTTATAAAATACATCCCTGTTCAAGATAGTAACCTCCTGGTGTCTGTGGAGACGCGGTGAATGTATACGAGTCTTCTGCCAAAGATGCTGCCTGCAGAGCCAGGAGGAGCCGGCACACGCAGCAGCTCCAGGTGCAGGGAAAGCTCCTGCCTGCCCTGGAGGGGACCGGCCACGGAAGGGCAGGGTGAGCTCCGCAGATACAGTAGTGACCATGTCCTACCCCAAAGTCTACCTTATCCCATGCCCATAGCCATAGTTGGAGCTGTTGGAGCTGCCTATGTTGGACTAGTAAAAGGGAGGTCAGAGCATGCTCGCTTAGGAGGACAGCTCAGGAAAACCACGCTTGGGCAAGGAGACTTCAGCAGATCTCGGGTGAGGCTATGCTGGCACCATGGGGGCAGCTCCCACCGCGGCGAGCAAACCCTCTCCAGGGCAGCAGGCAGTGCGACCTGCCTCAGCGCTGGCGCCGCAGCAGCACACGTGTAGCGCTCTCCACTACTACCTGAAAGGAGGTTGTACTGAGGCAGGGGTCAGTCCCTTCTCCAAAACAACTACCGAAAACACGTCAAGGGGAAATGGCCTCAAGTTGCACCAGGGGAGGTTCAGGTTGGATATTATGAAAAATTTCTACGTGGAAAGAATAGTCAATTGCCCAAGGAGGTAGTGGAGTCACCGGCCCTGGCAGTGTTCTAGAAACGTGTAGATGAGGCACTTAGGACATGGCTTATGGTGTTGAAGGACTTAGGGTTGGACTCAACGATNCTACAGTGCTGAAGGACTTAGGGTTGGACTCAACGATCCTGAAGGTCTTTTCCGACCATAATGATCCTGTGGTTCTGTGATTCTATTGTAAAGCCTGGGGCCAGGCTGGGGCCTATTGCAGAGGGAAATATGGCACAAGTATCATAGCAAAGCTTCCTCTTTAGTGTTATGGTGGAAGATGAGAGAGCAGCACCTCAGAACTGCAACCAATGTGCAGGGGTTGGTATGGATCAGGGACTTGAGAGAGGAAATACTGTAAGTGAAACGAAATATTAGAAGATTAAGATTTGCTTTGCAGGCTGAGAAGGAATGTGATAAGAGAGCCTAGCAAAAAGATGCAGGCTGGTGTAGAACAGAAGGGAACTTGGGAAGTGTGCTCTACTCTCAGGCATGTCAGTAGTCTCACTGTATAGCCTTGTCTACACCACTTAACCTCTCTGTGCCTCAGTTTCCTCCTCTGTAAAATGGGTATAATGCCCATCTTTATAAAAAGTGCTTTGAGATCCATGCATGAAATAATACTGCCAAGTATTTTTTATTTTTTTTTATATTTTTCCATCTCTAATTTCTACACTCCTAGAGGCTTCAGCAGATGGTATTACCTCTGCCTATTCTGATCAAACCAATCTCCCTTCCACTTTGGACAGTTTTAGAGAAAAAGGTTATCAATTTAAAATCATGCCAAGCTAAAGACTGGCATAGGGGAAGATGACTGTAGACAGTATATCACTGTAGACAGTGATATTTCTGGACCTCTTCATTCCTCCAGATCTGGCCATAACCACATAAACAGTTGTCTTTGTGCTGCTGCTAACCTGTCTGCCAAAAGTGCCCTTGCTGTAGTTTCAGTAATGAGTCTGATCAAGACTGGCTAATTATGTCTACCGTAGCTTACCTCAGTGTATCCTCACTCTTGGAGATGGGTACCTTTGCCACATTAAACTAGGAGTGTGGATATTTGGAGGCAAATGTCTCTGGTTACTGGTAAGTAACCTTCATTTTCTTCCTTCTCGTCTTCATTTGTCTGTGTTTTAAAGCTACCATTGACCTTATTTATATTCACCCATAGGCTCAAAAGGCTGGAAAATTCAGACCTTGCTTAAAATTCAACCAAATTGAGTTAAACTAGTCAGGCAAGATTTCAAAAATATTTGTGTACTGCAGTACTCTGTGTGTGAATGTATATATATCACGGAGATTGACATTTCTCAATTTTCAGATGATTTGCTAAAGTAGTTCCAAAATGTGACAAGCTGTCAAAAAACATATAGTTTCGTAAGAGAAGTAGTTTTCCATCTGAGCACCCATTCTAATAACCAACTGAGGACCAGTTTGTCAGTAACAGAAGATTTGGAGTGCAAGTCAGACATTTGGGGTCTCTCTGGTTTTAGTTATATAACCAGCTTCATCTATCATAAATGAGATTCTTGATAAGAGTGAATGAAAACAAATTTGCTTTAGGAATAAATTTGTTATGCTTCTGCCTCCCACTTACACAAGAGCTCACAAATCTTGTGCTATAATATCAGTAACTCAGAAGCTGATTCTTTGATCTCATTGCTATGATTTCTGCTTTCAAGGGACATAAAAAAGAAAGGCCAACTGCTAGAGATAAGCAAAAGGGAATTGACCTGCAGCAGATCTAAAGGGCAAAAGAGATGAAGAGGGAAGACCGCTGTGCTGTCATTTTGGCGCATTGGGCTTGATTATGCAACATCTGCTGCAGCTGGGAGAATGAGATTTGAAATTGCAGTCCTCTGAAAAGGCTGGCCAGTCCCTGATCAAATCAAGCCCTCAAACAGGACCCCACCTCTGTACGAGGGTGTCAGACTTTCTGTCCAGGTCTCTGTATGTCTGATGCATATCTATGCTCTGGAAGCCTGTGAAGTTTTTAGACTGCTCATCCGTTCCTCTTTTGTGCTTCTTTTTCCCTCTAAAGCAACAATCCTGCTCATAAATACTATCTAGCCGTGGATCCTGTTTCAGGCTCACTGTACGTGTCAGACACCAATAGCCGACGGATATACAAAGTCAAATCTCTTACTGGCACTAAAGACCTAGCCAGTAACTCCGAAGTGGTCGCGGGGACAGGAGAGCAGTGTCTGCCCTTCGACGAAGCCCGATGTGGAGACGGAGGGAAGGCAGTGGACGCCACCCTAATGAGCCCGCGAGGTAAAGAAGGAAAAGAAGCTGGAGAAAGTGATTGTATGAGGCTAGGCTGGATGTGGAAATAATTATCTGGCAATTAAATCAGTAGTTGCTTGGTAATTTTTATTCTGTGCTTTAATTACGGTGGATTGGCAAGTGTTCGTGCTTTGTTTAGTTAAAGCAAACTTTATTACCCCAACACTGAATTGTGCAAAACCAGAACACAAATTAGCAGGGTACTGCTCCCTCCAAAAAGCAAACACGTAAACTGGAAATCAAATGACAGTTTGATGTACAGTCCTTTGGGGAGGAGGAAATGCCTGCTGTTGCGTTTCCCTGAGTTTTTATTCTCTTACCATGGGTCCCCTTTTCCTCCAAGTGGAAACAAGGGGTAAATGCCCCCTTTGAGTTTCTGAGTTTTTAACATAGTTTTCAAAAGGGTGTGCAGATTTGGGAGTGTATTTTTTTTCCATTGTTTTATCTTAATTGTAATCAGGAGTATTGCCCTGTGTTTCAAACATCTTTGATTTTTCTTTCAATGGTCAAAAATAATTAGATAATACTAAAATGAAGTAAAAATGAAAGGTCTTGTGTCTCTTTATAGGTAGTCATTTCAGTTTGTATATAAAAAGGCATATAAACAGGACAGAGCTGCTTGTGTTTTAATTTAAGACTCCATATGGCGGTTTAGATGATACAGCTTTAAGCCTACTGTGTATCTCAGTGGCCAGTAGATCGACTGCTGCAACTTTTTAGGGCAAGATTCTTTGATCAGAATTTGATTTTCAGCCCAAGAAAAGGACAAGGCAGTGCACCAAATTAAAGCAGCAAAGGCAAGTGAGAAAGAGCCTTCCCTCCTAAACGACAGGTCTCAGCGTCCTCGTGTTCCTCTAATGCATTACTCTTCCAGTCTGCGCCTTCCCCCTCTGACAGCCACTGAACCTTTCCTTCTTTTCTAGGTTGGAAACATTTGTCCATCATTAACAGCAGATGTTCTTCCTGTGTTCCTTATAGCAACAGGTCAAAGAATTTAAAAACATCCTGAAATAATATTACTTCCTCTTAAATTTTCGAAATGGTTAAAGAAACTTCAAAAGAATTATAAAAATTCTGTATCCTCATTAGATTCTTCAAATGCAGAATGCAGTACCTTAAAATGTTTGAGACTATAATTTAGAAGCCTTTTTTTTTCCTTCTTGGGTTGATGTAATATATCATACAGAATTTAAATCTAGAAATAAGCGGATGCATTCTTCTGCCTATTTGCTGTGTTTGGGGGATTGTTTTTCTTTTTTTTTTTTTCTTTAAAGACCACAGGATAAATCTGTTTAGTGCCTTTTATTTGGTAGAACTACAGCTACTTGGAGGGCCCCAAGACATGGGCTCAGAAGCCAGAGCTGCAAGTTGAAAGGGAGGAAGGAACAGGGGAAGTGAGAAAAAAAATCACTGTCTTATAAACTTGCTTAGCATGATAAAGCCTGTCCTGCAGCTAGGAGCCAACAGTATTCTCTGATGCCTGTTTTGCACACTTGTAGGAATTGCAGTGGATAAGTATGGACTCATGTATTTTGTTGATGCCACTATGATTCGCAAAGTGGATCAGAACGGAATTATATCAACGCTGCTGGGCTCCAATGACCTAACGGCCGTTCGACCTCTAAGCTGCGATTCCAGCATGGATGTCACCCAGGTAGACTCTCACTGCCTTTTTTCCTTCTCTGCCTTAGAAGAGATGGGCATCTCTTTTGGATGACTGCCTGGCCACTCAAGAAATACTTTATGCAGCACAAGATGATAGTGTGTGATTCATTACTGAAATGAATGAACCATCTTTTTACTGTGGTTAACACAGGTTATTTACACAGCTGTAGAGAAATAAGGTTGAGATAATGGGAGTTACTGTCTTAATTGCCTGTTTTTTTGTAATTATTGTAGAGATTCCAGAATGTAGCATTCATTCTTTGCACAGAAGCACAATTAGCTAAAGTTACCACTGCACATAGCTTTAATATTTCTGGAAAAGAAAATCATTGTTTGAAATAGATGCAGTTCATGACTTAGTTTCATGATTTACTCAGATAACCACCTCACTAATTTGCTGTTGTTACACATGGAATTTTAAACACTAGAAGTGTACTTTTCGGTTGTAAGTTTTACAGTAACAATTTGTGCAACTCATAGGTACGGCTGGAGTGGCCTACTGATCTCGCTGTCAATCCCATGGACAACTCACTTTATGTCCTAGAGAACAATGTTATATTACGGATCACAGAAAATCATCAAGTTAGCATTATTGCTGGACGCCCCATGCACTGCCAGGTTCCTGGTATAGACTACTCTCTTAGCAAACTGGCTATTCATTCTGCACTTGAATCAGCCAGTGCCATTGCCATCTCACACACAGGAGTTCTTTACATCAGTGAGACAGATGAAAAAAAAATTAATCGGCTACGCCAGGTAACTACCAATGGAGAAATATGCCTTCTTGCAGGGGCAGCTTCAGACTGTGATTGCAAAAATGATGTCAACTGTAATTGCTATTCTGGGGATGATGGGTATGCCACTGATGCCATCTTAAATTCACCATCCTCCTTAGCTGTGGCCCCAGATGGTACCATCTACATAGCTGATCTCGGAAATACCCGCATTAGGGCTGTCAGTAAAAACAGGCCCGTTCTTAATTCCTTTAACCAATATGAAGCTGCATCTCCAGGAGAACAGGAGCTGTACGTCTTCAATGCGGACGGCATTCACCAGTACACGCTCAGCCTTGTTACCGGCGAGTACTTGTACAATTTCACCTACAGCAGCGATAACGACGTCACGGAGGTGATGGACAACAACGGCAACTCCCTGAAGGTTCGCCGGGACACCAGCGGGATGCCCCGCCACCTGCTCATGCCCGATAACCAGATTGTCACGCTGGCCATCGGCACTAACGGGGCACTCAAGCTAGTCTCAACGCAGACCCTGGAACTTGGATTAATGACGTACAATGGAAACAGTGGGCTCTTAGCGACGAAGAGTGATGAAACGGGATGGACAACATTTTATGAGTAAGAATGTTTTTGGATATATTAAGCATACGGGTATTTTTCAAAAGGTAGGGCGAGGCCCTAATCTGATCCTGCCAACATTTCTTCCAGGCTTTTCACGGGTGCTGAATAAGGTCGTTACAGCTTTATCTAGTGCGATATTGGAAATGATGAACTGATATCTTGATTTCATCAGTTTTGCCGTGTCCTTTAGGTGGGTGCCGAACCGCCTAAACTCCAGTCCACAGCGAGAGGCCAGGGAGGACGCTCGCGTGTCCCCGGCACGATGGCTCGCGTTCTGGCGCTGCCTCCGCGGGCTTGGATTTGTGTCGCCAGGTCGGGCCCTCTGCCAAGGCTTCAGCGAGGCTGTGGATACATCAGATCCAGATCAGACCACGCCAGGCTCTGGCTCCCACTGAGTTGTCCCTGTTGAGGAATCTTAATATTACAGTTTCTTTTGGAACTCAAATTATAAATCTTTCTCTTCAGGCTCATATATTACTCGTGGTTGACAAAGTGTTGATTAACTTTACTGATTGTTCGTTCTTGAGACAAGTAAGGAAATTAGGTCCCCAGCTATCTGTCAGACCCCTAGTGTAACATACATCATTTGCAGATAACCCAGAAGCACATTGGTGTTCAGGGGAATAAAGATTAAAAGGCAGAATTTCCTCTTGAAATGAAATTTATCAGAGATCAAAGTTGTATTAAAAATCTAGAAGAATTAGATGAATTTTCTTTAATAGTTATCATAGTCTTAATAACCTTCTTGTCATTGATTGACAAAAAAAAACCCTAAATGATATCTTGAAAAGATGGTTCTGGCTTTGGGTACCTCGGTGTGATGCCCATGTGTTTTATTTGAAGCAGTTGAGGATTACTGAATAGCATTTGTGAAGCTACTAGGCAGGAAGTATTAATAGGGCTTTATATTTAGCCTTAAGTTGTATTTAAGGTGACACAATAGCAGAGATCCATACGTATTTTAGTTTGCTAATGCATTTGCCTTGCCCACAGCGCTCTGTGCAGACAGGGGCAGCGCGGGCGCCCAGGGAGCTGTGCTGGATGCGCACAGAGCGGCAGCGTGGGGCCCTGGCAGCGCTGCATCCCGCGTCCCGCACACGGGCGCTCGGCGGGCGCGCGAGCAGTGCCCTCGCGTGGGCGCTGCGCCGCTCTGCCTCGCTTCACACACACAGGTGGGCTTTTCTCCTCCTTAATATTTTACCAGACATTAATTACACAACCCGTGCAGTCGCGTGGCTGCCTGAAGGCCTTGCCTGCTGATTAAGAGCTCAAGTGCGAGTTCACTGCTCTCACCGCTTGCGGGCTGATGAGATGCGGGTGCTCTTTTATTTAGGTAGGCCTTTTTTTTTCCTCAGCAGTTGAAGATTCACAAACTGTTATTAATTGTAGAAAATTCAAATAGTAACATAATTTAAAGCCCTACCTCAAACCCATTGAAACGTTAAAAAGGGATCTAAAAAATTACCCAGCTGGTGTAAGCGGTAGCGAGGCATCACAGGAGGTACTGCTCAGCGTCGCTTATTAGTAAAGCTGTGCTGCCATCGCTAGGTAAATACAGAAGGGAACGGCTTTGATGTCTTACTGAGATGCATCTGAAAATAGAATTTAGTGCGTTGATGGTGTTGACATATTGATCAGATATTTTTCAAAGGTCAAATAAGAAAAAATGTGCACTCGTCACACAATCGTGTGCCTTAGGTCAGCAGATTTTAAGTCCCAGAGCTAAGGAGCACAGACTGAGCTTCTGTATTAGATAATAGCTGAATTGAATGATGTGCTGGGGTAACTTACTCCCAAATTTCTGCATGAATTCTCATAATCGTGGAGCACATAGGTGAGAGGACTATATCTGCATTTCTTTTAATCCAAAATGCACATATATAGAATAAACTATATGTGTTGATTGTTGTCTAGGTTAGAAAAGGACTGTTAAGTGCTGCTCAGAAGGAAGTTAAAAGATGATGTGTGTCTCAATATGTGTGTGGACTGCTAGAGTTGGAAAGCACCTGCATGCACTGGAGATACACACTGCAAAATGTCCCAAAAAATGGAGACCTCTCCTTTAAGCTGATCAGAGGGAGCTGACTTAGAGAACTTCCTTAATAAACTTTGCCCTCCTATGTACCCCTATGGTTAAGGATTTTATTAATAAGATGATGAGAATTATTTAAATCAAGTTTAGCAGCCCTGCCATCTCTGTCACTCCATACTGGTTGCTCTTTTATGTTAATTCTTTGAAGGAGTTTCAAAGAGAAAATTACATCTTCAGCGTTATTCTGTTTTTTCATGGCTATAAGTTAATATCAATTAAAGGTGAAAGAAATACTGAGTTAAGGAGACTTTCTACAGACAAGAAAATTGTGTTTTCTGTGCCATTAAATTCATACAGTCCTACAGAGATAAGCAATACCTAAAATTGTTAATGTGCATGTGCATATACACTCCTATGTGGATATTATGTGTGTGTAATGCACACAGTCACACTAGGAACAGGCAAGTCTCATAAATAATGTAAGAGCTAACAGCAGGCTCACACGGGGAAAATTAGGCTTAGTTTTGGGCATAAAGAACAGGTCTTTGAAGTGGTCCTCAGCGGTATTGCACTTGGCCTTTGGAGCATCCGAAGAGAATGCTGCTATTTTCTTCTCAAATCAGCTTGTTTTTGTAAGGGTGAGAGAATAGGGATATATGCACGTGTGTGTGGACGTGCACCTTGCCCTGCCCTGTGCTAGGTCCAAGGCTGCCGTTCCCCCTTGCTGCAGTGCTGCGTAGGAAACTGCAGCCTGGCAGGCGGTAGCATTTCCCCACGCTGCCAGCCATAAAGATCGTGTAAGATAGAGGGGTGCCATAATCCTGCGCCTGGTAAAGCCTCCCACAGGGTCTAGCCTGCTGCAGAGCCACCCCGATGTTGGGGTATTTGCGGCTACCTGAGAAGCTTGCAAGCAAATACCCCAAGTCTCCCTTGGGGGACGGTGGCCGTGGTGTCCCCCAGGGCAGCGCTGGCCCTGCCAGCTCCGAGCTGCTCAGCTCTTGGCGCGCTGGGCCCCAGTGTCAGGGCCGAGCCCCCATGCCTGATGTGACACAAGTCTGCAGCTCAGCCTGCTCTCCTTGAAATCTCTACCCGCTCTGTCAGCTTGGGTTGCAATTAAGCAACGAATTAAAAAGATTTTATTGGTCACAGAGGGCTTCTGGGTTTTAAGATACTGGGATTAAGATGGGATCCCTTCAACCTCGTTCTAGCTGAGAGCGTAGGCTGGATGTCACCTGGCCCAATGTTGTGTCTTAGACTGTGAAAGGTAGTAGCTGCTTGAGAAGTAGTACGTTCTCCTGTTGGAAATAAAATATTTTTGATTCAGTTAGAAGTCTTAAAGAGAAAGATATATAATTTATCCATTTAATTTCTATATAACTTTCATTTTCTTATTATTCAGATAAATTCACTTTTTCATGTTCTAGTAAGCACTTGCTCTCAAGAATACCGTTCAAAAATAAATTATGTAGTACATGAACGTATTCTGTTTTATTCGTTTAAAATATTTGCCTTTGAAGGATTTTAAAAATAGAAATTTATTGATGCAATGCAATGGTTTAAATAGAAATGCCTTCTTTATGTGTTAGTATTGCAGTATGTATATATCATTTAAGTAGTGGGGTTTTTTTTTTTATCTCTCGCTCATAAACTAAGCAGTCTGCAGATCTTTATAGAGAGCATTTGTGTATGTATCACTCTGAGCATGTCCTTCCATTGGTTATAAACCTCTTAATATCTGCCATTTCATTTTTCAAATACCATGACAGCACTGGGAAGCAAGCGTCATGGTCGAGGGCAAAACACTGATGTATAGAAGTAGCATTAGAATATTTTCCTTTTTTCCTGTTCTGGTCCCTGCAAGTCCTAATCCATATTTACTTTTATACTTGCCTTTGCACTTTGAACAGATATTTTCAGTGAGTAGCCCACAGCATTCCCCAGGACTTATTCCTGAGTTAATTAAAAAATCAGCTATGTGAATGAGTAATTTAAATTACTCTGTCTCGTTTGTATTAGCTAACATATACTTGCTGATGGGGAATTTCACCTGCTGTTATTCTGAACATTCATTGAACTCTGCATGGTCATTCTGAAGTCGCTTATAGACTTTCTTAGTCTTGGCTCAAATAACATTGAGTCTTCTGTAATATTTGGCACCTAATTATTCTCTTCATGCCCCTAACAGTCACTAAACATGAATATAGTCCCCATACAGAATCTTAGGGTGTATCCCGTTATTCTTCTTTTAGATTGTCGAAACTGTCCGTTTTTCGTGCCTTTGCTTTTCCTTTCCAGGTGGACGTTTGGTTGGACCAGGTTCTTCCCTCACCTACGCTTTATCGGTAGTTTTCACGACTTATGCGAAGACCATCCTGCAGACATAACCCAAACCCATTCACAGACAACATCAAGATGCTATCTTTTAGCTAGTATCTGCTGATACTGTCAAAAGAAAAATCTTGGTGTCTTCTAATGGGTAGAAATGCATGGTTTTGTTATGAAAACACATGCTACTTAATCTTTATTTGGTGTTGAAGTGGTTAAATGGAGACTATATGTTATTGGTCCCTGATCACCCTGTGATGCTTTCTGTTATCGATTCTCTCCTTTGCCTATTATGTTCATTGGTTCTGGTAAGACTTTTTAGTCCACAGGTGATTTTTTTTTTCCTTCCTCTCTGAAATTCAATTGAATAACCGCAGCCATCTGTAATGCCATATTTTCAATGTGTATTAACTGACATGTCTATTGTATATATTATTTGGGAGGAATGCTGTACAGTCCAAGTATCCTACTTTGAGATTTCTTCACAGCTTTTCTTTGTAAAAAGTCAGTAAAATAATTCTCACCTTTGGAGCTAAACAGAGACTTGCAAGGAAGAGACTGCTGTGACACTGCTTTTCTGCTGTGCTGGGGCAGTTCAATGGATTAACCAGTTCTCTTGCAGGCTTCTCCTTTGCTGGATTTCCACATTTAAGGATGGCCAGCTGGTTTCAGCCACTATCTAATCCTTTCTCTTAAATCTGCATCGAATGTTTTTCCCACCACTCTGCTGTTTAGAAGTGCGTTCAGTTTGCTACTGGCTGAGTGGAAAACTCTTGTACAAGGAAAGAATTGCAGCACCTAGAGTGGCAGAGCAGAATACTCATTTTGGTTTCAGGTCCGTATTCAATGCCCTCAAGACCCGTGGGATTGCTTCTTTAGCACATAATGTCCACAGAAATACAGACTAGGAAAGGAAATGGAGAAACAGTGTGATTTGATTTTGGTCAGTATTCCCTCTGCTCACAGCTTTAAACCTCTAGATAAACAAACCTAACAGTTGCTCGCAGATGCAGTAAGCTCATGAACAGCCATATTTTTTATTGTTTATATTCTTGTGCCTCCAGAGCACTAAATGTAGCTTCTAAGGTATATTCTAAGTGCTGGCTACTGCCTTTCTTGCAACATCAACTTGTCCTGTGCTTTAATTTCTCATCATTCATCCTTATGAGCAAAAGATTGACCCAAAAAGTAATGGAGTACGATAGCTAAGACCAAAATGAAGTCATTATATTCTCAGGCTGATGTCATTTTTTCTATCTTATGGCGAGTTTACTCCTTGGTATGTCACTTGAAACCATACTTGGTTGTTTCCACAGAGTATGCATTTGCACGTATGCAGTTGTATTTTCTAGTACCGTTATGATTCAACATCCTTAGAATAAAGCTCAACTTCTAAAATACAGATCAGTTTACTGATTGTAATTGGTTGAACCAAATAACACTCTGTATATTCTTTAGTATTTTCATTGATTCAAAAAGAAGCTAGCCTAGATTTTTACTGATACAGCTGAGATCAGGATTTCTGAATATTAGTGTTTTATCCTCATATCCTCTTTCAACAAAGTATAGCCAGAATGTTCTTTTTTTCTTTCTTTTTCTTTTCTCAAAAATGTGGTGCATTATTAATACATTGAGTAGAAAAAAATGAATATATATATATATATATATCCTCATGCTTTTTTGCTCTCACTAACTTTTCTATTAGCTATGATCATGAAGGGCGCCTCACCAATGTAACACGTCCCACCGGAGTGGTAACTAGCCTTCACCGAGAGATGGAAAAGTCTATTACCATTGACATTGAGAACTCTAATCGGGATGACGATGTCACAGTCATCACAAATCTCTCCTCTGTGGAGGCTTCCTATACAGTTGTTCAAGGTACCAAAGTGCACTTCTCAGCACCTCTGCCTACCACACACATTATTTGTGAAAGTAATTCTGAAAAGTTTCCTCTCATTAGTACAGTTATGAGCAGGGGGGAAAAAGTATAAGTTTGCCAGAAAAGCTCCCATAAAAGTCACTGTTAGAATGACATGTCTTCAGGACAGGTAAGAAATATTTCAAAATAATAATTTGTGTCAGATACATACGGTTGTTACCTGCTGATGGAAGTTAGTTCTGCTCTTGCCTCTTATATGAGGTTCACTTCACCCACTTGCACATTTCTCTGCACTTCAGTGCAAAATAGGTTCTGACTTCACTGTCACAAAAATGCAGTGCGGTTGATGTGTGTGGGCTATCTGTGTAAAGTCCTGGTGGAGTAGAGGCTCATGCAGCATCCTCTTACTGTTAGAAATGCAATCTTCTAGATTTGCCTGTTGGAATAAATGCCATTTGAATAAAATGTCAAAGAGTGCAGCAGGTCATCTAGTGCCACCATTAGCACATCAGAGAACACCGTTATGGCCCAAGAATAGCAAAGGAGGTGAACAACAAAATGGTTAAATGTTTGTGTGGAGCTTTCTAATACGACCCAAGCACTGTGTCTGTTGCAGTGAAAACAGCCACAGTTATCAAAGATAGATTGCAAGGAATTTGGTGAATGATGTGGGTTTTTTAATTAAGATATAATGTCACTGCAATAAGAATATGATCAGTGAACAACAGTCTCCTCCTGATATAAATGTCAGCATTTATAGAGTATTATACCATGACATGTCTGGTTACAAAGACTTTATTTCTCTTATAGCGGATGATTAATTATGCAGATGCTGTCCTTTTGTCAGACTCATATTGATGCTCTGGTGACAGGCGCACGCTGCAGTGCTCCATCCCGCTTGTCGCGGGGTGGGCTTGGCGGTGTCGAACAGTTGGAGAACGGCACGGCCATAAAAGGACCGCTCTGTTTTTGTAACTTTTATCGGAAAGCAAAAAGGCCAGGTGTGCGATGGGCTAGTCCAGTTCTTTTGTGGTAGAATGAAGAATGACATCCAAGGAAAGGACTGTGGCTGCCAGGTGGCACTGTTGGAGCCTCACACCTTGCGGATTTAAAGCTAAGCTATAATTCTGAACTGTGCATCTGCTGGGAGACAGGCTTTAAACCGAGACAGAAAAAAGAGAGGGGCCTACCTTTTCATGCTCATAAAGAAGCCAACAGTCCTTTTTGTCTTCTTTTTATCCTAGAGTTTAATGGTTTGCTGTTTATCCAGCAGTTCAGTTTTCAGGAGATTTTGTTCATATTAGAAATAAATTATGTGGTTGAAATATATCAGTGTGCATTTTGATTTATAATTAAGACTAAAGGCAAAACTTAATGGAATAAACATAGTATTTCTCAGCAGGCTCACTGTTGCACTACTGTTCTTTACATGAATCAGTAACATCTGTAATTTCCACTATGGTACCACGTAAGGGTAATTGCAGATTGACTTCATTTAACATCAACAGGAGTGCAATAAAAAAAAACCCATCAAATTAAGCTATATGTTTTCTTTATGACTGGAGTAGCTAAATTATTTTCTTTTCATTATTGCTGTAGATCAAGTGAGGAACAGCTACCAGCTCTGTAATAATGGTACTTTGAGAGTGATGTATGCCAATGGCATGAGCATTAGCTTTCACAGTGAACCTCATGTCCTGGCTGGGACTGTGACTCCCACCATAGGACGATGTAACATTTCTCTACCAATGGAGAATGGTTTGAACTCAATTGAATGGCGTCTGAGGAAAGAACAGATTAAAGGCAAAGTGACTGTGTTTGGAAGAAAGCTCAGGGTAAGTCGAATCAGCCGTAACAATAATGATCTTTTTTGTGTGTGCAAACAACTTGCCATTTTGAAGGATGTGTCTTTTTTACTCTTACTTCTTAAAAATGTGCAACTCTGGGGATTCCTTTGGTGTGACAATCTTCTCTCTATTTGAGATGCCAGTTAAGTGCTTGGAATCATCTGCTGTCATCAGCTATAGAGGTTTTTTTTAACAAAAAGTACATTAAAAGAAGCTGGTAAAAGTACACAGAATAATACTGTAAGTCCCTCTGGTTAGGAAGGCAGTGGGCAGGAAAACAAAACAAAAATAGAACAGCACTGACCACTCATCACTTATAAGATTTCTGTGTCACCCTTAGCCCAGATAATGCTGTGGGGCCAGCACACTTAGAGTGTGAGCGGTTACATTCTGCTTAACTCAATTCCCCCTGCAACATGTCAGGGAAACAGGCATTATTTCCTCTTCCAAATAACATGATTGCAAAACAATTGCCATAATTATCAAGTCAAAGAATAAGAAAAACTTGTAGGTGATGCAGTCTATCCCCTGCCAAACTCAACATCAACTGCATCCAGGCTAATCCCTTTCAGTGCTTATTGGCCTGTTTTTCACCTCTTAGATACCTAAATTTTCACTGTTTGGTTCAGGATGTAGCAATTTGAAAGGGCTTTGAGATACTGGGCGGAAAAAGTCTGTAGGGCTGATGCAAGTCCTGGTCTGCGTAATAATTCTCTCAACATGTGCGGACATGGGATAAAGCCTTAAGTGTTCAAAATGATCATATTAAATGCAACATATGTAATCAGCTACTTAGTAATTTACAAAAAATACGCAGATAGGGATGTTAAATGTTCATATTTGCCTATTGCTTAACATCTAATTCACGACCCAGAATTAACAACCGTCTTTCCTTATTCTCCCAAATCCTCAGAATGGTGTGCGCCTATTGCTGCGAAGGGGAAGGTTAGACAAAAAATGGAATGAGATTAGCAGCTAATCCTTAATGACTAAATTTCATGGCCGTGTAATTGATTTTTGATGTGTTGACCTGCAGAAGTTGACTGTAAGTGGAAAACAGATCAACTCTGCATTTTGACTAGGTGTTCAAAATAAAAATAAATAGGACCCTAAAATAAAATTTCTGTAATCCTCACCCTCGCTACTAAAAACTTAATAGAAGTACTTGTGGTAATTAGCTGGAGTTAAATGTCTCGGAGCTGAAACCTTGCCTGAGATGGATTTTCTTGCATCATGTTTATGCAAATCAAAACAGTGCTTTATCTAGCAACACCTCAACATTTAATTGTCTGGTGCTAGTTCCTGTAACAATAATCACATATCCATTTAGCTCTTTTAAATGAAAATCACTATGAGATTATAACAGGTTGAGCAGACTGAAAATGAAATTTGAAAATGAGGGAGAAAGCACAGAATTAATTTGCATCTCATTTATTCTAATTCTTCCTTATAAATTGTTTAGTGAAGGCAGCGGAGCCCTTGTGCTGGCAATGGGGGAGGGCACCGGGCGCGGGCAGGGGCCACAGCCGCTTCCCCAGGAGCAGGACGGAAGCACATGGAGCTGGTGGCCGAATCCCCAGCTCGGGATCGGGTGTGAGCGCACGGCATCGCTCCGGCAGGGCACTCGTGCCTGGGCAGCGTGCGCTGCTCCTGCTCTGGGGCTTGCGGGCACTGCTGCTGGCGCAGCAGAGTCCTCAGAGCCTCCGGCCCTGCAGCGAGATGTGCCCCGTGCCCCCCTGGCCCAAATGGGGCTGCTGTCCCTCGCCCGCCGGGGCGCACGGGCGCGAGCAGCAGCTCGGCAGCCTCAGCCCGCTGCAGGTTTGCGGTTACGCCAAGTGCCTGCTCTGGTTGCTGTCGCGAGACCTGACCTCGCGTTCAGCAACAGCAGAAGGCAAAACCAGCAGTGCGTGCAGGTAGCAGAACAGAGAAATAGCTACAGCAGCTTCAGCCGTGATATTCCTAATAGTGTTATTACCGTTCCCAGAAAGAGTGGGAGTTAGTCATTTTGTTTGGGTTTCTATATAATTAATATGACACTGCAATTACACTCTGTGGTTTTACTTGTTTTACAAAGGAAAATGAAGGTACCGAATTATCCACGCAGGTGCTCCTTTATTCTCCAAGCCATGTTTGTGTGTGTGCACAGCTCTTCTTCTGGGTACTCATTTCAGAAAACTAGTACTTAAGTACTCGTTGGCAGAACACCCCTAATAACCCTAATAAAGCTTTGGAGGAAGAAAGGAGGACACCTGGAGGCAGGCTCGTCTGCACACGGGTTGCTGTTACTGCCATGGCGGGGAGAAACCCCAAGAAGCCCAACTGCTTTATGAAGCTGTAAACATTTTTTAAAGTAAAGTTTTTAAATGTTACTTCTTTTAAATGATTTTTTTTTCAAAATCTTATGTCTAATAAATCACGATCTTTCATTGTAATTTTTTATTTTCAACTTAGACACAATTTTTTTTGAGTGATTAAAGCTCTCCTCTGCCTTCCCCAGCCCTCTCTGAAACATGGGTTTTGCATAGTTCTTTACCGTTAGCGAAAGTGCTAATGTTGAGTTTGACTTCCCTAGTTTTGCTCCTATTAAAATGGGATAGCAGAATTTGATTTATTTTTTGCCAAGATGCTTTAAAAAAAGTCCTATCTTTTCTCTGAATCAGGAGAAAGGTTTCCTGTGCAAAACCTTCAGGAAAACCTACAGAAAAGAATTTTTTAGAATGATTGCCCACTGAGGAAATGAAAACTGTGTTAAAGAGCTAACTTTTATTAATGGAAAAGATGAGGATAAGGATAATGAGCAATAATTTAAAATAATTATTTCTTTACAAACACAAAGTTGTATTAAATTTAAAATTGCTTTCTGTGTAAGTGAATTCCTATGGAGCAGGATGGGATGGGAATTGGGTTTACCCTGCCAGTGAAAATATCTCAAAATAACTTTTATGTCCTAGAGAAAGGCTCGGGGTTAATTTACATATTGTTTGATGTGCAGTTTAATTTTGGATAAAAGAAAATGTTGCTTAATCAAAGCTACTGTAAAATATAAGCTGAAGAACAAATTCCCAGAAACCCATGAATACTTTTTAAGTAGTCATTGCTGTCAAATTATATCTAATTTGAAGACTTTTACTTTATTAATGACACATCTACAATTAAATTGCTTAAGAAGCTTTATCAGATTACAGCATTAGCCTGAATTCTGGGGCTCAGCCTCCAGTGAGTATATTTATGTATCTCTTATTACAGCATTTTCACTAGAAACCTATGCATTTCTTATGGTCCTTTCTTTCTGCTTTGCTTTTATATATTTTTTTATTACGAACTGTACTTCATAGTGTACTTTATTTGATTTAGAAATTTTAGCCAAACAAAAGGGAAAAGCAAGAAAAACAGTTTATTCATATTTAGAAGTTTTCTTTCTCATTTGTTGTGAAGGGTGTCTTGCAAAACAGTGGAAGGCCAAATTTCTAAGCCGCTATGACTAAAGCTTTTAAACAGAAGAAATCAGACCCATCCCCTGTGATTAGGTTGCTGAGGGATCCCATGTCACAGGGAGATGGGAAATAACCCAGTAAAACACTCAAAGTAATATCTTTGAAAATACCTGGAAGTGGAAAATGTAAGACATCCTACACTCCTTGAAAATTTAGGGAAATCTAGTTCTCCTCTATGCTTACTCCTACTGTGAAAATTCTGACAGGTTTAGTGCTCACTGGTCACTAAATACAACCTTCTTGCATTTCCATAGGTTCACGGAAGGAACTTGCTGTCTATCGATTATGACCGGAACATACGCACAGAGAAAATTTATGATGATCACCGCAAATTTACACTGAGAATAATTTACGATCAGCTGGGACGTCCTTTTCTTTGGCTACCCAGCAGCGGCCTGGCTGCTGTCAACGTGTCTTACTTCTTCAACGGGCGACTGGCCGGGCTGCAGCGGGGTGCGATGAGCGAACGAACAGATATAGATAAACAGGGCCGAATTATATCGCGCATGTTTTCAGATGGCAAAGTCTGGAGTTACACCTATCTAGAAAAGGTAGGTGGAGCGGCTTTGAGCTCTCCCATGAGCTACACCGAGGCGGTACCACTGCTTCCTTTGGGCTCTCTGCACAACGCATACACAAAAAGGATCTGAAAGCTGTAGTATAGCAGTTGTTAAGAATCTGACCTTAAACTTTTACGTTTTTCAATTAGCCAATTGAAATTGATTTTTTTTATTAGAAATTTTTTCTTCCTGGTTCTTTTGTTATTTCCTTGAGGCCAAGATTGCATGACTAAACCTGACAAAAAGTTCAAGGAGAAGCAGGTAATTCATCTCAAATAGTTATCATTAAATTAAAATGTGGTATTGCATTCCAATTAGCCTAATTAAGACACCTCAATCATAAAACTTCGCCATAAATACTTAAAATCGCATATCATTTGCCACTTCCATTTGAATCTGTTGCTCTGTGTAGGCTAGAGTTGTTGTTCACTGTTGACTTTCACGTGTGATTCACAGGAGTAGTCAATAGTTACAACTGCTGGAGTAAAGAGAAATCAAGTTATTGATCTAACTTCTCTGCATCTCAAAAAAAATGCCACTAAAAGGAGGATAGCCAAGAGATTGATACGCTTTGTTTCCAGCATCGGCGTATTGATTTCCGAGTAGCAGCACATCCTCACATCTGTCAATCTGTCCATTTTCTTGAGGAGTTTCAGACCCAAACTGATGGATTTGTGTCTCTCTCTATTATTTTAACACTATTACCTCCTCTTACTTTTTCAATGCCCTCTCATAGGTCACATGCTGAAAGACAGTAAATATATATATTTTTTCTTTTTCTGTAGTCAATGGTACTACTGCTTCAGAGTCAACGGCAATACATCTTTGAGTATGATTCTTCAGACCGACTTCATGCCGTTACTATGCCCAGTGTTGCTCGGCACAGCGTGTCAACTCACACGTCTGTTGGCTACATTAGAAATATTTATAATCCTCCTGAAAGCAACGCATCAGTGATTTTTGATTACAGCGATGATGGGAGGATTTTGAAAACATCCTTTTTAGGTACTGGCCGACAAGTCTTCTACAAGTATGGAAAGCTATCCAAATTATCTGAAATTGTTTATGACAGTACTGCCGTCACTTTTGGGTATGATGAAACTACGGGTGTCCTAAAAATGGTGAACTTGCAAAGTGGTGGATTTTCTTGCACAATCCGCTATCGTAAAATTGGTCCTCTGGTTGACAAACAAATCTACAGATTCTCTGAAGAAGGTATGGTCAATGCAAGGTTTGATTATACATATCATGATAATAGTTTTCGAATTGCGAGCATCAAACCGATAATAAGTGAGACGCCCCTTCCGGTTGATCTTTACCGTTACGATGAGATTTCAGGCAAAGTAGAGCATTTTGGCAAATTTGGAGTTATTTATTATGATATAAATCAAATCATTACTACAGCAGTTATGACACTGAGTAAGCACTTTGATACCCATGGGCGCATTAAGGAAGTCCAGTACGAAATGTTTAGGTCACTGATGTACTGGATGACTGTACAATATGACAGCATGGGAAGGGTAACTAAAAGAGAACTGAAACTTGGCCCGTATGCCAACACCACCAAGTACACCTATGATTATGATGGAGATGGGCAACTGCAGAGCGTGGCTGTAAATGACAGGCCGACCTGGCGTTATAGTTATGATCTGAATGGAAATCTTCATCTCCTGAGTCCTGGAAACAGTGTCCGATTGATGCCTCTGCGCTACGATCTGAGAGACAGGATTACACGCTTAGGTGACATACCATACAAGATCGATGATGACGGATTCTTGTGTCAGCGAGGCTCGGACGTCTTTGAGTACAACTCCAAAGGACTCTTGACAAGAGCTTACAACAAAGCAAATGGCTGGAATATTCAATACCGTTATGATGGACTTGGCCGAAGAGCTTCCTGCAAGACTAACCTGGGGCATCATCTACAATATTTTTATGCTGATCTGCACAATCCGACAAGAGTTACTCACGTCTACAATCATTCCAATTCAGAAATTACCTCCTTGTACTATGATCTGCAAGGCCACCTCTTCGCAATGGAGAGCAGCAGTGGGGAAGAGTATTATGTCGCCTCCGATAACACGGGCACTCCCTTAGCTGTATTCAGCATCAATGGACTCATGATCAAGCAGCTTCAGTACACAGCATATGGAGAGATCTACTACGACTCTAACCCTGATTTCCAGATGGTTATTGGGTTCCATGGGGGACTGTATGATCCATTAACCAAACTGGTCCATTTTACCCAAAGAGACTATGACGTCCTTGCTGGGCGCTGGACATCTCCTGATTACACAATGTGGAAAAACGTTGGTAGAGAGCCTGCTCCTTTCAATCTGTACATGTTCAAGAGTAATAACCCTCTCAGTAACGAACTGGATTTAAAGAATTATGTAACAGGTGAGACTCCATTACGTTTTTTTGTAAGTGGCCCTGTAGTATGGAAGTTAATTTGAGAAGGAAATAATAAATCTGACTTCTCTTACTAGATAGTTGCTGAATCCTTCGATCAAGTTTGCACCATTTTTCTTTCTGTCCCATAGAAAGGGCTGTCTGGTGTTGATCTTTCATGCAGCTTCTCCCCAGATGGAGGACACTAAAAGAATGACACAAAGAACGGGGCTTTATTTATTTAGTTCTTAATATGCAAATAGTCTTTGAGCTTTAAGACAAAAACCTCTATTTATTTTGTTTTGTTTAAAACAAAAATCTTCTGAAAGGCTAAGAAATTTTGTGGTATGTGTAGACCTGAGAAAGAGTAAATTAGCTTTAACTGTGTACATCACAATTGGTTAAAATTTGTAATCTCTCTTAATTCTTATTATTTTTTCACTTAGTAATATCACACAGTACTTGAACTAGCTGCTAGCAGTTTTGAACAAGAACGATAATTAATATACATTGAGGAAAATAATTGAAGCAGTCATATAATTCTGAATTAATTATTTCTCACAATTTCAGCAGTAATTCGAATCTCCAGTAAAAGTGTGCATTTTCTTCAAAGAAAATTATAGCAAATGTCCTTAGTTTTTGAGACCTAATTGTATATTTGACATAGTTGCAGGTTTTCCTATGGCTCATTTGTATTTTGCAGATACTGGGATTTGTACTCAGTAGTGTGAGAACTGATGACCAGAATTACTTAGGTGTCACATTCTGTTGTCCTAAATTAATAAAATTTTGATCTTCATCTACCAATATTTAATTTAGATCTTTAGTGTCCTCTTCAGGATGACACTATACTATAGTACACTATACTATAGTATTAAAATACTATACCTGCAAGAGAGTAGTTGTTGCTTGGGGGACTAAATCAATCATCTGGCGCAAGAAGTAACTAGGGCAACAGTTTATTTTTTATAGTAAAACACAAAACCAAGAGCCCCAGCTGCTGGCCCTGCTCGTGCACTCGGGGATTTTGCCGACCCGAGCGGCAGGTCGGCAGCACCAGGCACACGCTCGGCTCCCGGGCCAGCTCCTCGCGAGCCACTCGGCCTCACGCCCTGGTGCAGTCAGAATAATATCCGAGGGCCTTGGAGAGCAGACAGGAGAGACGGCCACTGAGAGAGGGCAGGAGGGAGAATTTTAAAGAAAAATGGTCCGGGGTAGTAAGAAGTGTCCAGGCTGCCACACGGCTGCTCAGCTCCATGGCAACCAGGAAGGAGGAGCAGGAGGCAGAAATGTAAAGCGCAGTAATGGGCTTTTTTTTTCCCCAACAAGAAAAAACATCATTTAAATAACTAAGATATATTGTTGGCTATAGTATGTGCTGAATGAGAAGTAACTTAGCTGCTAGTAACTTAGCGGAAACTGCTGGCAGCTTTTCAAGCAGAACTGCGAGGGAGCCGGGCAGGTGAAGCGACAGGGAGGGCCTCCCCGCAGCGCGGCACCAGCTGCCCTGCGGCCGGGAGCCTGTTGACACTTCCGAAATTTAGCCTCTGAGTTACAAGGCTGGCCTCTGCCTGCATTTAATGAGCCTCCCGAGACTCGGTGAAGGCTGATAGGAGTAGGACCTAAAAGAGAAGCCATGCATTTTCCCACATGACTTTCCAAGTGCTTGTGGAAGTGCTGACCCCATCAAACAGCTGTTTGCAATACAGTCTGTGGGTTGCACTAGCACCATCAGAAGGTGTCTGAGATGGGACGAGTATTGCATGAAGGAAAATGTTTGGATAACCCATATGCTATAATGGAAAAATTATTACCCCTATGAAAGGGGTGATATATCCCCAATTATTCAGGATGAATTTAAAGCAATGTTTTTTGCTTTACTGTGGAATACTACAAGTCTGTAAACTGCTGCACTGTGATATAAATTACAAGCTAATTGAAATTAAGGAGGTAAAAGATGTTTTTTCTAAATGTTATATATGTGTTGCACACTTTTATTTCTAACTTGCCTGATTACTTCTAATTTTTAGACGTCAAAAGCTGGTTGGTGATGTTTGGATTCCAGCTCAGCAACATTATTCCTGGTTTCCCCAGGGCAAAAATGTACTTTGTGTCACCGCCGTATGAGTTGTCTGAGAGTCAAGCATGTGAAAACGGACAGGTAGGCAGAACTGCGGAGTTACTTTATAGGCAAATTTGAGTCACTTTGCGGATCAAAATACTGACTCTTCAGCAGTTACAGTACAAAGCTGCATATTTATTTCCATGTAAAATGGAAGTGAGTATAGCTAGATTTTATACTAATGAACATATGCTGGTTTTGCCAGCCTTCATTGTTATTGTAATTACAGTGTCATTAGTTTGTCTTTTATTAAGTTCTGCCCTGATTAACAAGTTGTAACTTGATTAACTTGATTAACAATAGCAAAAGGAAACTTCAGAATGTAATTTATCATCTTTTGTACCTATGGTAACGTTATCCCAGTAACATATGTATTGCAATAAACTTAGGTTCACACTTGTTCTATTAAGAATGATTTTACTCCTTACCCTGTAGAGAAAAGAAACTTATTTTTTGATTGAAATTTTTTTTCATAATTAGACGATTTGGTTTGCTACTTCTATTACTACCGTTACCTTCAGTTATGGTGTTCACCCTTACTTGTCAGGTAAAGCGTGGAAAATGGCTATATGCTTTCCTCTTCCTTAATAAATTCCCACCCTTTTAAGATACATGAAAAGAATATCATAGCAATTTCATCTGCTTTCAAGTATTTTATTCATATATACTGGTTGAAATTTATGGGCAGAAGTTTCCAGTAATTAAGTGACATCTTGTAATAAACCGGTCCTGTTTGCTGTAGATGCTGATTCAAATTATAGTAGATTTGGGTCTTGTCTATTCTTTTAATGGATAGCATTTAAATAGCTACGTTTGAGATGTGTTGTGTGTGTATATATATACATATTTATATGCTATAAAGGTTATTTCTGAGAACATAAAAAATAGCTGATGCTATCAATAGCAAAATAATTTGCCAAATGACTTTTCTCGTGATTCTGAGCACAATATGGTGCATGGGCAAATAGCTGAGAGTGGTCGTTGTGTAGCTCAGCATTCCCACGGCATGACTTTCCTCTGGAAAGCAAAGCATAGATTAGCCCTGCTCTCAGAGCCCCGCTGAAAATACCAATTCAGTCGTCTTTGTTTCTTCTTTTCAGCTCATTACAGGAGTTCAGCAGACAACAGAAAGACACAATCAAGCATTCATGGCTCTTGAGGGACAGGTCATATCTAAAAGATTACATGCCAGCATTAGAGAAAAAGCAGGCCACTGGTTTGCGACAACCACTCCCATTATTGGGAAAGGAATCATGTTTGCTGTGAAGGAAGGCCGTGTAACCACCGGCGTTTCCAGCATAGCCTCGGAGGACAGCAGGAAAGTTGCCTCGGTCCTTAATGGTGCTCACTACCTGGAAAAAATGCACTACAGCATCGAGGGCAAGGACACCCATTACTTCGTCAAGATCGGCTCAGCTGACAGCGACCTCGTCACCCTCGCCATGACCAGCGGGCGGAAGGTGCTGGACAGCGGCGTCAACGTGACCGTTTCGCAGCCCACGCTGCTCGTCAACGGCAGGACTCGAAGGTTTACCAACATCGAATTCCAGCACGCCACCCTGCTGCTCAACATCCGCTACGGCCTCACGCCGGACACGCTGGACGAGGAGAAGGCGCGAGTGCTGGACCAGGCTCGGCAGCGGGCGCTGGGCGCCGCCTGGGCCAAGGAGCAGCAGAAGGCGCGGGATGGCAGAGAGGGCAGCCGCGTGTGGACAGACGGAGAGAAGCAGCAGCTTCTGAACACGGGAAGGGTTCAAGGTTACGAGGGATATTATGTCCTGCCTGTGGAGCAGTACCCAGAGCTAGCAGACAGTAGCAGCAACATCCAGTTTTTAAGACAGAATGAAATGGGAAAGAGGTAACAAATTAACCTGCTGTCATCCTTTGCTGGATGAATCAGTAGTCTCAACTGTTATCTCCTCTCCTAAGGAGATGAAGACCTAAATGGGGGCACTAGGCTGAGCTACTTTGGGATAGTAAGTGGCAAAAAGCTCATATTTTTTGAGTTAAATGCTACTGTTCAAGTGATTAAAAACCACATCCTGAAGTGGACTAAAGCCAGACTGAAAACTTCTAAGTATACAAATTAAAAAGTACCCCTGAAATATTACCCACTTGTTCTGGGTCTAAAGAAAAATAAAACGAAGGCCTCATATTGTATTACCTCACTCCATTCACACGTGAGCAAACTAAGAAATCCAAGTGGGCCACTTTCACTAACCAGCTGATGAAACACAAATGATTCAGACTGCTTGTTTGATAAATATCCAAGAGGTTTTCATTTAAAGCAAAATACAGGTGCATTTAAAACATGACTTTGGGGTGATTTGTGTGTAGCAACTGGAGGAAAACGAGAATGCAAGTGAGAGCGCACTGGAAATAACAAAGTAAATTACATTTAAAAATGACAAAACCGCACTTGCACTCCAACCCTCCATTTGTCTGGCCTGAAGTTTAACTTATTCAAAGAGGGCAGAGTGTAAAGTTACATTCGAAACGGTGGCTATAAATCACTACAAATAAATTTCATACTCTGTTTGTCTTTGAAGATTTCCATTGTGGACAGTATAACACAGTTACAGGGTGTAGTCTGTTTAGATTCAGTAGTTTGTTGGTATCAGTTCCAGTAGAGCTGTGGGCATTGTGTTACACTATTGCAAATGGGCACCACGTCAGATCACCCTGTACATACATCAGCCAGAAGGCACAATCACTGTTTCAGATTTAAAAATTATTAGTGTGTTTGTTTGGTCGAGAAACTGAGACAATCACATGACAGTCACCACAAAAAAAAAGAAAAAAAAAAAGTCTAATAAGAACTTTGGTACAAGAACTTTTTTGTAATATACATGTATGAATTGTTCATTGAGTTTTTATATTAATTTTAATTTGCTGCTAAGCAAAGACTAGAGACAGGCAAAGATAATTTATGGCAAAGTGTTTAAATTGTTTATACATAAATAAAGTCTCTAAAACTCCTGTGAATTATTTGTCTTCTCTTGTGAAATCTTTTACACGTGAAAAAAATAGGGTATGTGTGTCTGTCATCTGAAATGTGCAGCATGCATGCCGCACGTGGACGAGCTGCCCCGTGGTTACAGCACGGATTCTGCAGAGGGTCTCTCCAACCAGCTGGGTGAGCCAAGGCCCGGTTACCGTTGCACAAGCACTGGTACCTGCTCGAGGCAAATCCCACCCTACGCCCGGCGCTGCCCCCCAGGCGAGCAGCCCCTCAACTGTCCTCTTGCAATCGGGCAACTAGTTTAATGGTGCTGAAGGGCAACTCGAGCGGTCTGCCAATGCAGTAGCTCTGTTTTAAATAGCTGGTGCTGTGAGCCAGGNACCTGCTCGGGGCAAATCCCACCCTACGCCCAGCCTCTTGCCATCAGCAACTAGTTTAATGGTGCTAAAGGGCAACTCGAGCGGTCTGCCAATGCAGTAGCTCTGTTTTAAATAGCTGGTGCTGTGAGCCAGGAAAGCTCCATGCAGTCCGTCTGCCTTGAGATGCATAGTGCTGCCACGTGTGAAGACTGGAGGTAAGATCAAAGACCCTCTGCTAAGCAGCAGTCGCTCCTCATGATGTTAAAAGGAGATCATCCATCATGCAGCGCCTTGCTGCTCTAACTCATTTCAGGCCGTATTCGGAGAGCTCTCCTTAATTTTGAGTTTTGTTCATTTGCAAATGAGGTTTTCAGTGATTCATGATAGGGGCAGAGATGCTCACGGAGGTTCTGGGTGCCAGGAGGTGCGTGGGCCCCTCTGAGGTGGAGTGGGCTGGTGCGGCACCCCACGTCCGGATGGAGCCCTGGTCGGCCGTCCCCGCGGTGCGGTTATGTGCTGGGATTTGCAGTGCTGCCGCTTTAGCGGGCTGGCGTTTGCGAGTGAAACCTCTTAAAGATTGAAGTCAAGCATCGAGCAGGAGTTCATGAAGCTTAATTTGTGGGCTGGCTTTCTCTCCAAAGGTATAAAGGCTGAAATCACAAGGTAGGCTACTTACCACCATCCCAGCTGGCCCTGAAATCACCCGCGGTCTGTGCTTCTCAGATCATTTTTTTAGAATAAAATTTCCTTGCAATTGAGAGGGTTGAGCAGAGATAACTCTGCAGGAGGGGACTCTGCACGGTCCTGTGTGTCCTTCATCCAGCTACTAGTTTCCAAGAGCTTAAATCCTTCAGAATTAGAGATTGTGCTACTTCACTCCATCCTTATTATATGCAAATATACAATATTTAATTTATAGATGAACCATTAGGTGCAAAAGGAAATGTATTTAAGCTGAAAGAGCATCATTTTTCAAGTTAATTCCTATGAGAGGAGAACTGATTCACAGGAGATGGCCTCAGAAGGACTAGCCTCTTTCGCCAGCTTCTTTGCAGCTAACACATAGATCAAGAGGTGTATATACAACTAATACATACCTGATTCTGTGTTTTAAATAGAACTTCTGCAAGTGGTACAGAAGTCATGTGAGCTACAATACTGAGCAGAGACCATTTATCCCGTTCTGTCTGTGGTTTTTGAAGCATATGTGTGATTAGCACAGGGCCCATGGAAATGCCATCATGTTTTGATCCGTAACAGTAACACTAGGTAAGTTATTTGTGTCCTTCTAATAACAGCCCGCAGTCGGCCTTGCCACCTCCTCGCTCCTCAGTCAGTCCCTGATGTGAACTCCAGGCTCTGACGGGGGCTGCAGCCACCCCATGCCGTCAGTGCCGACTCGCGGCCTGCCCTGTTCCCCACGGCCATGGCTGGACGTGCACGTCCCCCACCTGCCCTTCTCTGCACATCCAGCTGCTTCCAAAACCCCGTGGTGGTGCCACAAGAAGAGATGAGGAAGGGCTGAGGTCTGTCCTTGTCACAACAGACATGCGGGTCTCTGAACTCTCCTCTGGCCTCCAGGCAAGGAGGAGAGCCAGCTTTCGGGCCTCCTCCAGAATTACTGTGTTTGCAGCAATGACAAAGTTTTATTGTTAACACTGGGGGAGTGGGACAGGTTTAGACGCCTGCTCCAAGCTCCCCGCTGAGGGCCGGGAGGTTGTCTGCATTGAACCCTGGAGGGCTGCAACTTGTGTCAGGCCATGCCATGGGCAGGTAGACAACACCTGACCTCAGAAACACAAATATTAAAGACAAGGCCCTGTGTTCTTACAAAACACACATTTTACTCTTGAAGACAAGACCTTTTATAAATTTTCTTTTTACAAGGAGTTTAGATGTCCAGGGGCAGCTTTGTGGGAGCAGCTATGGGGCTTCACCTGCCAGATGTGGAGTGCAGCGATCTCCTTGACTTTAGCAAACGTGAGGCAAGGAAGAGGCAGAGCCCCCACTCCTGTCCCCTCCAGTGGTGGGATACCCTTTCTGTCAGCAGGACAAGTGTCTTTGCAAGCCCTTCAGCTGCACCCCACCTCGTGCAGGCTTCATACACACAAACTTTGCTTAGTTTAAACCTTAGTTACTGCAGGCAGGGATGTGAAACCCGCCAGATCTGCAGTCTCACTCCCCTCACCTCAGCCGCGCGGTGCTGCTCAGACCGCAGGGGAGTGGGGGACGAGGACGGTGTCACCAGCCACCACACGCAGCTGCCGAGCAGCAGCGAATGACGCACTGCAGAGCACAGCGTTACCCACAGGANGCCGCGCGGCGCTGTTCAGACCGCGGGAGAGTGGGGGACAAGGGGGACACCGGCCACCACACGCAGCTGCCGAGCAGCAGCGAATGACGCACTGCAGAGCACAGCGTTACCCACAGGAGAGCACAGCTCCCCTGGCACCCTCAGCCCTTGGAAAATGATCCCGGTTTGGCTATACCAGGTGGCTGCTGCGGGAAGAGGAGATCGGCAGGAAGCTCTTTAAACCCATTATAGAAGTATTCACACTTATACAAGGACTTGCTTGTTTAAGGCCATAATAAATTAGCACTTCTCTGTCTCTCTTCTTTGAAATACGTAACCAGCCTTTGTCTAATAAATACAGTTCTAATCAATGACTGAGAGCGGTGGCATAGCCAGTGCTGTAGCCAGTGGTGTCAGTGCAGACATGCCCTACTTTGGAGGGGCCTCTGCGCCATGCTAGGAAATCCTTTCCTTAGTCCCTTGGTTGGCATTGACAGCCATGGCGCTGCTTTGGCCAGGGCAGCGGTGCCGGGTGGATGCAGAGCCACGTCTGGGAAGGGTGGGCAGGGATGAGCCCACTGGGTGGGATAAGCTGCTCCCGAGTATGGAGCAACTAGGATGATCCATCAGTGTGGAACCAGCAGCTGACATGTTCACACCACACTTGGCACCATGTTTTACAGCACTTCGAGTGCTCCGCTCCTATGAGACTGCCCCCACCCCTGGCCATGTCACAGAGTCACAGAACGGCTGAGGTTGGAAGTGACTTCTAGGGATCATCTAGTCCAACCCCCTGCTCCAGCAGGGACACTCAGAGCACGGCACACAGTGTGGCATCCAGGCGGGTTTGAAGATCTCCAGAGAAGGAGCCTCCACAGCCTCTCTGGGCAGCCTGTGCCAGGGCTCTGTCACCCTCACTGGAAAGAAGTTCTTCCTCACATGAAGGTGGAACTGTCTGGGTTTCAACTTACACCTTGTTACACCTCATCCTGTCACTGGCCACCACGGAGAAGAGCCTGGCCCCATCCTCCCTACAGTCACCCCTCAGGTACTTGAACATGTTGATCAAATCTCCTCTCAGCCTTCTTTTTGCCAGACTAAACAAGCCCAGCTCACTCAGTCTTTCCTCGTACGACAAATGCTCCAGTCCCTTAATCATTTTCGTGGCTCTGCGCTGCACCCTCTCTGGAAGGGTCCTGGCAGAGGGAGACAGCGGGTGGCTCCAAGGATGCGGAGTGGCAGCTGCGGGTTCCTGCCTGCCACACACAGGCACTGGGCGCAGCATGGGCACCGGGGCTGTGCGGGGCAGCCTGGGGCAGCGCCGTGTGCCACTCCGTGTCTGCTGCCCGTCAGACCTGGCCTCGCTCCGCTCTGGGCAGAGGCTCGAGGGCCCCTTCCCACCAGAGCCCTGTGGGGCATCATGGGGGGAGACAGCAGCAGCTGCTGGGGGACCCAGGGCCGAAGCTGGGGAGCACTTGCTGACAAGGTCAGAGCCCCGCAGTCTCCCACAAGAAACACCAGGGGATCCCGCTGTCACCCAACCGCTCCCGGGGGCCCCGTGGCCACCCCAACTGCTCCCGCTGGCCGCAGGCCGCTGTTCCAGGCCCCGCGGTGCTCAGCGACACCCGGCCCCTTGCGGGCTCCAGCGCTCACGTTGGTGCCCCAGGCGCAGGGCAGCGGCTCTGGGCTGCCTGCACTGGCCCCAGGGGAGAGCCAGGCCCTACTGCCAAGCACGCACAGGCTGTCACGCGTCAGCACAACCCCGACCTCCGGCTCTTTGTGCTACCTATGTTACAGTTTAGCTGCCACGTAGGTTTTGCCTATTCTCGCTTTAAAAGTCAGGTTTTGTCTGTGAAGCTTCTGAAGTTGGAAGTAAACAAACCCAAATAACTAATAAAAAGTGGAAAGTCATAAAAGCACCAGGGGAGAGCGGCGTGCGCCAGCTTCCAGCGATACGCGAGCAAACGCCACCAACTTATAAATCCTTGACAAATCGGCTTTACAAAGGCAGTGGCAGCTAAGCCATGCTGAGTACAGAAGGGGGCAGATCGCGTACGGTTATGCTGCTATTGGAGAAACTGTACTTATGGACGTTTTACATCTGTAGATAACAGCTACTGGCAGGTTTTAGTCTAATTTTGTAATTGCATATAACATGAAAAATCTGCCAGAAATTGCACTGGCTTTGCTATTGCCTGGTCTTCTAAAAACAGCCCTTGCCTTTGCTGCGAATAGCCTCACATACAGCGTTCATTAACTTAAGAAATCAAGCAAACTGAAGGAAAATACTAACAAACATTAACGTCATAAAGCAGTAGTGTAATGACTCGGTGTATCATGGTCAGCTTGACTCAATAGCCAATTTTTTTTTTCTTTTTTTTTTTTTCATGTGTCAAAAAAATTCACCCTACAACATAATATATCTTAATTCCTTGGGTTTTGCCCAGGTGGGAAAGCAGGTTGTTAATAAGGAGGGGTTTTTTTATCACCTGGAGGAGGCCTGGCTCACTGTCAACACGAATGCCGTGCCGGGGGAGCTGGATGGAGGTTGCCCCTCTGAGGGGCTGCAGGGCCTTGTGGTGTCAGCCCAGAGCCCCACTGTGTGTCACCCTGAGGCTGGGCCCTGTGGCAGCCCCATCACTCCCTGCAGCTCGATAAGGAGCAGGCTGAGCCCCTGCTGAGGGGTTTTGGAGGGAGAGGGGTCAGCAGCCCCACGAAGCCGCTCGGAGAACCTCTGTGGCTCTCCCTGCAATGCACCACCTGGGTTTATTACATGCTCTGTCAGGGTTAGTCTTGAAGGGGCGTTGGGCACAAGTATCGTGTCATTTATGTCAAACGGATCCATTGATTGGAAAGGATTTACACAGCTAGAACGAGGTTTGTGTGTAACTAAAGTCCTATTCTTTGAGTGCTTGCACTGCAAACAGCCCTGGACTCGCAGCCCGGCTGCTTTCAGGAGAATACTTTCAACAAGCACTTGCCAGCTGCCAGTGTTTACTGCTAATAAGCAATTAAAATCTGTCTTCAAGGCAGTCTGAAAGCATTTCCTGGGTCAGAGCTGTTGCCATGCTAAGGGAAAAATATGGAGGAAACAGTCTTCAATCTGGTGGGCAGAGCAATCCTGCCCTTTCCAACATGCTGCAGGAGGTGAGCTTTCCCCATGGGGCTCCAGGAACATAAAAGTGGCTCCTGTTATTAGCATCATTTCCAAAGAGCGTTTGGGTCATGCTAAGTGTGGGAAAGAAGTTAAACACACATTAAATTCATTCTGTTTGTAATGAAACTGAATCACAGATTGAAGCGAATAACATGAGCCTGGGGAGGGAGGCCTTGGCTGACACCTGCCCCAAGGAGGTGCAAAGCCCGGGGCCAACCCAGCTTTGAGGTAATTCAGGGCTTTGTTCTGCAAATTCACTTGGCTTTGGGGATACAGAATGAACCAGCAAAGTGAGAGTTTGGAAGCTCATTCATGGTGGTTTTCTGTAGGGGCTGTAAGTCATCATTAAAAAGCAAATCTGCCAAGAGCTAGTTAGCTGCTTCTCTGTAAATCTCATATACGTGGCAAGGCCTTCCCTGTGCTCTTCCTCCCCGCAAGGTCAGCGCATCCCAGCGCAGCGCGGGGGCTCGCAGCAGGTGCTGGCTGGTCGCGGCCCGACCCAGCGTCTCCCTTTCCAGGCTTGTGCGGGCCCACGTTGTGTCACCAAGGGCTCCCACCTGAGCCACTTCCCACATAATTATGTCCCAGTTTTGACTTTTGCGCTGTCTAGAAGGCCTAGTCAACAGTGTTTTGCTTTGCCCAGGCAGTCGGACCATGAAAAATGATTTTTGCAAATTTAATGCAACCTAATAAACAGGTGCTGGCAGTCAGCCCCGAAACGAAGATGTAACGAGCGCAGGCTATTCTGGCTGCTCAAAGCAGAGCTGTTTAATGCGCACCTGGGACTCAGACCCCTGTTTTGCCCCTATGCCTCACGTGCTCCTGTCCTCAATTTGCAGGATGAGAGGAATGCAGACACCCAAAGTCAGAGCAAAGACAGGCTTTGAAGAGATAGAAGAAACCAGACTGCAAAATCAAATGCAAGGGAGCATGGCTGCAGCAGCCTTTTGAAGCCCCCGCCCCGCTTCTTACTGTTATAAACGAAAACGAAATCTTGGATACTTTTAGTCACTTTTCTGCCAGGTGCTAATAACTTCTGTATTACAAACTTCACTCCTCTCCTTCATATGCATTAGCTCACCAGGGCCATTTCCACCCTCCAAAATAGCTTTCAATTTAACTCAAAGAATGCTTAGGATTAATATTCCACACAAACTACCATTTATTTTTGTTTTACTTCCCTCTCTGGGAAACCCAAATCACATTTCCCATGTTGGATGAAATGAATAAACAATTTGTCTTATCATCATTATGATCCTTCCAAATTTCTTAAAGCAAAGACCACAAAAAGATGTTCTGCATGACAGCAACACGCAGTCAGCAGCGTGACCCAACCAATACAGTATCACAGCTTCCAGGCAGAACCACTCAAGCTAGTGAATGTCCAACTGGCTCAGCTGTTCTTCATGTCCTGAGCATATGACAATTCCTTCCTCTCACCAGGGTGAAATCAAATCACTTCAGATATGAGTTAATTCTGAGACTAATATTAGTGACACTCTATCCAAATTATTTTACAAAGCCCTCTTCCAAGTTCCCAAAGTAGCACCCTCCAACCTCCTAAGAAGTTGGCTACTGTTTGAATAAGACAGAGTACCACCAAATGCCCAAACAACACAGTACACAGAGTACCACCCTCTAAGGGAGAGTTTGTGGGCTCAGACAGGGCCAAATAAACAACAAGACGATATAAACCCAAGCCACTTAAACTACGTATCTGATTCCTAAATACCTGCATCTGATTTATAACCATGCACAAGCAGCAATTCCCTTTGCTAGAGCTTAATGGCGAATACTACTGCATACTCGTGGGATTTTACATTAAAATAGCTTATGGTGTTCCTCACTAAGCATGATAGCCGCGTCCTCTCTGCTGTTAGTTAATAACAACATAGTTAATAACATAGTTAATAACTAAGTAATCTCAGCTTTTTGGATCACTGTCCAAGCACGGCCAGTGTTCTTGCTGAAATAAAGTCACCGTTGACATAAGGAAATGATCTTAAAAATAACGCAGGACCTGTGTTTTTATGCAAAGGATATTTTCTGACCTTTTCTGGTACATCTGTTCCCCAACATCGTAATTCTATAGTTTCTTTAAACTTAAGGCCTTATGCTATTTGTACTCATGCAGATACCTGAGGTACTGCCACATGACAGTAAAAAGGCAGGAGCTGGAGGACCTCTCCAAGTCTCTGCAATAGTCTCTNAAAGGGCAGGAGCTGGAGAACCTCTCCAAGTCTCTGCAATAGTCTCTGAGTAACCATATCTTATTTACCTGCATCTACTAAAGCTCCTTTGTTTACCCCTAAGTCTCCTGCACATTAAACTCAAATGAGTGGAATAGACCTTAACTGTAACTAGAAATTACTAGCAAAAGATTGACACCCCCCGCATCGTTCTCTAGGAGGGGGAGTGGATGGACATTGGTAATTTAGGCCCTTAGGTTCTAAACAGCAATCCATCTTTCACATTATGTCAGCAGTCCGAGCTTTTTGTTTTTATGTGATGAATCCAGATACGGATGGCAGAAAAGGTTGCCATTAAAACCCGGATTTTAGCTGGTCCAACTACAGACCAAGCAAATCTTCCCGAATTAGACACCTCGTTTCTGGAAAGTATCGCTGCTCCACAAAGCTCACAGGTAGCAACCTCAAAGCATGTGCCTTAAGATGAGCATGTGTTTAAGCACCCTTACTTACAGCAGCTGCTTTCTAAAACCAGCATGCATGTCCTTTCTGGATTCAGACCAGAGTTCCAAAAACCGCAGAAATGCTGCATCCCATCAGCAGTTTTTCCACACAGACAGATCAAAAATGTTCTTTTAGATGTCTCTTCATTAAACAGAAAAACAAAGACCTGCCTCCCCTTTTCCTTCCTCTATTTAAGTCGAGACTCTAGTTAAGGATATAAAGATATTTTAGACACAACTGAAATGGAAACAATCTATTAGTGCACAGTAAGAACATGCAAATGAGTTCTGCAATGTTAAACATCACTCCTAATCAGTGCTAAGCATATTACAGGTGATAATATTCTGCTATAACACAGACAGTGCTAAAGGATACAATGTACATAACAAGCTACAGATAATAAAACTGAAAAAGTGACAATTTTAGAACGCAGTTATTTTCATTTCAGGTATCTGAATTCTATCAAATATATCATTTATCAAATGACATTCCTGATGTTTAAGAGCAGTCTGTGCTTGAAAGAGACCCACATTAGAGTTTTAGATTTTTATTCCTGCCTTCATTAGCCTATGTATGTATCCTGGTGCAAACAAGTATGCTCTGCTCCTAACTCAAATTTGGCTTCAATATCACCACACAGTGCTATATGGAGCACAAAATAATATGCAGTTCAATACAGCATGAATTACACTTGCCCAAGTCCATCCATATGAAGAGTACACTAAGACTATATTTACTTTTATTATCAACTTCAATAGAATTTGCCATATAGCAATTCTTTCCTCAGCTGGACGTAGTACTGCTTCAGTATAGACATTCAAAGCATGCCTTGTGGGTCCTGACATCTAACTCAAGATAGCAGAAAGCACCAATACCCCATCCTAAACCAGATTAAAAACAAGGTACCAGACAAGGTGTGGAAAAGATTAAAACACTCTGGGAATCTGAAGACAGAGTATTTCATGACCTATTAATTTTGACAGCTCTTTGGTAGACATGTGTAAGTACTTCCAGGATGAATAAGTTCTTAGCCATGACTCACGCAACACCAGCCTTTCCCAACTTTACATTAAATACAGTGAAACATTTCTGCTCAATCTAGCAATACTTGCTTGGCTCTCCTGCTGCCTTTATCAAGTAAACATTGAATCCAGAAACTGATGCTTCTTTCCCCTACATATAGGCAATATTTTGTTCTCTTAAAAAAATATAAAAGTTTCAGTTAAGATCTGAATACAAGAGACATTTTTCGTAATTATAATAAAATGTTGCATATCAATATACACATTTAGAAACCCAGGAATCCTTAAATATACGCATCCCTTCTGGCATTATCTCTGTTTTCAAAGTATCAGGCTTATTTTCCAAATTGCAATTTTATCACTGTAAAATGCTTTTGTGTTATTTTGCTGTTGTTGTTTTAAAATATACCCACAATAAAGCATGAAGATACTTTTACTAAAAAGGACAAAAGCAATACCATGTTGAAGAGCAGACCTCCATAACCTCTGTTAAGAGATACTAGGCAACTTTAGCTCTGTAGAAATAGAAATAAGGGAATGATTTGCCAAAGTAGGTCTTAATCTGCAAAATTTAACATTTTTACATTTGAATTTTAAGGTTACAATTTTAACGTCTTTATTTAACTCATGTCCAGGGGGTAATTGCTGTTCCTCCACCTGTAACCTCACATCTTCAAACTTGAAATCAAAAAGAAGACAAATCATTTCTTCTTTCTAAAGCAGATAGCAAACAAAAAGAAGTCGGCTTTTCTTTTTCACAAATAAGACAAAAAAGTAAGAATGTTTTCTCCTTACCTTGGAAGTTACTTTTAAATTAGCCGCAACGCTACCTCATAGAGCCTCTCTGTGGGCCCTTCACTCAAACCACTAACAATACCTATTTCTAAATCTAAGGGGCAAGATGTTATGCAAAACCATTTTAGTCTCCCACAGTAAAAACACTCCAGGTTTTTCCGATTCTGCTCTGATCCTCCCCGAGTCCTTCCTTCCCTTGCAGTTGGGACCCCTCCGGTCTGGGTCCCCTCTATCCTTCCCTAACAGCGGCTACTGCTGTCAACACCTCTTGACCCACCGGCGGCTCTGGGTCCAACCCCCTTCCCGGGGCGCCTCCCTCTGTACGAGGGCCCCTCCGTACAGGAGGCCCGCAATCTCATTCTCATTTACGCACGCACACCTGAGGCCCCCACCCCAGCTTTCTGCACACCCGGAGCCGTACTGCCAACCCAGAAGTTCCAGACTCATGATTGGTGTCTTTGGCGTTCTTTTTTCTTTTTTTTTTTTTTTTCTTCTGAGAATCTCTCCAGAACCCTCCACGTGCATCGAGATATTACAAGTGTCTCTCCATGGACCCTCCTCCAGAGGGTCCGGTAGCGCCTGCGAGGGCCTTTTCTAGACTGCCGCCTGAAGCCTCCTCCCAGTTTCCTTTCCGAGCTCTTGACGCCTTACAATGTTTCTGCACGTGTTCTCTGCTTCTGCGCATGCTCCCGCTTTCTGCGCATGCTGCTTCCTCTCCGATGCCTCCCGGGCGTCTTCCAATGAAGGCCACTCCTCTTCCCGAGGAAGGCTGCTCCTCTTCCTCACTGACCTTTTCACCTCTCAGGGCTCTGTGCATGCGCCTTGTCATTTCTTCATTCTTCCTGTGGCAACAGCTTAACATACCCCTTACAGCCTATGGCAACAGCCAATAGGAACCTGCATCACCATGCCTTGCACATTACAACCCCTTTATCACAATATCTTTATATTTTTGCCAATTACAACCCATTTATCACATTACCAAGCTGCATATAAGCACCCTTGACTTTAAAACGAGCTTTATTAACCCCTGGGATCTCAGCCTCCATATGTTAAAGGCCCTTGGATACATCCATCAGGGGAGCGAGCACCAAAGGGTCGGTACTGCTACCTGCTGGGGGGCAAACGGGGAGGTTTGGGGGCTGGTGTGGGGCTTGGAGCACCCCCAAAGTCCCAGCTCTGAGTCGCGGCTGCTCCAGGGCCCAAAGCGGCAGCACAAACGCTGTGGACAGACAGGCATGGGGCCGTGCCGTGTCCTCCCTGAGGCAGCCTGGCTGCCGTGGCGTTTCGACTGCCTTGCTTGGAAGGTGGGGATTCAGGTGCCCCTGCGTCAGCTGTCAGCCAGGAGAACACCACCACATAATAAGTGAATTTGTAGGGAAAGCTTGGGAACTACAAAATATAGGTAACGGCATTAGGAACACGTGCATGGGCGGAAGTGCAAGTCCTGTTGCCGTCCCCAGTGACTGTTTTGGTTTGAGACCAGCAGTCCGGCTCCACCACATGCAGTCGTCTCCTTAAGAGCCCTTGCCTGAGCTCCTTCTGCTGAGAAGTTGTTCTGCATTGAAACGGCGAAGAGTATGGAAGAGTTTGGAAGTGTTGAGTAAGATTGAAGAGCCTCGGCTATTCCCAGTGCTCCTTTGATGCCGCACGTGGCTGCGCAGCATGGCCTGGGGAGGGAGATGTGGGAGCGGCACAACACGAGGGAGAGGAGGAGGCGTCGGAGGGGAGAAGCAGGCACCGTGCAGGGGCAGAGGTACCTGCTGCTGTGACCCGCTTGTGCCAGCCGGGGGGAGCAGCACGTCAGGGGCAGCAGGGCTGCTGTTCCCAGCCGCTGGCACAAGCCCCGCCGTTCCCTGGGGGTGGCTGAAGGGCTGTGCGGCCGGGTCTGATGTGTCTGATAGGGGTCTTGTGTCTGAGCTGGAGGTGCAGCCCCTGTGCAGCTCTCACCTATTTCCTGCAACAAGAAGGCTCTGCCCCAAGGATGCGAGGCCTCTACGAGCCTCAGAAGCAGCATCTGAAGTGTTGCAAGGTTAAGGTGCTCATTAACAGACTCCGTATCAGCAAGGGAGCACAAGCCGTTACTACCTGCAGGAGGCAGGTATATACTGTGCTATATGCTGTGATACCTCCTATATCCCTTAGCCCTCAGGAAAGGACAAGGCCTCAACTGCAGCTTCTTACTAGGCTGAGCCAGGGCCCGTGTTTCCCTCTGATGCCCTTGGGGTCTGGAGGAGGAGAAGAGGTGAAAGCCCCTGCCCGGGGCTGCTGCACACGGCAGCTCTCCCCTTCACTGTGACACTTTGTTCTTTTTTTTCTTCCTTCTCCGTCTGTGACCTAAACAAGGATGAGCTACTTGTGAAACAGGGTAATCTGAAACAAGTGAGTAAGACAGTAGTGAGTCACTAGCTAGACTCTTTCTTTTTTTTTCTTTTTTTTTTTTTTTTTGGCCTGTGCCAGAGTTAAAACCTGCTTCTTTTGGCAACTGTGCCACCTACCGATTCGCGCTGCTATTGCCGGGCCGTGGGGACTCGCCGCCGCGGGAAGGGGCTGCTGTCTCCCGGGGTTTGCCAGTTAGATGAAAAGCAATAAATGATGCAAATGATCCGGAAGTGCCTTATTAAACAGATCTGCCATGCGAATCATAATTGTTGTGACATCTTCTGATGGGCTGTGCAGGAGCCCGGGCAGCTCCCGCGTGTTTTGCACGCTTGCGAGGAAGTTAATTACCTCCAGGTCCCAGCCTGCTCTGCATGCTTGTTCCAATTCACTTTGCTGTCATACTCCTCAGGTATCTGCGTGACTTCATGCTTGGCTTGGAGTGCTCCCGAGGACGGTTAGCACTGGTGTTCTGGGGACTCCAAATATTGCTGTAAGACCATCTGGGATGTTTTTTTTCCAGGTTAACATATGATGTGGGTTAAGTCTCACTAATTCTTTGGTGCATACTGGTTTATATGTGTGTTGTTTTGCAAATTTGATTGCCAAAAGTGTTTCATGCGCTGTCTCTGCTTCCCCCGGCTTCACTTGTAGAAAATAAATGCTGATGTTCATGTGGTCACAAACCTTTTTTTGATTAAGAACAAGTCTCTTGTTCGGTACTAAGGTCCTCTTGAGATTGCAGGTAGATTGATAGCAGCTCTGCCGATAGAGCTTAGAGCTGCATTACAGTTCAGATGCGGGGGAGAGTGGTGGCTATAAAGCAGCTTTTGATTGCTAAAGCATGTAGTAAGTGTTCCTTAGAGTCCCAGTGACTTCTTAAGTATTTTCCAAGTGAAACTAAGCTGCTCTAAATGGACATTTGTTTCTTTATTGTCTCTAATTTGTGTAGTAAAAAGTAGGTGTTTTGGGTTTGTTTTAGGATTTTGCTACAGCAAGTTGTTGGGCTCTGGTGTAGCCAAGGGCGGTGGCTGCCCTGTGGCTGCTTCCTCGCTCCGGAGGGCGACCAAGATGTGTTTATCCAGCTGCTGTCCAGCATCTTCCACATCCTGACCGCTGCAGTGTCAGCTCTGCTTATGTTGCGGTGCAGGCAGCAGCTCCAATCATCAGCGCCTGAACATCAGATTCCAGTTAAAGTTGGAATAAAACAGACCGCTTGTGAGCAAATAGATGTGAGGTAAGTGGGAAGGGACAAACTTAAAGAACTTGTTTCTTAAATACTGGTACTTAAATACTTAAATACACAGCACTCAGCCCTTAGCTAGTACAACTGATTTGGGACCAGTCGTCCCTGAGGGCAGTGGTACCCTCAGGCTCTGCTCCTGTTTTTTGTAGATGGATTGTAGGGGGGTGATGGGGTCTCTTGCACCTCTGCCGTGCACATGGTCAGCTGCTGGGACCGTGACCACCTCCTTGTCCTATCCTGTCCTGGCCCTGGGTGACCTGGCCCTGCCTCATTCCCTCATGAGAAAAGATCCCCCAAAGGGTTTGGCTCTATTATCTTTGAACCCTTCCCCCTCCTCCCCCCCCGCAAATAGTTAAGTGTAGTAGATAAAGTATTTGTTTATAGGAAATACAGTGATCTCAAGCAAGTCAGCTGCCTCTTTGTGTAAAAACACAGACAGGTGGTTTAATAAATATTTGTGGCAGTTGCGTTTCTCGGCAGCTGCACACACCTGCTGCAAGACGGGTGTGCTCTGCTCGGCGCTCTGCCAAGGCTCCTCAGTGATGCCAGCCTGCACCCAGCAATGGTCTCGCTGGCCGCAGAGGCCGCACTTAGCACCCTGGGGTGCCATAAGCGGAGCAGAGCCCGCTGCGAGGGATCCCGCGTCCTTTCATGCTGCGTTTCTGCTGACGGCTCTCCCACCTGAGAAGCTATTAACTGGTGGTGAGAGACAGAAGACATCAAACTCACAATTATTAGAGCGCTGCTGTTACTCTAGCGGTGCCAAATGAGCAGGAACAGAAAATATCACATCCATGAGGCTAGAAATATAATGCATGGGGATACCATTTACTCCCTTTTCATCTAGATGAAGCACATGTAGCCATCTCAGAAGTTCAACAACACGTGCATGACTCGACTCTGTGGAGGTGTTTGGGCAGCACATTTTAACATGGCTCGAGAGTGAGACTCAATGTGTTTTTATAGCTCAAGACCTAATATCTGGATCAATATATATGGATGTATTTAATTTCACAAAGCTAAGCAAGCCAAGATTCTTGCTCTCTTGCACAAAGATAAACCCCTCCTCAGTGTGAGGCAGATGAGGATCCTTCTCTTTTGACTGAAGTCCCAGGAGGACCCAAGACCTCTCAGGAGCTGGGCTCATCTGCACTGCACTCCTGCATGTTGCCCACTGTCCTCTGAGTCACAGTAGCTGTGTCTTCCTACTGAGTGAAACCTGTATGAATTTGTAGTTGACTCTTGTGGTTTTGGCGGGGGATCATAGGCCATTTTGTCAATAATGTGAAAATTAATATTTTTCAGGACAGAAATATGCATTATTCTGCCAGCTATTTAGCTGGCAAGCTGACAAACAGCAAGGAGAAACTTGCTTATGGGAGAAGTCCTCGCTGACTTCTGAGCAAATAAGGAGCCCATAGCAATTGCAATTGATGCCAAATCAATTGCCTCTTCTGCTGTATATGTTCTCCGTGACAGGTTGATGGGAAGTTTTAAACTCGTGTATGGATTTTTAACCTGGTTTTCTTTTCTAACAGTAGGTAACTGACTGTTTGGACCAATTCCCAATTACCGCTGGAGTCATCAGCATAATAACTGTTGACTCTTGAGGACAGCTCTGGCCGCTAAGGTTGCTAAGTATCTCCTTTAAATAACACCAGTTTGGAGCATAGCTGGAGGGATCTAGGGTGAGGGGACAGTGTCTGGGGGCGGCTGGTGTCCATGCAGAAGAGCCAGTGCTATGGGGTGTCTGCAGATGGCTCATGCCACAACCTGAGACTTGATGTGGTAAGAGAGAAACTCTTTTCAGTAAATCCCTATCCCATTGAGTTTAGATAACCCCTGGCATTACAATGTGTAAAACACTTGTGTTCAGCCTATTATCCCACATTTAGGAGGCATCCCTGCATCAAGGGAAGACAGGAGGCCAGGTCTTCCCAGTGGTCTGGAAGAAAGGTGGCAGTTCAGCACCTCCTGTGGACAGACTAAGGTCTGCTAAAACATCAGAGATAAGGGGCAGGTTGTCTTCAAAAATTCCTGATTTGTTTTGGGGTGGATAGGCTAGTGATATCACAGCACCTGGAGGTCAGAGTTAGGAATTTATTCCCTCTCCACAGACTTGTTTGCCAAAAGATAACGATCTTCAGTGCAGGTGTACAAAGTGCCAGCGATGGCAAAGGTGACACATAGCAAACAGCCGAGTGACATGCACATGCCAACCCCAACAGCCTGGGAATTGCTGGGAATGGCCTGGCTGCAGGTGTGCTCCCAAGGATCGCATTCCCGGTGCTCACCGGGAGGGTGGTTTTGGAACTGCCTTTGGGAGCAAATCGATCGCAGGAGAGGGGGTCGTCCTGGCATGGGGGGCAAGGCCTGGTTGCTTGTTTCCATGTAAATATTTACTGGCGATTTGGAAGAGCCCTGATTCAGCAGTGCCCCAGGACTCCAGACCTTGTTATCTTGCCCTGTTTCATAAATAACTCTGTGCAATTTAGCCCAGACATAAATTTACTTGGTATTTGTGACCTTACTTTTTTTTTTTCTTTTTTTCTTTTTTCTTTATTAGCATCAGTTCATCTCAGATGATGAAAGCTCCTGGATGACCCTCTTCCTAGGGGGCTTTCCCACAGAAATCCCATAGGTACGTGTGCCTAATCCAGGCTGATTTTTTTATGTGAAATGCTGAGGCACTTGAACGAAAGAGGGGCAAAATATTATTTCCAACCTGGGAAGGAGCTGTTCAAATATAGCTGTAGCCCAAACAACACCTGGCTTTGCTAGGCTGTGGGTTTCTGTGCCCTGTCCTGTTGTGCGAGTAGGTCAAGGTACAGAGGTTGGAAGGACCGAGTCCTACAGACTTGGTGTTGTCAATGCTCTCTTCTCTTTGCAAGGTTTAGTGGTTGAGGGTTCTTACACTTGTAGCTCACACATGGATCTCTTGCCTTTACTTTTCAGTCTCGTCTTAGCTGCTATGTGACATATCTTGACTTTTTTTCTATCCTCTGAGTTCATCTAAATTAATAATTTATTACTTAATAGTAATGAGGGGGGAGGTTCTAATCAAGTTTTTCATGTGTAGCGTAGCATAAAGCAATGCATTGTGGCTAGTAGTGCCTTTGATGATGAGCATTATGCCAAGGTAAGCTAAAATTCAGCATTAGAAGCAAATCCCAAATCACTACCTTGAGGCTGTCTTAGAAGAAGACTCAATTCACTTTGTGTTGTCAAAAAACCTTTATTCAGGTTCGGCAGTTTATGCAGGCCTTATATCCTTCCCTGCTTGCTTCCTACCTGCTCTTTTAACATTTTATTTATTTCATTATCACTGTGTATTGTGCTTTCTCTTTTCCATGCTAGCCCAGGACCTTTTACAGTCCCCCCTAGGGAAGCAAAGCCTAGGTGGCTGCACAGGTCCTATTGAATAGTCCTCTTGCAGGACAAACATGAGACCTTTCCTTATTACTTATATCTCATCTAGGATACACTGCACCCTGCATGAGGAGCCCGTTGGGCTGCGTGTTGGCAAGTACAGAACAAGACAACAGATGCTTTGTCTCAAACAATAGGTGCCTACAGACAGCTGGGGAGTGCAGGGCAATACTCAAACAATACTGGCCAAAGCAATCGGCCCACACTGCCAGTGTCAACCTTTTTTCTTTTTGAAGGCCTCCAGCAAAGGGGTGTTTTAAGGAGCAGTTTAAAAGAAAACAATGGAGCGACTTTGCTCGTGTTTACAGAAAGTTCCTTTCACACTGCAAGTGGAAAGTGAGCCAGCCCTGCACGCTCTTCCCTGCCTGCCACCTCTGCTCTTCTTCACAGCTTGGAAATTGCCTTTGGAAGTGTGAAGGCTTTTGGGTACTTGCAAAATAAAACGTTCTGCTTTTCAAAACCTGACTTGTGACATTCTTTTTTAAATGCAGTTAGGAATTGGGAGAAAAGAAAAAGGGGGGAGAGGATAAATTCTGGAAGGAGGGAGAGGTGGAAGACTTTCTGGAAGAATAAAGCACCCCTCCAGGTAATGTTTGCAGCAAGGAGAAGAATCCCTGAGGGTTGAAGAAAGGGATTGTACTCTGGCAATTAAACCCATTTTTTCTTCCAGTTTCTGCTTGGAGACTTGAAGAAACCTTTTTGGGATTAGGAGACTGATATCATCTTCTAGCAAGTTTTAATGCTCATGTTGTTAATTGTACTCAATTAAAAACAGAGCTTTAAATGTTAAGTATAAAAATGCAGACTTCTGGATGTGTTAAGAATTTTTAAGCAGCAAGCAACCAGCTTTTCTGAGCGGCACACCGCCACCAGAAAGGGCTGCTGTTGGGAACACCTGCTGAGAGGGCCGGGTGCGGACACCGGCTGGCTGTGCACAGCAGGCACAGCCCTACGGCGAGCCTGAACGCAGGCGAAAAGGCTCCTGCAGACTTTGCTCTTGGCTCTGTTCTTCTGTTTCACGGAGGCAAGAGCAGAGCTGCGGCTCCTACCTTCCCTTTGTTTGCTCCTGGGAAAACAATCACCTGTTTGTTTATTGCTTTACAGTTCAAACAGACTCTGATAACACTGAATTCTTGTGTTATGAGTGTAGTGGTAAAAGGCAGTAAGTGACCGCGCACACATTCCTGATTGCATTCATTATTTCATGTGGTTCCAGGGGAGAATTTTTTTTTACGGTGGAAAAAAAAATGTATGGAAAAATATCATCTTTCAACATGAGTCAGAGTAACCTGCAAATATTTAGCTGCTTATTTATTAAAAAAAAAAAAAAAAAAAAAAAAAGAGAGAGAGAGAGAGAAATAAAAAAGAAGCATCATATGGTTACTTCCTAAACACAAACAATGATACCTGCTTATTCAAATATCCTTTCTTTCATCCATATGCTTTCTGGAATGTTGGAAAGAACTGCAAAATGAAACATGCCTTCTGGACATAGCTCTGGGCTTTGACAGAAGTCTGCAATACAAGAACATGAAAATACATGTTAATTTATTTTTAGCTTTTTTTTTTCTTTCTAGTTTTCTCTTGCAAAATTTTAAAACATTACTTCTTTCTTTTTTTTAAATTTTGTAAGAGTTCCCCCTTTTAAGTTTCCTAAGTGTCTTGCTAAGCATTTTACACAGAGAGAAGCACCATAATCCATAAGATTAAAAGCAATGAACAGAAAGTGATGAGCTGAAGAGACTAGCCCTTGTGTCCCTGGAAATTTGCCCCAGACGCTGGGTGCAGGCGTACCCAGATCCCAGCAGTGAGCTTCACTTCTAACAGCAGTCACAAGCTTTATAGAGCCCTCTGGGCACAACATGGGATCATTTCTTTGCATCTTTCTTGCATTTATTTTTCCTCTCCAGCCCCTCGGGGCTCAATATTTCCCTGCGAAGCTTCCTGCTTCCAGTTCTCCACATTCCTCTTCCACCCCAGTGCAAAGTCCCCACTCTGTTCTGTCCTTTCAATGTAGGGAGGCAGCAGCAAAGGTCTTGCTTTTCCCTCATGCCAGTGGAAAGCTCAATCAGCTCAAACGGCCACCAAGTAAAGGTGCTCCCCAGCCTCCTGTCCCTGTCACTTGGTGCTCCCTGGGGCACATGTTATTTCTTGAGAAAGTTGAGCATCTTATGCAGTTCACTCCTATTACTTCATGGCCTGATTACAAGCACTGTGTGGACTCTGATATCCTCTCATGGACAGCCTGCTCCAGCCTTTAGGATTATCTAAATTCTGGGACAAAAGGCCAGTGAGGTACCGATTCTTCCCATCCTCCCGGTAGCCGTGTGAGCTACCGGGAGCCCGCCCAGGCACTGACTGGGTCACAGCACCCGGTGCAGCACAGACACTCTTAGTCACCTGTTGGCTTATGACTTACACTTTAAACTTTCTTGTTCACACATAATTTCTTTTTGTAGTCCTGCCTTATGATCATGAGATCATCATGTATGTCCAGTACCAAAGAGCTTTCACTCCTGAAAATTCACCTTCAGTATAAGCTGAAAAGTCATTAACATCATAAACATATGGATAGTTTCAGCTGTGTTGACCATTCACCAGTTCACAGCTCTGTTCCCTGTGGTTATGGTCTCTGTGAGTGGGGCTACCGTCTCTTTGCTCTTGTTCAACTGGGCCCCAGTGCATGGATCTTCCTGGGGAGAAAAGGAGGCAAAGCTGATAGAGATCGTAGATTAAAAAACAAGCAAACAAANGGGGCTACCATCTCTTTGCTCTTGTGCAATTGGGCCCCAGTGATCTTCCTGGGGAGAAAAGGAGGCAAAGCTGATAGAGATCGTAGATTAAAAAACAAGCAAACAAACAAACAAAAAAGACCTCGAAGTCCTCTTTTTGGTAAGCAAGAGTTATTGATGTACATAATGTGTATTCAGACAGCTGCAATAGGCTTTACTTTCTCACAGAGCAGTTTCTCAAGCTGGAGGCTTTAGGAAGTTGTTTAGCTCTCCATGTGTATTCCTCTTTCTCAGTTTTCTGTAGGATTGCCTCATCGGTGTGACAAGCGTTACAGTATGCAACCTGTGGATATCTGTGTGTGTTGCCATACAAAGTTAGCAGCTCGGACACCCTCCTTTAAACCCAGCGCTGGGGACGCGGTTGCTCGGATTGTGCTCGTGCGTTTGCAGCCATTCTTACCAGGTGCTTGTCCCCCGTTTCCACGCCTGCCCTGGCAGGCCGGACACGCTGTGCCTGGCAGCACGGTCTTGGTCAGGACACGGCTGACAGGGCGGCCTCAGCCTGGCAGCTGGCGAGGCGCCTGCCGGCTGCAGGGACAGACATTGGGACCCTCTCCACCTCCCTGAAACACGTGTTTTGGTGGCAGTGGCTGCGGCCCCGCGTCCCTTGATGGCTGTTAGGGACCGTTTGTACCCGTTGGTGGCCGTTAACGGCCTTTAGCAGCCGTTTGTAGCCGTTGGTGGCCGTTAATGGCCGCTGGTGCCCGTGACCGTTGACGCCCCCTGAGGCGCCCCGCCCCCGCGGCAGGTGCTGCGCCCCCCCCCCCCGCACGGCGAGGGGCGGTGCCGCCTTGGGGGCGGTGCTATTACGTGCATTGCAGCAGCACCGGGGCGGGGACGCGGTGTTCGCGGAGGGGCGGTGTGGGCGGCGCTATTACGTGCATTACAGCAGCACCTGGGCGGGCGGCGCCTTTAAGACGCGGCGCCCGCACGCGCGCGCCCCCCCCCCCTCACTCCTTCCCCCCCAACTCCCGCCGGGGCGGGACCGAGGCCGCCGCGCAGGAAATGGAGGCGTGAGGGG